>CM060564.1:16702766-17177073 GCA_030625065.1 Alectoris magna | reverse complement strand
GCCTTGTTTGCTGGCAACTGTAGCTAACATTAGCACGGGAGTGCTTGAAATTTACTTAGGGCCTCAAGGGTAACCAGACCTTTCATACAAGCCCCTGTTATGATGAACAGAAGGGAGGTAAACAACAGCTGCAGAGGAGGGAATATTCTCTAAATGCATCCTGGGATATGGGAACACAGTTCCCACCGTTTTGGCAGGCCAGGTGCAACATTTCTGATGAACTGGACAATCTGTGAAGTTGTTTAGAATCATTGAATATCCTGAGTTGGAAGGAACCTACAAGGACCACTGAAGCCAACCCCTGGCTCTGCAACAGCACCGCTCAAAACTCAAACCCTATGTCTGGCAGTGGTGTCCCAAACAGTCCCTGAGCTCTAGCACTCGGGGCCATGCCCACTGCCCTGTACATCCTGTTCCATGCCCACCACCCTCTGGTACAGACCCTTTCCCTGACCCCCAGCTGCCCCTCCCCTGGCACAGCTCCATGCCGTTCCCTCAGGCACTGTCGCTATCACACACAGCAGAGCTCAGCGCTGCCCTCCGCTCCCTGTGAGGAGCTGCAGCTGCCATGAGGGCTCCTTTCTTGCTCCCCTGCTCTGTGCTGAGCAAACCCGGGTACCTCACCTGCTCCCCACATACCGTGCCCTCAGACCCATCCCCATCTTTGTAGCCCTCCTTTGGACTCTCTAATAGCTTCATGTCCTCCTTATGTAGTGGCACCCAAACCTGCACCCAGAGCCCGAGGTGAGGCTGCACAGCCCAGAGCAGTGTGGGACAATCGCTTTCCCTCTCCTGGGCAGTGCTGGGCCTGATGCACCCCAGGGGTACAGTTGTCCCTTTGGGTGCCAGGATGCGCTGCCGGCTCAGGTTCAATTTGCCACCATCCAGAATGCCCCGATCCCTTTCTGTGGGGCTGCTCTCCAACCCCTCACCTCCCAGACTGTGCACAGAGCCAGGGCTGCCCCATCCCCGCTGCAGAACCCAGCAGTTGCTCTTCTTCACGCAGATGGTGACCACCCTCAAATTTGTCCAGATCTTGCTGCAAGGCCATTCTACCGCAGAGGGAGTCAAGGCCCCTCCCACTTCAGCATCATCCGCAAATTTACTTCACATAACTTCCAGCTCTTTATTGGAATCAACAGTGAAAACACGAAAGGGCCCTAAAATGGAGCCCTGCAGAATCTCACTGGTGGCAAGTAGGACAACCATCAGGCCATAGCCTGCATTTGCCCAACACAGCCATGGTTTGCTTATCACAGGACGTTCTTAGGGTCACAACACCGTTTCCAGGTGATGTCACAAGCCACCTCCCTGCCGACCACTATAGATACGGGGACCCTGACAACAGAACGCCAGTCGCTGACCGACTTGTGTCGTGGAAGCACCTATCTGTGAGCGGGAGCTGCAGAGAGAGCCTTCTCTCCCACTGTGGGAGCATTTGTGGAGGAGGATGGATCCTCCTCCACCAAAGAAGCTTCGGCTTCTCGAGAGCAGCAGCGAGACGGAGCCAATGGATGTAGATCCTCCGGAGAGTGATGTTGAGCCCATGGAGGTGGATCCACCTCCAGAGGACGAAGCAATGGAGGTGGATCCACCTCCATCGGGCCCGGGCAAGCAATACAACATCATGCTTGCCCGGAGACGTCGCTACATCCGTTGGCGGCGCAGCAGGGGTTCTCGGTTTCCATCTTGGCGTTGAAGAGTCACCATCCGCCAGAGAGCCCCTGGGCCAGCTGCTGCTCTCTGTAACCCTTTCTTCCCCGTCCCCCATCCTCATCCTTCCCCAAGACCTCTCACCTCTTCCTTCCCAAACTCTGAGGAAAAGGGAAGGACTGGGACTGCTGTCCTCTATGCTTCTGCACCCGGACAACGGAAGGAGTCCAGCAGATGGCCCCGACCTCCCTGCGGCCTCCAGGCAAGTCCTGAGGAAGGAAGCAGGACTGGGACTGGTGTCCACTATGCTTCTGCAGCAGGACAATGGGAGGAGTCCAGCAGATGGCCCCGAGCTCCCTGTGGCCTCCAGGCAAGTCCCAAGGAAGAGGGCAGGACTGGGACCGGTGTCCTCTCGGCGGCTGTGTCGGGACCAAGAGGAATGCAGCAGACAGCCCCAAGCTCCCTGCAACTTCCAGGCAGTGCCAGAGAAGGTAGAGAAGCAGCTTTCCGTTGGAGAAGAAGAAGGCTTTGTTTTGGAAGGGAAGAAAGGATGGCATTCAGCATGAAGCTCCTTCCCGATGCTCCCTGAGGACTTTGGTATCAAAACTGGACAATAAACTATTGAAAAGAACAATTGCAGAATAGTAATAATGATAAAAACCTAAAGTTCTTTTCTAAAGCAAAGCCAGTAAGTGCCTCTCTGTTTTTGGTACTTTAGAGCCTGCCCTGGGCATCCTGTGTCCCCTCTGCTCTCCCCAGAGGGAACAACGTAGGAAAAGTACACCGAGGCTTCTGATAACACTGCAACAGCTACTGGGGTGGAAGTTGACAGGGCCACAGAGAGCAGGTCTCCAGCATTACTGATGCTGAGGCGTGGAGGTGCACCCCTATTAGCAGTACTTCCCCCAGGGTTGAAACGCACACAAGGTGTTATCCCCTTCCAACCACTTTTGAGCTGAACTTCCCAGCAGAGTGAGGCTGAGAGACAGCATCTTGTAAGCAGCAGGTGAAGAGCAGGGCCTGCGCCTGGGTTACCAGCCAGGGGATGTAAGGATGGAGCACAGCCCTGTCGGAAAGGAGCTGGGGGTGCTGGCGTATGGCAGCTGGACGTGTGCCAGCAATGTGCCCTTGCAGCCCAGAAAGCCAACCATATCCTGGGCTGCATCAAAAACGGAAAAACGGTGTGGCCAGCAGGGCGAGGGAAGTGATCCTCTGAGGAGAGGTGCTGTGCTGGACCTCATTCTCACCACCAAGGAGGGGCTTGCTGGGAACATGAAGGTCAAATGCAGCCTTGGCTGCAGGGACCACATAACGGTGGAGCTGAAGATCTCAGGGCGAGGACGAGAGCACACAGCAAGCTCACAAGCACAGACTTCAGGAGAGGAGGCTGTGGCCTTTTCAAGAATCTACTTACTAGAGTGTGATGGGATAAGACCCCTGGAACAAAGCAGGGCCGGCCAAAGAAAGCTGGTTAATATTCAAGGACCACCTCCTCCAAGCTCAGCCAACGAAGAGGTAGGGCAAAAAGGCCAAGAAGCCTGCATAGATCAGCAAGGAACTTCAGACCAAATTCAAATGCAAGAACAAAATCTTGCGTTTCAGGGGTGGAAGCAAGAACTGAAAGTAGCCAGAGATGACAGGGGCAATAACTGGTGTCTGCAAGTATGTCAGTGCCAGAAGGAAGACTAAGGAAAAATGCAGGCCCTTTGCTGAAAGAAATGTGAGACCTGGTTATCTGGAGAAGTGGTAAGGCTGAGGTACTTCATTTGCCTTCTTTGCCTCAGTCTTTACCAGCAAGACTGACCCTCAGGAACCCTCGGTCCCAGAGGCCAGTCTGAAAGGCCACAGCGAGGAAGAGGATAAGGTCAGGGAACACTTGAACAAACTGGACCTTGGGTTCTGATGGGATGTACCTACGAGTGATGAGGGAGCTGGGAGATGTGACTACAAGCCCATGCTAGATGACATTTGCTCACTGCAGCACCTGTAAGAGGTATCCAAAGAGCAGAAGAAAGGAAATGTCATTCCTATCTTCAGGAAGGAGGACCTGGGGAACTACAGGCCGTTCAGCCTCAGCTCGGTGCCTAGAAAGGTGATGCGGTAGCTAATTCTGGAAACTACTTCCTGACACAAGGAGGACAAAAAAATCATCAGAGTAGTCAGCATAGATTCCCCGAGGGGAAATAATGCCTGACATGCTTGGTAAGCTTCTACAATGACACAACCAGCCTGACAGCCTGATGGTGGGCTGGGAGGAGAGAATATTGTTTTCCTGGTCCTCTGAAAGGCTTTGACACTGCTTTTCTTAAGAAATTCCTATAGGAGCTGCTGGAGGTATGAGCTGGATGAGAAGATAGCAAAGAGGACTGAAAACTGGCAGAACAGCTGGGCCCAGAGATTAGCAGTCAGCGGCACAAAGACTAGTTGGAGGCTGCTAAGAAGCAGCACTGGCTGCAGGGGGTCAATACTGGATCCAGTTCTGCTGAACATCCTCATTAATAATTTGAATGAATGAGTAGAGTGAATCTAGTAAATGTGAAGATGAGACAAAATGGGGAGATGGGCCTGATGTACTAGTGGGCTGTGCTGCCATCCAGAGGGATGTCAGTGGACTGGAAACATTTGCTGGCAAGTACCTTGTGGAGCTCAGGAACAGGTCAGCCCAGCTGGAAAGCAGCTCTGCAGGAAAGGGCCTGGGTGTTCCTGGTGGACACCAAGTTGAACAGGAGCCAGAAATGTGCCTTTGATGCAAAGAATACCAATGGCATTTTTGGCTTCGTTAGGCAAAGCAACGCCAGCAGGTAGGGAGGCAATCATTTTCCTGAGTGCTTTGTAATCAAAGTTGCTTGGACACAGTCCTGGGCAGCCTGCTCTGGGTATCCCTGCCTGAGCAGGGCTTGGAGCAGATGGACCTGGGGGTTATCTCAAACATTCTGTGAGTTCGTTACTGCTGTTTGCTCAATTCCCATTCACTTCGGGATAAATTCCAAGAGCCAATACAAAAACAAAAAATACTTTCCATCCATCCTTTTGTTTGTCCTTTCATCAGTCGTTATTGCTCTGTCACACTTATTTTGACAGTTTAAAAACTGAAATGAAAACAAGACCTTTTACCACCTACAGGCCAGAAGGCTGTGTTGCCATTCAGCAGGAGCTGGACAGGCTGAAGAGCTGGGTAGTGAGAAACCAGAAGAGGTTTAACAAAAGTGAGTGTAGAGTCTTGCACCTGGGAAGGAATAACCGCATGTATCAGGAGAGGTCGGAGACTGGCCTGGAGAGGAGCTCTGCAGAGAAGGACCTGGGGGTCTTGGTGGATAACAGATTGGCCATATTGTGTGCCCTGGTGGCCAAGGCGGCCAATGGGATCCTGGGGTCCATGAGAAGGAGTGTGTCCAGCAGGTTAAGGGAGGTGAGCCTCCCCCTCTACTCAGCCCTGGTCAGGCCTTACCTGGAGTGCTGTACGCAGTTCTGGGCTCCCCGGTACAAAAAAGACAGGGAACTCCTGGAAGGAGTCCAGCAGAGGGCCAAAAAGATGAAAAAGGGCCTGGAGCATCATCTCCTCTACAAAGGAAGGCTGCGTGACCTGGGTCTGTTCAATCTTGAGAAAGGAAGACTGAGAAGGGAATCTGATTAATGTTTATAAGTATCATTAAGTGTGGGAGACAAAGGGATAAGGCCAACCTCTTTTCAGTGGTCGGTGGGGACAGAACAAGGGGAAATGGCCATAAACCACAGCACAGGAAGTTCCGCACCAATATGCAAAAGAACTTCTTCATGATGAGGGTGTGGGAGGACAGGAACAGGTTGCCCAGGGAGGCTGCGGAGTCTCCTCCTCCAGAGTTATTCAAGGGATGTTGGGATGATGCCTACCGGCGCAACCTGACGTAGTGAGCCTGCTTTGGCAGGAGGGTTGGACTTGATGATCTCTGGAGATTGATTGCAACCCCTGCAATTCTGTGATCCCAAGCTGTAAGGGGACCACAAGGATCACGGAGTTCAACACCTGCCTCCGCAAAGGACCACCCAAAGCCAAGTGCTCTCTGAGCTCTGGCAACTTGGGGCCGTGCCCACAGCCCTGTGCAGCCCTGTGAGGAGCTGCAGCTGCCATGAGGGCTCCTTTCTGCTCCCCTGCTCTGTGCTGAGCAAACCCGGGTACCTCACCTGCTCCCCACATACCGTGCCCTCAGACCCATCCCCATCTTTGTAGCCCTCCTTTGGACTCTCTAATAGCTTCATGTCCTCCTTATGTAGTGGCACCCAAACCTGCACCCAGAGCCCGAGGTGAGGCTGCACAGCCCAGAGCAGTGTGGGACAATCGCTTCCCTCTCCTGGCAGTGCTGGGCCTGATGCACCCCAGGGTACAGTTGTCCCTTTGGGTGCCAGGATGCGCTGCCGGCTCAGGTTCAATTTGCCACCATCCAGAATGCCCCGATCCCTTTCTGTGGGGCTGCTCTCCAACCCCTCACCTCCCAGACTGTGCACAGAGCCAGGGCTGCCCCATCCCCGCTGCAGAACCCAGCAGTTGCTCTTCTTCACGCAGATGGTGACCACCCTCAAATTTGTCCAGATCTTGCTGCAAGGCCATTCTACCGCAGAGGGAGTCAAGGCCCCTCCCACTTCAGCATCATCCGCAAATTTACTTCACATAACTTCCAGCTCTTTATTGGAATCAACAGTGAAAACACGAAAGGGCCCTAAAATGGAGCCCTGCAGAATCTCACTGGTGGCAAGTAGGACAACCATCAGGCCATAGCCTGCATTTGCCCAACACAGCCATGGTTTGCTTATCACAGGACGTTCTTAGGGTCACAACACCGTTTCCAGGTGATGTCACAAGCCACCTCCCTGCCGACCACTATAGATACGGGGACCCTGACAACAGAACGCCAGTCGCTGACCGACTTGTGTCGTGGAAGCACCTATCTGTGAGCGGGAGCTGCAGAGAGAGCCTTCTCTCCCACTGTGGGAGCATTTGTGGAGGAGGATGGATCCTCCTCCACCAAAGAAGCTTCGGCTTCTCGAGAGCAGCAGCGAGACGGAGCCAATGGATGTAGATCCTCCGGAGAGTGATGTTGAGCCCATGGAGGTGGATCCACCTCCAGAGGACGAAGCAATGGAGGTGGATCCACCTCCATCGGGCCCGGGCAAGCAATACAACATCATGCTTGCCCGGAGACGTCGCTACATCCGTTGGCGGCGCAGCAGGGGTTCTCGGTTTCCATCTTGGCGTTGAAGAGTCACCATCCGCCAGAGAGCCCCTGGGCCAGCTGCTGCTCTCTGTAACCCTTTCTTCCCCGTCCCCCATCCTCATCCTTCCCCAAGACCTCTCACCTCTTCCTTCCCAAACTCTGAGGAAAAGGGAAGGACTGGGACTGCTGTCCTCTATGCTTCTGCACCCGGACAACGGAAGGAGTCCAGCAGATGGCCCCGACCTCCCTGCGGCCTCCAGGCAAGTCCTGAGGAAGGAAGCAGGACTGGGACTGGTGTCCACTATGCTTCTGCAGCAGGACAATGGGAGGAGTCCAGCAGATGGCCCCGAGCTCCCTGTGGCCTCCAGGCAAGTCCCAAGGAAGAGGGCAGGACTGGGACCGGTGTCCTCTCGGCGGCTGTGTCGGGACCAAGAGGAATGCAGCAGACAGCCCCAAGCTCCCTGCAACTTCCAGGCAGTGCCAGAGAAGGTAGAGAAGCAGCTTTCCGTTGGAGAAGAAGAAGGCTTTGTTTTGGAAGGGAAGAAAGGATGGCATTCAGCATGAAGCTCCTTCCCGATGCTCCCTGAGGACTTTGGTATCAAAACTGGACAATAAACTATTGAAAAGAACAATGCAGAATAGTAATAATGATAAAAACCTAAAGTTCTTTTCTAAAGCAAAGCCAGTAAGTGCCTCTCTGTTTTTGGTACTTTAGAGCCTGCCCTGGGCATCCTGTGTCCCCTCTGCTCTCCCCAGAGGGAACAACGTAGGAAAAGTACACCGAGGCTTCTGATAACACTGCAACAGCTACTGGGGTGGAAGTTGACAGGGCCACAGAGAGCAGGTCTCCAGCATTACTGATGCTGAGGCGTGGAGGTGCACCCCTATTAGCAGTACTTCCCCCAGGGTTGAAACGCACACAAGGTGTTATCCCCTTCCAACCACTTTTGAGCTGAACTTCCCAGCAGAGTGAGGCTGAGAGACAGCATCTTGTAAGCAGCAGGTGAAGAGCAGGGCCTGCGCCTGGGTTACCAGCCAGGGGATGTAAGGATGGAGCACAGCCCTGTCGGAAAGGAGCTGGGGGTGCTGGCGTATGGCAGCTGGACGTGTGCCAGCAATGTGCCCTTGCAGCCCAGAAAGCCAACCATATCCTGGGCTGCATCAAAAACGGAAAAACGGTGTGGCCAGCAGGGCGAGGGAAGTGATCCTCTGAGGAGAGGTGCTGTGCTGGACCTCATTCTCACCACCAAGGAGGGGCTTGCTGGGAACATGAAGGTCAAATGCAGCCTTGGCTGCAGGGACCACATAACGGTGGAGCTGAAGATCTCAGGGCGAGGACGAGAGCACACAGCAAGCTCACAAGCACAGACTTCAGGAGAGGAGGCTGTGGCCTTTTCAAGAATCTACTTACTAGAGTGTGATGGGATAAGACCCCTGGAACAAAGCAGGGCCGGCCAAAGAAAGCTGGTTAATATTCAAGGACCACCTCCTCCAAGCTCAGCCAACGAAGAGGTAGGGCAAAAAGGCCAAGAAGCCTGCATAGATCAGCAAGGAACTTCAGACCAAATTCAAATGCAAGAACAAAATCTTGCGTTTCAGGGGTGGAAGCAAGAACTGAAAGTAGCCAGAGATGACAGGGGCAATAACTGGTGTCTGCAAGTATGTCAGTGCCAGAAGGAAGACTAAGGAAAAATGCAGGCCCTTTGCTGAAAGAAATGTGAGACCTGGTTATCTGGAGAAGTGGTAAGGCTGAGGTACTTCATTTGCCTTCTTTGCCTCAGTCTTTACCAGCAAGACTGACCCTCAGGAACCCTCGGTCCCAGAGGCCAGTCTGAAAGGCCACAGCGAGGAAGAGGATAAGGTCAGGGAACACTTGAACAAACTGGACCTTGGGTTCTGATGGGATGTACCTACGAGTGATGAGGGAGCTGGGAGATGTGACTACAAGCCCATGCTAGATGACATTTGCTCACTGCAGCACCTGTAAGAGGTATCCAAAGAGCAGAAGAAAGGAAATGTCATTCCTATCTTCAGGAAGGAGGACCTGGGGAACTACAGGCCGTTCAGCCTCAGCTCGGTGCCTAGAAAGGTGATGCGGTAGCTAATTCTGGAAACTACTTCCTGACACAAGGAGGACAAAAAAATCATCAGAGTAGTCAGCATAGATTCCCCGAGGGGAAATAATGCCTGACATGCTTGGTAAGCTTCTACAATGACACAACCAGCCTGACAGCCTGATGGTGGGCTGGGAGGAGAGAATATTGTTTTCCTGGTCCTCTGAAAGGCTTTGACACTGCTTTTCTTAAGAAATTCCTATAGGAGCTGCTGGAGGTATGAGCTGGATGAGAAGATAGCAAAGAGGACTGAAAACTGGCAGAACAGCTGGGCCCAGAGATTAGCAGTCAGCGGCACAAAGACTAGTTGGAGGCTGCTAAGAAGCAGCACTGGCTGCAGGGGGTCAATACTGGATCCAGTTCTGCTGAACATCCTCATTAATAATTTGAATGAATGAGTAGAGTGAATCTAGTAAATGTGAAGATGAGACAAAATGGGGAGATGGGCCTGATGTACTAGTGGGCTGTGCTGCCATCCAGAGGGATGTCAGTGGACTGGAAACATTTGCTGGCAAGTACCTTGTGGAGCTCAGGAACAGGTCAGCCCAGCTGGAAAGCAGCTCTGCAGGAAAGGGCCTGGGTGTTCCTGGTGGACACCAAGTTGAACAGGAGCCAGAAATGTGCCTTTGATGCAAAGAATACCAATGGCATTTTTGGCTTCGTTAGGCAAAGCAACGCCAGCAGGTAGGGAGGCAATCATTTTCCTGAGTGCTTTGTAATCAAAGTTGCTTGGACACAGTCCTGGGCAGCCTGCTCTGGGTATCCCTGCCTGAGCAGGGCTTGGAGCAGATGGACCTGGGGGTTATCTCAAACATTCTGTGAGTTCGTTACTGCTGTTTGCTCAATTCCCATTCACTTCGGGATAAATTCCAAGAGCCAATACAAAAACAAAAAATACTTTCCATCCATCCTTTTGTTTGTCCTTTCATCAGTCGTTATTGCTCTGTCACACTTATTTTGACAGTTTAAAAACTGAAATGAAAACAAGACCTTTTACCACCTACAGGCCAGAAGGCTGTGTTGCCATTCAGCAGGAGCTGGACAGGCTGAAGAGCTGGGTAGTGAGAAACCAGAAGAGGTTTAACAAAAGTGAGTGTAGAGTCTTGCACCTGGGAAGGAATAACCGCATGTATCAGGAGAGGTCGGAGACTGGCCTGGAGAGGAGCTCTGCAGAGAAGGACCTGGGGGTCTTGGTGGATAACAGATTGGCCATATTGTGTGCCCTGGTGGCCAAGGCGGCCAATGGGATCCTGGGGTCCATGAGAAGGAGTGTGTCCAGCAGGTTAAGGGAGGTGAGCCTCCCCCTCTACTCAGCCCTGGTCAGGCCTTACCTGGAGTGCTGTACGCAGTTCTGGGCTCCCCGGTACAAAAAAGACAGGGAACTCCTGGAAGGAGTCCAGCAGAGGGCCAAAAAGATGAAAAAGGGCCTGGAGCATCATCTCCTCTACAAAGGAAGGCTGCGTGACCTGGGTCTGTTCAATCTTGAGAAAGGAAGACTGAGAAGGGAATCTGATTAATGTTTATAAGTATCATTAAGTGTGGGAGACAAAGGGATAAGGCCAACCTCTTTTCAGTGGTCGGTGGGGACAGAACAAGGGGAAATGGCCATAAACCACAGCACAGGAAGTTCCGCACCAATATGCAAAAGAACTTCTTCATGATGAGGGTGTGGGAGGACAGGAACAGGTTGCCCAGGGAGGCTGCGGAGTCTCCTCCTCCAGAGTTATTCAAGGGATGTTGGGATGATGCCTACCGGCGCAACCTGACGTAGTGAGCCTGCTTTGGCAGGAGGGTTGGACTTGATGATCTCTGGAGATTGATTGCAACCCCTGCAATTCTGTGATCCCAAGCTGTAAGGGGACCACAAGGATCACGGAGTTCAACACCTGCCTCCGCAAAGGACCACCCAAAGCCAAGTGCTCTCTGAGCTCTGGCAACTTGGGGCCGTGCCCACAGCCCTGTGCAGCCCTGTGAGGAGCTGCAGCTGCCATGAGGGCTCCTTTCTGCTCCCCTGCTCTGTGCTGAGCAAACCCGGGTACCTCACCTGCTCCCCACATACCGTGCCCTCAGACCCATCCCCATCTTTGTAGCCCTCCTTTGGACTCTCTAATAGCTTCATGTCCTCCTTATGTAGTGGCACCCAAACCTGCACCCAGAGCCCGAGGTGAGGCTGCACAGCCCAGAGCAGTGTGGGACAATCGCTTCCCTCTCCTGGCAGTGCTGGGCCTGATGCACCCCAGGGTACAGTTGTCCCTTTGGGTGCCAGGATGCGCTGCCGGCTCAGGTTCAATTTGCCACCATCCAGAATGCCCCGATCCCTTTCTGTGGGGCTGCTCTCCAACCCCTCACCTCCCAGACTGTGCACAGAGCCAGGGCTGCCCCATCCCCGCTGCAGAACCCAGCAGTTGCTCTTCTTCACGCAGATGGTGACCACCCTCAAATTTGTCCAGATCTTGCTGCAAGGCCATTCTACCGCAGAGGGAGTCAAGGCCCCTCCCACTTCAGCATCATCCGCAAATTTACTTCACATAACTTCCAGCTCTTTATTGGAATCAACAGTGAAAACACGAAAGGGCCCTAAAATGGAGCCCTGCAGAATCTCACTGGTGGCAAGTAGGACAACCATCAGGCCATAGCCTGCATTTGCCCAACACAGCCATGGTTTGCTTATCACAGGACGTTCTTAGGGTCACAACACCGTTTCCAGGTGATGTCACAAGCCACCTCCCTGCCGACCACTATAGATACGGGGACCCTGACAACAGAACGCCAGTCGCTGACCGACTTGTGTCGTGGAAGCACCTATCTGTGAGCGGGAGCTGCAGAGAGAGCCTTCTCTCCCACTGTGGGAGCATTTGTGGAGGAGGATGGATCCTCCTCCACCAAAGAAGCTTCGGCTTCTCGAGAGCAGCAGCGAGACGGAGCCAATGGATGTAGATCCTCCGGAGAGTGATGTTGAGCCCATGGAGGTGGATCCACCTCCAGAGGACGAAGCAATGGAGGTGGATCCACCTCCATCGGGCCCGGGCAAGCAATACAACATCATGCTTGCCCGGAGACGTCGCTACATCCGTTGGCGGCGCAGCAGGGGTTCTCGGTTTCCATCTTGGCGTTGAAGAGTCACCATCCGCCAGAGAGCCCCTGGGCCAGCTGCTGCTCTCTGTAACCCTTTCTTCCCCGTCCCCCATCCTCATCCTTCCCCAAGACCTCTCACCTCTTCCTTCCCAAACTCTGAGGAAAAGGGAAGGACTGGGACTGCTGTCCTCTATGCTTCTGCACCCGGACAACGGAAGGAGTCCAGCAGATGGCCCCGACCTCCCTGCGGCCTCCAGGCAAGTCCTGAGGAAGGAAGCAGGACTGGGACTGGTGTCCACTATGCTTCTGCAGCAGGACAATGGGAGGAGTCCAGCAGATGGCCCCGAGCTCCCTGTGGCCTCCAGGCAAGTCCCAAGGAAGAGGGCAGGACTGGGACCGGTGTCCTCTCGGCGGCTGTGTCGGGACCAAGAGGAATGCAGCAGACAGCCCCAAGCTCCCTGCAACTTCCAGGCAGTGCCAGAGAAGGTAGAGAAGCAGCTTTCCGTTGGAGAAGAAGAAGGCTTTGTTTTGGAAGGGAAGAAAGGATGGCATTCAGCATGAAGCTCCTTCCCGATGCTCCCTGAGGACTTTGGTATCAAAACTGGACAATAAACTATTGAAAAGAACAATGCAGAATAGTAATAATGATAAAAACCTAAAGTTCTTTTCTAAAGCAAAGCCAGTAAGTGCCTCTCTGTTTTTGGTACTTTAGAGCCTGCCCTGGGCATCCTGTGTCCCCTCTGCTCTCCCCAGAGGGAACAACGTAGGAAAAGTACACCGAGGCTTCTGATAACACTGCAACAGCTACTGGGGTGGAAGTTGACAGGGCCACAGAGAGCAGGTCTCCAGCATTACTGATGCTGAGGCGTGGAGGTGCACCCCTATTAGCAGTACTTCCCCCAGGGTTGAAACGCACACAAGGTGTTATCCCCTTCCAACCACTTTTGAGCTGAACTTCCCAGCAGAGTGAGGCTGAGAGACAGCATCTTGTAAGCAGCAGGTGAAGAGCAGGGCCTGCGCCTGGGTTACCAGCCAGGGGATGTAAGGATGGAGCACAGCCCTGTCGGAAAGGAGCTGGGGGTGCTGGCGTATGGCAGCTGGACGTGTGCCAGCAATGTGCCCTTGCAGCCCAGAAAGCCAACCATATCCTGGGCTGCATCAAAAACGGAAAAACGGTGTGGCCAGCAGGGCGAGGGAAGTGATCCTCTGAGGAGAGGTGCTGTGCTGGACCTCATTCTCACCACCAAGGAGGGGCTTGCTGGGAACATGAAGGTCAAATGCAGCCTTGGCTGCAGGGACCACATAACGGTGGAGCTGAAGATCTCAGGGCGAGGACGAGAGCACACAGCAAGCTCACAAGCACAGACTTCAGGAGAGGAGGCTGTGGCCTTTTCAAGAATCTACTTACTAGAGTGTGATGGGATAAGACCCCTGGAACAAAGCAGGGCCGGCCAAAGAAAGCTGGTTAATATTCAAGGACCACCTCCTCCAAGCTCAGCCAACGAAGAGGTAGGGCAAAAAGGCCAAGAAGCCTGCATAGATCAGCAAGGAACTTCAGACCAAATTCAAATGCAAGAACAAAATCTTGCGTTTCAGGGGTGGAAGCAAGAACTGAAAGTAGCCAGAGATGACAGGGGCAATAACTGGTGTCTGCAAGTATGTCAGTGCCAGAAGGAAGACTAAGGAAAAATGCAGGCCCTTTGCTGAAAGAAATGTGAGACCTGGTTATCTGGAGAAGTGGTAAGGCTGAGGTACTTCATTTGCCTTCTTTGCCTCAGTCTTTACCAGCAAGACTGACCCTCAGGAACCCTCGGTCCCAGAGGCCAGTCTGAAAGGCCACAGCGAGGAAGAGGATAAGGTCAGGGAACACTTGAACAAACTGGACCTTGGGTTCTGATGGGATGTACCTACGAGTGATGAGGGAGCTGGGAGATGTGACTACAAGCCCATGCTAGATGACATTTGCTCACTGCAGCACCTGTAAGAGGTATCCAAAGAGCAGAAGAAAGGAAATGTCATTCCTATCTTCAGGAAGGAGGACCTGGGGAACTACAGGCCGTTCAGCCTCAGCTCGGTGCCTAGAAAGGTGATGCGGTAGCTAATTCTGGAAACTACTTCCTGACACAAGGAGGACAAAAAAATCATCAGAGTAGTCAGCATAGATTCCCCGAGGGGAAATAATGCCTGACATGCTTGGTAAGCTTCTACAATGACACAACCAGCCTGACAGCCTGATGGTGGGCTGGGAGGAGAGAATATTGTTTTCCTGGTCCTCTGAAAGGCTTTGACACTGCTTTTCTTAAGAAATTCCTATAGGAGCTGCTGGAGGTATGAGCTGGATGAGAAGATAGCAAAGAGGACTGAAAACTGGCAGAACAGCTGGGCCCAGAGATTAGCAGTCAGCGGCACAAAGACTAGTTGGAGGCTGCTAAGAAGCAGCACTGGCTGCAGGGGGTCAATACTGGATCCAGTTCTGCTGAACATCCTCATTAATAATTTGAATGAATGAGTAGAGTGAATCTAGTAAATGTGAAGATGAGACAAAATGGGGAGATGGGCCTGATGTACTAGTGGGCTGTGCTGCCATCCAGAGGGATGTCAGTGGACTGGAAACATTTGCTGGCAAGTACCTTGTGGAGCTCAGGAACAGGTCCTTTTAACTGCTGGTAGGGAAGTCAAGCTGTTCCTAGCAAGAGAGTTGCTGAGGGTATAGGTGGGCTCAGGTATGGACTGTGGAAAAACCCATAGCTCAGCCTCAGCAAGGATGCAGTGTGAAAAACTCTCCCTACAGACTGAGGGGTCTCTGGCTGCAGCTGTTTTGATGTACTGCATGCTGGGAAGAGCCCAGAGAAGCAGAGCTTGCAGAGGTATGTGTAGGAAAACACAAGTCAGAGATAAGGATGCAGCAATGCAGGCTTAAAGGCAGGGCTCACTCCAGCAGCAAAGTTAGGATGTTGTATTCTGCTCCTTTTGCACAGATAAGAGGGAAAGAACTTGGTTCCTTTTGTTTCCCTGCAGACCCAGCAACATAACACCAGCTCTGTGATGATCCTAAATGTCAGATAGCTTGAGAAAGGGACATATAATGTACTATTGTTTAAGCAAATTTCTCAGTTCCTAGCCTTAAGATGACTTCCAAGTCTTAGCTCACTAGAAGGCAGGTATTTGAAAGGAAATGAAATTAGAAGTTACGTATACAATACAGACTGTAGTGTAGCAGATTAATTTAAATGAATGCAATATAGATATTAAACAGAAATAATATCATGTGATATAAATTATATAAATATTATAGAAGGGAATAGTTGTACTGAACATTTTGAAAGCTAGAAGATGTTAAAATACCACAGATAGGTAGCCAGACATGGCACAAACTTCTGATGCAGCCTCGTTTTGTCACTGTTTCTACATGGTCTAGTCTGGTTCTAAATCTTGCAGTCAGTCTGAACTACTGTACAGGAAATCAAACACATAAAAAGCCTGCATTAATTCTACAGCTTCTTGCTGAAGACCATGTCCTCTAGTTCCTCTATCGTCTTTGATCTATGTTAGGCTGAAAGCCTTAACAGAATACTTACACTCTTTCAGAGAAATCAAAGGCCCCTAAAGGATCAGTCTTCACTGCTTTTCCACTTCTTTTTGAACAGAAAATTCTTCCAGGATAAGAATAGCCACTCTGTGTTCTGTTTGCACATCAGTTCAGCAGAGCTGGCCCAACTCCAGGGTCCCCACATTCTGATGAGCAGCCTGCTTCCCCAGGGTTTCTTGGGCTGCAGTTGGGCTGTGCTCTTGCCTCCAGCAATGAGGGCTCTCCAGCTGGCCTGGTGGTTTGCTCCTGCACCATCCTTTGCCCCTATACCAGGCCTAAAATCACAGCTGTTCTTCCAAGAGATCCCTGCTCCCACTCACATCAACTGTGCTAGCCTGAAAAACAAGCATACCCTCCGCAAGATGGTGGAACACTGTGCAAGAAGTAGACCCCATTCACTGCAGCTTCTCCCAGATAAGAGACTGCAGGATTTCTAAGAGAATCTGCCTTTCAGCAGATACTTAATTTTTTTTTCAGTAAGTGCAGGCACCTGTCAGCTGCTTCCATTTCAGTGCAAAATCTCATGGACTTGTTTTAAAATATTTGGTTTAAGTGTAGGAACACTGTCTATTGGAGACTTTGTAAAATAAAATGTTAGATAATGCAGTAAAAAGGAAATATCTGAAAGTTTCTACCTTGGTTGTATGTCATGTTGTCTTTCTCTTGACTTCTCTTTCCTACAAACTTCAAATGAAAAGAATTATTTGTACCAGGAATACATAATAGACCTGCTGCTGACTACTGTTTTGCATCTAGAGGTGCACTGGTGTGGACTTCCTGCAGCAGTTCTGACTGTCAGTCAGACCCAGCTCCAAGACTGGCTCCATTCAGATCAATTGAAACCTCCAACAGAACAAAGTTCTGCTTGTTGTGAGTGGGAAAAACTGGTCTTGATTAACTTTGTCTTTTTCTCATCCTATGGTACAGCAGCAGTCCGCAGATGGCACTGTTTGGCCATTTTATGTGAGTCTTGTTTGCTTTTTTTTTTCCGCCCCTTTCCTGTTAAGTTTATAGTCAGTGTACAATCTTTGAAGAACTGCTGTATTCTTTCATATATAAGGAAGACCTGCTTACTAGGAACTAGGCCTTGTTGACTGACTTGATAATTTCTTGGTGCTTTTGGAATCTCAGGACAGAAATGGTTCCATTCTTTTTCAATATCAGTGTTTAACTATTCTCTGTCCTCCTCAAACCTCCTTTTCCCATAACAAATTATCCCTTCTGTCACATTGAATACTCCTCAATTTTTGCAGGCAACAAGACACTAATAGCAAGAAGTAACTGTACCTGTACTGGTGGTATATTCTGGAGCATAATGCAGCCTGATATCTTTCTTTGTAATGTAAAATTTTCATCTTTTTTTCCCCCCATCTGGTAAGGGAAGTGGTGAATTTTGAATTGAAAGTCATGTTAAAGCAACAAAATGAGGAAGACATTACTTGGTTTAGATTCTGAAGAATACCTGCTCCTAGAGTAGAGGAGAAAGGCGATGGGCACTGACTGTGACAGCATATTCAGTTGCCTTTTTATTACTTATTTTGGCACAAGAATTAGAGCTGGATTACTTGAAAAGAATGATGATACAGTGTCAGTTTCAGTAACAAAGTGGCAAGATTATGCTCTTGAGAACCAGCAGCAGAAATCCTTGCAATCACCTGCAAGTGCATTACAGGTGATGCAGGAGTAACAAAACAAGTGAGACCATGCCAATTAGGTGATGATCAGACTACTGGTGGGGCACAGGTGTGAAGAAGCTTTTCATTTACATCACAGCCATTCCCAGCAGAGAGGAAAGAATAATTTATTGAGTCCTCCTTTGAAATGCAATATGAAATGCAGGGTCACTTGTGGTGTCAGAATGTGGCCCAGCATGACAAATCATGATCATGGCAGGTGCAGCATAATGTGCAGTGACAGTGCCTTCTGTAAAGGAATCCATGCAGAGGGAAGGAAAAACAGCTGGGAGTGATGAGCTAAGCTGGTGACATGTAGTGCTGGCACATGAACAAGAGATCACCAGTATGCCGAGAGTGGGAATTGTTGCTTTCTATCAACTACAAGTTGTCTTCTTCAAATAGTCTAAGTAGCCCAAATAACAAGATGCAGTGTGACAAGTTTATGGAAAATATAACACGATGGGAAAGGGATAATTTCAGTGACTGAGGGGTTGCCCTTTCCATATGCTGTTCTGAACTTGAAAAAAAAATAAGATGTAAGCTGTGGTAAGCAGTTCTGTGTTGTGATGAGATTTAGAGTTGAATCAGATTGAACCAGTTGAATCAGCCTCATCCTGTATGCTAAGGGATGTTTTGATTCCGTACGGTTCAACGCTCGTCAAGTTCTTATGGGTGAGGATCAGGGGGAGGCCAACAAGGCTGACATCCTGGTGAGAGTGTGTTATAGACCACCCAACAAGGGCAAAAAGGCAGATGAAGTATTCTACAAGCAGCTGGCAGAAGCCATGCAATCACTATCTCTTGTCCCTGTGGGAGACTTCAACTTACCTGACCTCTGCTGCAAATACAATACAGCTCCTCAGAGGAAGCAGTCTAGGAGGTGCCTGGACTGTGTGGAAGACAACATCCTGGAACAGCTGGTAAGAGAGCCTACCAGTAAAAGTGCCGTTATACCTGCTGTTTACAAACACAGAGGACTTGTGTTTTGAGAGGTGTGGTGGTTGGAAGCAGTCTTGGGCAGAGCGAAAATTATAGAGTTCTAGACTAATTCTTTGTGAAGTTGGACACTCAGCAAACTGCTACCTTGGGCTCCCACAGGGCAGACTTTGGGCTGTTTAGGACATTGGCTGGGAGAGTCCTTTGGGTTGGGACAGTCCTAAAGGGCAAAGGGGTTCAGGAAGGCTGGGCATTCTCAAGAAGTAACTCTTAAAGGTTGTCCCTGTGTGCCATAAGATGAGCCAGTGGGGAAGAAGACCAACTTGGCTGAAAGAGGAATAAAAGGGAGTTTACCACTTTTGGATGAAGGAACAAGCAACTTGGGAAGAGTACAAGGGTGTTGCTAGGATATGGAGAAGGAAAACTGTAAAGACAAAATCTCAGATAGAACTTAATCTGTCTGCACTGTAAAAGATAAAATATTTCTACAAATACATTCACAGAAAAGGAGGGAAAAGAATTTATTAGATGTGGTGGGGAACATTACTATCAAGGAAGAGGAAAAGGCTGAGGTACTCAATGTCTTCTTTACTTTAGCCTTTAATAGTCAGATCAGTTATCCTCAGGGTACTCAGTCTCTTGAGCAGGGAAACAGGGATGGGAAGCAGAATAAAACACCGTAATTCAGGGTAAAACAATTAACAACATGCTACTCCACATGGACCACCACAAGTCTGTGGGACTGGATGGGATCCACCCAAGGGTACTGAGAAAGCTGGCAGAAGTGCTCACCAGGCCACTTTCCATCATTTATCAGCAATACTGGTCAACTTGGGAGGTAACAGATGAGTGCAGACTTATCAGTGTGATTCCCATCTACAAGAAAGGTCAGAAGGAGGATCCTGGGAACTACAGGCCTGTTAGCCTGAACTCAATATCCAATAAGGCAATGGAGCAGATCATCCTGAGTCCAATCACACAGCATATGCAAGACAACCAGGGAATCAGGCCTAGATAGTATGGGTTCACAGAAGGCAGGTCCTGTCTGACCAGATTTGTCTTCTTCTATGACCAGGTGACCAGCGTGCTGGATGAGGGAAAGGCTGTAGACGCAGTCTACCTAGCCCTTAATAAAATCTTTGTTATTGTCTACCTAGCCATTAATAAAATCTTTGTTATTGTCTCCCACAGTATTCTCCTGGAAAAACTGGCAGCTCACGGCTTAGACAAGTATTATTTGCTGGCTAAAAAATGTCTGGATGGCTGAGCCCAGACAGTAATGATGACTGGATTTAAATCCAGCTGCTGATCAGTCATGAGTGGTGTTCCACAGGGGTGAGTACTGGGATCAGTCCTGTTTAACATCTTTATTGATGACCTGGATGATGGAATTGAATGCACCCTCAGTTTGAGATGATACCAGACTGGGGGGGAAGTGCTTATCTGTCTGAGGGCATGAAGGCTATACAGAGCAATCTGGACAAGACTGGATCAATGGGCTGAGGCCTATCGTATGACGCTCAAGAAGATCAAGTGCTGGGTCCTGCAATTTGGTCACAGCAACTCCATGCAACACTATAGGCTTGGGACAGAGTGGAAAACTGGAAAACTTCACAGAGAAAAAGGATCTGCAAGTGTTTGTCAACAGCTGGCTGAGCATGAGCCAGCTGTGTCCTCAGGTAGTCAATAAGGCTAATGACATCCTGGCTTGTATCAGAAGTAGTGTCTCCAGCAGAACTAGAGGAGTGATCACCCCCTGTACTTGTGCACTGGTGAGGCTGCACCTTGAATATTGTGTTCAATTTTGGACCCCTCAATATAAGAAAGACATTGAGGCCCTGGAATGTGTCCAGATAAGGGCAACAAAGCTGGTGAAAGGTCTGGAGCACAAGTCTTATGAGGAGCTGCTGAGGGAGCTGGGATTGTTCAGTCTGGAGAACAGGAGGCTCAGGGGAGACCTTATCTCTCTCTACAGTGACCTGAAATGAGGTTGTGGTGAGGTGGGGGTCTTCTCCCATGTAACTAGAGATAGGATGAGAGGGCATGGCTTCAGGTTGAGCCAGAAGTTCAGTTTGGATATTAGGAAAATGTCTTCTTAGAAAGAGTGATGGTGTATTGGAACAGTCTGCCTAGGGAGGTGGTGGAGTCAGTGTTCTTGGAGGTGCTCAAGACACGTGTGGTGGTGGAACTTAAGGTGCGGTGGGCATGGCGATGATAGGCTGACTGTTGGACTTAGAGGTCTTTTCAAACTTTTATAATTCTATGATTCTATGAATCAGATAGTTTTGGGGGCTTAGTTTAATCATTACAACAAGTAAAAAACAAAATAATGGGGGGGAGGGAGAAATATCTTGCCTCCTTGCAACAGTAGCTATTTGGATATGCTGATAATTAAACTCACAGTTGTTTGCTGCAGTATTAAGTGAAGTGGGTAATGGAAGACTTCGGTTTCAATACAAGAAAACACTCAGATGCCTGTCCTATTCATAAAGGTATTTAGGATATGAAAAACAATTTTTATTAAGGACTATATAGAAACTTCAACTTCCTTGACAATTTTCAGTTAGAGTAATTCTTGTGCTTACTGAAAAGTTTCAGAAGTAATTGGAAAGATCACAAAATACTTCTAGCTTTTTTTTTCTTCCCCTGATATCAGAGAAATTGGCGACCTTAAAAAATCTTCTAAAAGCTCAGCCAATTTCTTTGTTGCTGTGATCCAAGTCTAATTCTTCATCTACACTTGGAGAAAATAGTCATTATGAATAGCTAAAATAAGAGAGAGATGTAGCCTAAGCTTTGTTTCACTTGATGGCTATTCCAGAAGCTGTCTTAGAAATGAAAGGGAAACAGACAAGGAAACTTTGTCAGTTTACAAAAGCAGGTAAGCTTAACAGCCTGCCATCAGATGTAAGGACTCTTTGCCTGATATCCTCCAGAAATAAGACACAGGTTCACAGCATCTGTATGTATCCACATCAATTTACTTTAGTGTTGTAATCCACTTGTCTTGAGGAAACTGGTGGCTAGTAAAGTGGGGAGAAGCTCATTAAGGCTGGAAGCAGTAGAACAAACTTCTGTCTCGTTAGATTTGGGAATTCATGAGACTCCAAAAGTACCTCACCTCTTACAGCAGAAAAAGCAAGAGCTCTAGACATCTCATTAATCTGATGTGGTTGCCGAGCCACTGATGTGGTTGCCAAGCTGCTCTCCATTATTTCTGAAAAATCATGGCTGTCTGGTGAAGTCCCTGATGACTGGAAAAAGGGAAACATTGCTCCCATTTTTAAGAAGGGGAGAAAGGACGACCTGGGTAACAACAGGCCTGTGAGCCTCACCTCTGTGCCTGGGAAGATCATGGAGCAGATCCTCCTAGAAGCCATGCTAAGGCATATAAGAGAGAAAGAGGTGATTCGAGACAGCCAGCATGGCTTCACCAGGCATATCATGCCTGACCAATCTGGTGGCCTTTTATGATGGAGTGACGGCTTTGGTGGATGGGGGAAGGGCAATGGATGTCATCTTCCTGGACTTCTGCAAGGCCTTTGACATGGTCCCTCACCACATCCTTCTCTCTAAATTGGAGAGGTATGGATTTGAAAGATGCACTGTTTGATGGGTTAAGAACTGGTTGGCTGGAGACAGCCAAAGGGTTGTGATCAATGGTTCTGTGTTAGGGTGGAGGCCGGTCATAAGCGGTGTCCCTCAGGGGTCAGTCTTGGGACCAGTGCTCTTCAACATCTTCATCAATGACACAGATGATGGCATCGAGTGCACCCTCAGCAAGTTTGCAGATGACACCAAGCTGAGCAGTGCAGTTGATACACTGGAAGGAAGGCAAACCATCTAGAGGGATCTGGACAGGCTGGAGAAGTGGGCCCATGTGAACCTAATGAGGTTCAACAAGGTCAAGTGCAGGGTTCTTCACTTGGACTGGGGCAATCCCAGGTATTTATACAGACTGGGAGAAGAGCCCCTTGAGAACAGCCCTGCAGAGAAGGACCTGGGGGTCCTAGTAGACGAGAAGCTGGACATAAGCCAGCAGTGTGCACTTGCAGCCTGGAAGGCCAACTGTGTTCTGGGCTGCATTAAAAAAGGGGTGGCCAGCAGGGAGAGGGAGGTGATTGTCCCGCTCCACTCAGCTCTTGTGAGGCCCCATCTGCAGTACTGCATTCAGGCCTGGGGCCCCCACTACAAGTTGAGCTCTTGGGAAGGGTCCAGAGAAGGGCCACTAAGACAATCAGAGGACTGAAGCACCTCTCCTATGAAGAAAGGTTGAGGGAACTGAGCTTGTTTAGGTTGGAGAAGGGAAGGCTGCAGGGTGACTTCACTGTGGCCTTCAATATTTGGAAGGACAGTATAAACAGAAGGGAGAACGACTGTTTACAAGGGTGGATAGTGATAGGACAAAGGGGAATGGTTTTAAACTGAGACAGGGGAGGTTTAGGTTAGATATTAGGAGGAAGTTTTTCACACAAAGGGTGGTGACGCACTGGAATAGGTTGCCCAAGGAGGCTGTGGATGCCCCATCCCTGGAGGCATTCAAGGCCAGGCTGGATGTGGCTCTGGGCAGCCTGGTCTGGCGGTTGGCAACCCTGCACATAGCAGGGCAGTTGAAACTGGATGATCATTGTGGTCCTTTTCAAGTCAGGCCATTCTATGATTCTCTGATTAAGTGAAACTGTAGACAAATTGGATGGTTTCATTATTCTGCTCGGCAATTTACCGTTTTCTTGGCAGGGCAGTGATGGGTAAGTACGAATGGAGGGACAGAAGCTGGGGCAATCCTTACCTAGGCACCATGTTTAGGAATGTCTGCACTGATCAAAACCCAGCTCCCATATCTTGGTGCTAAATGGTCTGAATTTGCACATATTCGATTTGCTCCCATGTTCTCCTCCAGAAACAAGCTGGGTAACTCTTATGAGGTGCTACAAGCAGTCTGTTTTGGAGGCCGATTTCCATCAGATGAACCCACAACATGCCAGTCTCTGCAACCATCCAACCCATGCTAAGTTCCCTTGTTCAGCCTGTTCTCCACTAAGGGCACCTACTGGCCTTCAGCTTCACCCCATGGAAGACACAGCACTCTGCCATGGCAGAGGCAAGCTGGGAATTGCAGAATCATAGAATCACTAAGGTTGGAAAAGACCTCCAAGAACATCTAGTCCAAATGTCCACTTTTATTAATATTTTCCACTAAACCATGTCCCTCAGAACAACATCTAAAAGTTTCTTGAACACAAGCAGCACTCATAGCAATGGCCTTGGGGTCTTGGCTGCTTCAGAGCATGGATGGGAGTAGGCCCAGGCCAAGAGGACGCCTCTTGCTCACTGGTTGGTACATGGGCAACCATCTCTTCTTTACCTACAAAGAAACAGGGACACTGGCATGGCAGGCTGCTAATTGGTGATGAAAATAGCAAGACAACAACTTTTAACTAAAGGGCATCAGAGGAGATTTATCCTAAAAGTATAGTGCTTGCTATCTCCTCTGACAGCGTATTGATGCCACAGTGCTCATTACGTACCTTGCGGGACTAGAAGGCAATCAAGTTACTATGTCCTCCCCACAACCAGTTCTACCCTCAGACACTTCTTTGCTGTGTCTGCATGGTAATGTACTTCCTGACCTTCCTGCAGCCACTGACAGATATGAGCAAGGACCCTTCTTTCAGCTTCTCCTTTGGTGACAGTTTGGCTATTCTGTGTCAGACTTGAAAAACAAAGCATTAATAGACAAACAGCCTGCACTCCTCTTGTCTCTTAGCCTTTCTCCCTTTTATAATTTTAATCTAAATGGTTCAATCATGTCTGAGTATTAAGATGAGTGCTTTCTGACACCAGCTTGGTTCAGCAAGCTATCTGCCAGCAGTGAAAAGCAGCGCATAAAGACTCCCCAACAGGAAATATGTATTTGTGATAAGTGGTGTCAAAGAAGAGTCTTGTTTTTAAAACAAGATGTGCTTACATTACACATTGGTATTTTTTAACGTAAGGAGTGTGTTGTTTAACTGTTAATAAATATCTTTCAAGTTAACCAAAGACAGTTACTGAAGACTGGGCACCCGCAGCTGGCTTTTGAAGCTAATTCATTTTTAAAAGAGTTAACAATGTGATGTGGGAGCATGCCAAAAGCCTTGCACAGGTCCAGGTAAATTATATCAGTTGCTTTTCTGTTGTCCACTGATGCTGTCACTCCATTGTGGAAGATGTAGATCGGTCAGGCATGACCTGCCCTTGTTGAAATGGTGCTGGGTGTCTCTCATAACCTCCTGGTGTCACATGTGCCTTAACATCTCTCCCAGGAGGAGATCTACTCCATGATCTCCCAGGCACGGAGATGAGGCTCACCAGCCTGTGTTTCCCCAGGTCTTTCTTTCCCCCTTTCTTAAAAATGAGAGTGATGTTTCTCTTTTTCCAGTCACTGAGGGCTTCACCTGACAATCATGACTTTTCTTTAATGATGGGGAGTAGCTTGGCAACTTCACCAGGCACTTCTTTCAGTACTCTGAGATGCATGTCATCAGGCCCCATAGACTTGTTCACATTCAAGCTCATCAGGTGGTCTCAGACTTGCTCTTTTCTTACAGTGGGAAGGATTTTTCTCCCCCAGTCTCTTCCTATAGGTTGAGGCACATGAAAGACATGGGAAGCCTGTCTGCCAGTGGAGGCAACTGAGGGTAGGAGCTAGTTGAGTAACTTAGCCTTTTCTATTTCTTGTTTTCTGTGTCTTGTCTTCTCCCTTCTCATTTGTCAGAGGGGGGGGATCTGCCTCTTTCTTCTGACCAATGTACTTATAGAATCTCTTTGTTATTTTTCTCATCCTTCACCAAGTTCATTTCCACTTGCACCTTGGCTTTCCAAGACCCAGTCTTTTCATTTGTAATCTTGGGAAGGCAGCCACATGGCTAGCAAATTTTCCAGTTGTCTTCTTTCCAAGAGCATTTTTGTTGGTATTTCTTGCTCTGTTCGGATAGGAAGTCCAGTTGTATATAAACTCATGTTCTGAGCTTAACATAACTAAAATTTGCTGAAATTTCAACATGCTTAGGGGTTGTTGCTGGTGGGTATAACTTATGCCAGTTAGCGCATCCTTATCTGTCGAGAAACTCTTCTGAATGAACACAGAAATTGTTAATCTTATGTAAGAGTCAGAAGGTGTGAAGCATGGAAACATTCAGCATTTGTGAATTCCCACCTTCCTCCTAAAAGGGAAAGTGCTGTAGTATTGCTAAGGAAATAAAAATAATGACATTTCTTAGCTGCTGCTCTGTGTTATAAACACAGCCTACATTGGTGTGCCTTCTATTTACTAAAGGAATTAACTTTTCTAATTTTCTGCTTGAACAGTCTCACTCAGTGGTTCAAGATTTAGAAGAAAGCAGAAAATGTTCATCGAAAGTAAAAGATACACCTCTTTTAGACATGTAAATAACGTGATTTTGAAAGTGAGACCTATAGAGACTACAGAACTTGAAGCATACACACACTAGCCTGAAGTAAAACCCATAAGTTTTGTTTGCCTCTTCCTACGCATTTAAAGCCTTGCAGGTCCTCTCCAGATTTTCAATATCTTTCTAGCAAAAACGTGGAGTATACAGAAACTTCACAGGCAGAGGTGAGAAGCAGCAATATTTTGGTAAGTACTGACCTTTGTGGCTCTCTCTGAATCAAGGTGCATGGTGAGAAAACCATCAGCACTTCTGTGCAGAACAGCTTCACTCTCTCTCCCAGAAAATTAACTTCTAAAGCCTTTTTTTCTTCTCATTTATGTTTCTTCATCTGCCATGATGTGCTTCCTTCCCAATGGGTTTTGCTAGAAAAGGATTCTAAACGATGATATCAAGGAGACAAAAGAAAATTCCACTCGCTCAACACCTCAAACAGACTTCAAAGTTTCGTTCCTAATCTGCCTGAAGCCTTTTGGTGCAAGTTAGTGCAAAATATCCCTGTGATGCTCGAAACCACAGCTTTCACACCAGTCCTACGACGGCCAGCACCGCACGTAACACAGCACCGCCTCTTGGGCCGGCAGCGCAAGGGCTGCTGGGACGTTCCGCCCTCTCCCGTGCAGGACTCCACTTCCGGCAGCTGCTGGCTGCTGGCCAATTGGAGGGCCGGGCGGGCAGGTGTTGTAGCTGCTGATTGGCCGGAGGTGGGGCGGGGCGGAGGACGCCGAGAGCGGGACAGGCGCAGGCCGGAGGGCCGAGAGGATGCGGTTGCGGCTGCGCTCGGGCGCTCTGGCCGCCGGCTGCCTGTTGGCAGAGGCGCTGGGGGTCGCGCTGTTCCTCCGCGGCTTCTTCCCGCTGCCCGTTCGGTCTCTCCCGCGCGGGGAGGCCCGCGCAGAGCCTCCCGCCGAGCCGGCCCCGCCCGGCCCAGGTAGGAGGCTGGGTTGGTCCGCGGTTTCATGGGTGTTCTCCGGTTTGCGAGGGCTTTTGTGCTTTACAGTGCCGTTCTGTGGTGCTGCCGTCTTTCAGATCCTGCTTCCGAAGTAGCTTAGAGCAGAGGTAGTTCTGTGTGTAGCGTAGGTCACTGTCTGCAGTATCTGCTTGCAAGAAGCCTTAATCATCGGCTGTGGATGGTGGATGATTAGGGTGAACCCCTCACCTTCAGGGAACAGCTGCACTGAGCTGTGTTTCGGCCAGGCGGGGCGGCTGGTAGGACAGATGTCTGCCGGCAGTACATCTGTTCAATCAGGGTTGTGGCAGCCCTAATGGGACTCGCTGCTTGTTGCATCTTGTCGTTGCTACTTCTAAATTATACAAAAGCAGCACCTTGGGGCAGGCTCACTGGATTTGTGGGGATGGTGGGTAGAAGAGCTGGTTGCCTAATTCAGAATGTGGCATCACAACATCAGTGAAGCAGGAGCACTATAAAGCTCTAATCTTACAGACTTAAGCTGCAAAACTGCAGTTAAGTATTTAACTGGAGATTACCAAAACTGTCATGGATGTCTGACAGGCTGTGTTATAGAGATCTCAGGTTTATATATATATAGATATCAGGTTTAAGTAGGAGTGAAACTTTGTATTCCAATGTGAACATTAGCAGTAGATGCTGAGGGCAATAGAGGGACCAGACAATTGGGCTTTGAAAAGACTGGTTTGACCTGGAGAGTATGAATGTGTGCTGGAGTTCTGTACAAACTCTTAAATTAAATTTAGATGTGTTGGTAATCCTAGGCAAAAATGCAGCGATGGGAATGGTTATTTCCTCTCTGGAGTTCTTGTGTTAGTGCTTGAGTGCAAAATGATCTCTAGGTCTCACTGATAAGCACCTAAAGCCATTGCATAGCTTCCTGACCTGTGTTAGACAATTGTAGAATCATAGAATGGCCTAGGTTGGAAAGGATCTTAAAGATCCTTTAGTTCTAACCCCCCTGCCACAGGCAGGGCTGCCCCCCACCAGCTCAGCTGCCCAGGGCCCAAATACAACCTGGCCTTGAATGCCTCCAAGGAATGGAGCACTCACAGCTCCTTGAGGCAGCCTGTGCCAGTGCTTCACTGCCCCCTGAGTAAAGAATTTCCTCCTAATGTGTAACCTAAATCTCACCTCTTTTAGTTTAAAGCTGCTCCCTCTTATTCTGTCCCTATCAGACTGTGTAAAAAGTCCATCCTCATCCCGTTTACAAGCTTCATTTAAGAACCAGAAGGGCACAGTGAGGTCTCCACACCACCTTTTCTTCTCCATGCTAAACGGTCTCAATTCCTTCAACTTTTCTTTATAAGAGAGATGCTTCAGCCTCTGGTCGACCTCATGGCCTCACCTGTACCTGCTCCAACAACTCCATCAATGTTATTGGTAAAAGATGTGGAAGGGTGACAGAGGCCTGGAAGACAACACCTCTTATGATCAAACTATGTCAAACTGGACATAGAGCCATTGACCACAACTCTCTGGCTGCAACATCCAGCTAATTCCTTATCCACTGAATAGTCCTCCCTTCAAATTCAGAGCTTTACAATTCAGGGTTAACAATGTGATGTGGGAGCATGCCAAAAGCCTTGCACAGGTCCAGGTAAATTATATCAGTTGCTTTTCTGTTGTCCACTGATGCTGTCACTCCATTGTGGAAGATGTAGATCGGTCAGGCATGACCTGCCCTTGTTGAAATGGTGCTGGGTGTCTCTCATAACCTCCTGGTGTCACATGTGCCTTAACATCTCTCCCAGGAGGAGATCTACTCCATGATCTCCCAGGCACGGAGATGAGGCTCACCAGCCTGTGTTTCCCCAGGTCTTTCTTTCCCCCTTTCTTAAAAATGAGAGTGATGTTTCTCTTTTTCCAGTCACTGAGGGCTTCACCTGACAATCATGACTTTTCTTTAATGATGGGGAGTAGCTTGGCAACTTCACCAGGCACTTCTTTCAGTACTCTGAGATGCATGTCATCAGGCCCCATAGACTTGTTCACATTCAAGCTCATCAGGTGGTCTCAGACTTGCTCTTTTCTTACAGTGGGAAGGATTTTTCTCCCCCAGTCTCTTCCTATAGGTTGAGGCACATGAAAGACATGGGAAGCCTGTCTGCCAGTGGAGGCAACTGAGGGTAGGAGCTAGTTGAGTAACTTAGCCTTTTCTATTTCTTGTTTTCTGTGTCTTGTCTTCTCCCTTCTCATTTGTCAGAGGGGGGGGATCTGCCTCTTTCTTCTGACCAATGTACTTATAGAATCTCTTTGTTATTTTTCTCATCCTTCACTAAGTTCATTTCCACTTGCACCTTGGCTTTCCGGATCTCTGCATGTCTGGATGGCACAGTTATTTTCTTCCCAGGCCACCGATCCCTGCTTCCACTGCCTGCAGTTTTCCTTTATTATCTTCCGTTTGACCAGCAACCCTTGCTCAACCATGCCAGTTTCCTGCTTCGTCTGCCTTATTTCCTCTGCTGAGAGTTGGTGAGCTCTTGTGCTGTTGGAAAGGTGTCCTCAAGGAGCTGCCAGCTCTGTTCCATTCCTATATCCCCAAGGAGAGCTTCCCAGTAGATCCCACATGGAAATTCCTTAAACAGTTGGAAGTTTGTTCTCCTGAAGTTAGGAAGGCTGACTTTGGTCTTTGCTAGCCCCTTATTCCTTGAAATCTGACTGCCCTCAGTCTTCACCTGTTTTTAAAAAGTGTGGTAGAACTTATTGTTTTTTCGCTGCTTACAAAGGTTCCTTCTCATGTGAAGTAACTTTTATAGAGAACTTTAGCAGACATAAATAAGCGTGCCACATCCTCAGAGCTGCACGCTGGTATCCAGCAAGTTTTCCTTCCCTAGATAAGTGGGTGGGAATCAACTATGAGTAAAGTAAAAGACTTACTTAAAAGCACCATGCATCCAGTTCTGTTTTCTTGTTTTTCATCTCAGTGAAATGCATTAATGCCAGAGCAAGCCTACCAATTTAGTAATTCAAGTCACTCAGAAACAACCTTTTATTTTCTGTCAAAGTTACTGGGAGTTACTATTTTTGTTGCTGTGGTTTCCCTCTCTCCTCTGCTGTGCCCACCTCTAATTTCCTTACCTGGAAATATCTCTACCGCTAGCAAGTTTGTGAATGTCAATTTATTGATGCTTATGCACGTACCTAAAATACAGTTTCTGAGCTTATTTTTAGTTGTTTTTTTTAGACATGGAATTATCCGTGACCTTCCCAGCTTACCTACCACTAAATCAGAAGCACATTTTAATTTAAAAGAACACGAAAGCTGCAACTTTATATAACGCGTATACTGATCCACCACAGTGCTGTCTAGGAAGAGGTCTATGAATGGGATCCACTCTGCTTTTGCCTGTGTGCTTCTGTTTTGTCCCCTGGCGGAGATATGAGGCCTGTAGTGGTTTGGCCCAAGCCTTCTGCTGTAAAAACAAAAGGCTGTTGTGTGACTAAGCAAAAGAAGACCTGCTGCTGCCACCAGTAAGCCCACGTGAAGGGAAGGGCATGCTTGAAGGCATGCCGCGGCCCAGTGCTGGAGGCATGGCGGTGCTGCGGTCAGTGAACACAACGAGGAGGAGAATGAGGTGCTGTACTCTATGAGCACAGGCTGTAGTTTCTTTCAGGGGATTCTGGAATTGGGTTTTGGCCCTGCAGCTGCTGTCACCTAACTATCCTAGCATACAGCCTTCACCTCAGAAGGATGCAAACGTGTACAAATCTTTCCACTTCCAATGTCAATTAAGTTCTGTTAATTTCTTTGTTACTCCTGCTCTCTGATGGTGAGATTTGATTGAGGGACACTGCTTGAATTATGTTCCGTTATACGGGACTGGATATTAGCACAGGTCAATGCTGTATTTTTTTCTTCCAGTGACTGTCACTTGGATGTACATAAGCCTGCCTAACCTAACCAGAGAAAGTAGAAACTGTCCCTTCTTATCTGTTTGAACTTTCTGTTATGGAGTTTTTCCTCAGTTCTTACCTTTTCACATGGTGCACTGCATTCATTCTTTTATCTTTTTTGTTTTTCTTCCTAACTACTGAACTGGATTTTCTTTCTTTTTGCATCATTCTTCATTCAAACACTGGATCTCATCTGAGGAAGTTGAGTTTTTAGGAGGGCCTAAAAACCCTACTGATGAGATCCAGTGTTTGCCATTCTTAGCAACTTCTTGCTCCTGAATGTGAAGTTAATAAAGAATGTTGAGGCACACGTTTCTGTGGTGCAGCTGTCCTTTAACTTATGCCTAGCAAACGTTAACATTTTTGGTAAGTTAAAATACCTTCTTGTTGTTGTTGTGCTTTAGGAATAGTTTCCAACTGGACCAAAATTCCACCACCGCTTTTCAGAAAAGTTGTCCTTGTCCTGATAGATGCTTTGAGGGATGATTTTGTCTTTGGATCCAAAGGCAAACAGTTCATGCCTTACACTACACAAGTTATTGAAAAAGGGACATCCTACAGTTTCATTGCTGAAGCAAAGCCACCCACCGTGACTATGCCTCGAATTAAGGTAAGTTTCCCTTTAGGGTTGCCTCATTTAAGAAAACTGGAAAGGCTGGTTTGTTTCATTTGCTAAAAGTTGCTGTAAAGAGTGGGTTTGTGGTATTACTGTTAATCTGTAGCTGGGACTTACTTTATTGCCGTGATGCATGCAATGAGATTGTGGTTTACCTTGACCCAGATATGCTTCCTGCAGAAAAGGTTGGGCTTCATAGGAAGGTAGAGAGGATGAGTGAGTGGTGGTAGCTTTCACTGATGGCACCTTGCCTTGTTTTGTTCCTTTATTGTATGGCTCAGTGGTAGAAAGCTTTGTGAGAGTCAGTTGAGGACAGTTAGGGCCCTGGTGCCAACTCTGATGGTGGACCCAGTCTTTTCATTTGTAATCTTGGGAAGGCAGCCACACGGCTAACAAATTTTCCAGTTGTCTTCTTTCCAAGAGCATTTTTGTTAGTATTTCTCGCTCTGTTCGGATAGGAAGTGCAGTTGTAAATAAACTCATGCTGTTCCAAGCTCAACATATCTAAAATTTGAGTTATGTCTGTCATCAAAATATTTAGTCATTTGGGCTTGTCCACAGTGGATCTGATTAGCATTTTGTTCCTGGAAGAAGCTCATAGGCAGAAGTTTGGTAAGTCAGCTAGAAGGCCAGAAGAAGACTGAGGATAAGACAGTCTGGTAGCTTTTCATAGGTGCACTTCATTTTTTTTCTCCAGAAGTTTCTTATTTCTGTTTTGAGCATTCTACCATTGTTAGTCTTGTGTTAGGTTAATTTACTTAAGCCATCTACACAATCTTATTGGTGATTTACTGAGCTGATGAGTGAAGGAAATTTCAGCTGGGATACAGAATGGTTTTGTTGCCCACTAATTAGAAAATGTAATTTTTAATTTTCTGTTAAGCAGGTAGTATTCCTGACACCAACTGGTAGCATGTTGTGACAGTTGGTATGATGAGTCATGGCAGTTCATATGTTCTTTTACTTTTTACTTTCAATGATGACATACAGTAATCTCTTTCCTCTCTGCTTTATTATTTCCTCTAGCACTAATATTTTATTTTGGGTACTGTGAATGTTTCAGTTTTTGTTAATGCATCTCTTTTCTTGTTTTATGGAGGCTTTGATGACGGGTAGCATTCCTGGTTTCATTGATGTTGTTGTGAACCTCAACTCTCCAGCTCTGATGAGTGACAATCTGATATGGCAGGCAAAAACAGCTGGGAAGAGAATAATCTTTTATGGAGATGATACTTGGGTAAAATTGTTTCCGAAGCATTTTGTGGAATATGATGGAACAACGTCCTTTTTCGTGTCAGATTTTACAGAGGTGAGAAGCTTTTTATAATCTCAAGTTAAATAATGTGTGTACAAACACATAGTGATGACTTTGGAAAATGAAAGAATGAGACTATCCTTGTTTTGAAGCATTAACCTGGCAAATAAATAGAAACTGAATTGTGTCTTTTGAGTATTGACAGTCTGAAGCTAAAGACTTCAGTTCTTTGTGCACAGGGCATTGAAAGTGTTTGGGTCATACAGTAATAAGTGATGTTTTACTTACAGCGTGTTTAAAAATGTCACTATCCATGGTTCTGGTTTCCTAGCACATTTTTGTTAGTGTAGGCCATCTTTAAAAGGCCTGCTAATAGATTATCTTCTTCTCCTAGAGGCATGTTTTCTGTAGTATTGCTTTTTTAGGTTTAAGGTGAGCAACATTTGAGTGTTTTGGAAAAGAGGGAACATAAGCAGTAAACAAAACATTGTGGAAGTTCTTTTTCTGAGAATACTAAAAGTGGAAGTGGGTTAGCAGTTCTAATTCATGTTTTGAAACTTTGATTTGTAAAATCTCGTGCCATTAACCCAATGCTACTGATGTATGTGCTTTGTCATGTTTAAGGAAGTTAGATAGGCCTATTGTGAATGATAGATACTTTTAGTTGGTTGTCCTAATAAGCCTTGTGGAAGGTTCAAGGCTTGCAGAGTGAAGTGAATGTGCTGCTAGGTCTGATGTTGCAGGTGTAATGTTTGTTTTTAATATCCAGGGGTCATGCATGCATGCAGCTAAAGTGAATTATCAACTCAGGCAGGAGAACTTGGGATGGACTACAAACAGCATTTTTAAAATCTTTCATTCTTGCTATGTGCACAGTTTTTTGTCAGCAGTGCTTTTCTCTTCTGTACTTTCAAGCTCCAAAGGAAGGCTGTTCCCTATACCTACTTCTCAGAAGTGATAAATCAGAAGTGTGAAAGATGAAAACCATTAAAAGCGTTTTGAAAGAGTTTTCAGAAGTGTCTGTGAAAGCTTGTCAGTTCTGTTTTCTCTGCTTTATGTAATCTGATCTTTAACAAACAAGAGAGGTTGAAAAGGGGTGAAGAATCTTTTTTTTTTTTTTTTTTTTTAAGATAGTCTTTGACTCTACCAAGCATTGAAGTGATCAATAAGATTATTTTTTTTTCTTTTAACTTTGTGAATGACTAATTCTCATTATCTTCTAGAGAACTTTCATGAGCGGTACAAAGTAATCTTTTTATGCTTTTTACAGAAGGGATATTATTCTTTGTTTTCCTTTTGTTTCTGAGGTCGATGATAATGTTACTAGACATTTGGATAGAGTGTTGAAGAGAGAAGACTGGGATCTCCTAATATTACATTACCTAGGATTGGACCATATTGGACATATGACTGGGCCAAACAGCCCTCTGGTGGGACCAAAACTTCGTGAAATGGACAACATCTTGAAGAAGATTCATATTTCTCTTCTGTCAAAGGTAATATATCTTGTTCTAGGATGAAAATCTGTTTTTTATAGAATTGTATTAATATTCTTCACTGCAATTGCCTGTTCATGAGTAGCAGTTTATTCTTAGATGAAGGTGAGTGTTTTTCTGTTCTTTTTCCTTTCCTGGCGGTTCTCCAGTTAACAATGGAATGTAGCATTTTAAAGGATTTACTGTCTGACAAAAGTAACTTCTATTAACTGCATCTACTGAATAGTTGTGGGAAATAATTTCCCCTTGATCTGCAGGAAAAGAAGTGGAATACAAGCAAAAATTCTTATTGCTCATTAATTAAAACTGTAGTTTATGTCCTTTTTAGTAATGTAATTTAGCAGAAGCAATAATGGGTTTAAGTAGCTATGTGTCTTGTTTTTATAATTAGGAAGGTATGCCTAATTTTCAGATATTAAGAAGTATCAAATAGAAGTAGGGGTTGTAGATGTAATTTTTTCTTATGCTTAACATAGAACAGCAAATTGTCAAATCTGAGTCTGTTTTTTAGAGTTGCAGGTAGAAACTGTCACTTATCTAAATAGTCTGGATGTTGAAAGGCAGCATCCTATTTCCAAGTGGCCTTAAGCTTATTTATTTTTTTTAGGCAACTGCAGTTCAGAATAGCTCCCCATAAAGCTTCAGCAGTGTATCTGTACAAATGGATAGTATAAAATTAAAAGAAAAGTTAAAATCCTGTTTGTGAAGGTTATAATCAGATGTACCCTGATGCAGTTTTTATGCAAAGCTTTATCACAGTTTCAGAACATGGAAGTAAGAAAAGCAATTTTCTTCTCAATGCAGCAGGTACTGGAGATGACAAAAAACTGTTCTGTTATGAAATGACAATATTTGTTGTCTTTTACTTGACAGCTCAGAAGTGCTGGACAGCACTTGCTTATGCTTCTGTTTCTCTGCTTTCAAAAATAGACATAATTTGACATCAGTCATGTCAAATTTCTACCCCAAAAACACTTGAAAGATTGTACAAGAAATTTGAATTTAACCTTCTAATATTTCTCTCAATTGTTTAGAACTTTAAATGTTATAACTTAACATCTAAAATGGAAGCGTAGAATTAATTTTGTTCATTTTATTAATTAACTAATTTCCTTTGACCCTGTTTAAATCTTCTTTAGCACATTGCTTACAGTATGAGTTATAAAATAGGGTTATCACATTACACATATATAGATATTTTTTGTATTAATATTTTTCTAATTAAAGTCTCACTGAAACTGAAGATGGTCTTCAGGTGGGGGGAGCAGACTTCTTTCTGTGTTACCATTCCTGTACTGCTGATTTTCTTTAAAAAGTCAGATTCATCTGACTTTATAAATCAGCTGTGTTCATTTTTATTTCAAAATCTTTTCATGGGGTAGTGTTATAATGATACATATTTGTGCCTTAACTTAAAAAAAATATATATATTTTCTGCTTAATACTTAGCTGAAGATGTGTCCTGGTGACCTGCTCTGGCTGTTGACAGCCAGTTTTGAAATATGAATTTATTTCAATAAATATTCATGCTTGAAAGTGGTAAAAGTTGCAGAGCATAAATATATACACACATGCGCATACACACACACAGGTCCAGCAGAAATGTAATGTCTCCTATTTATTCCCATGGAAACAAAAACAGATGCAAACACCACAATAACGCTGTTTCATAGAGCAAATTCTCATCTGCAAAACACTGGTTTTCCACACAGTACTCACCCCTAACTGCTTTCCACCAGGGATGAGCAAAAGCGTGCATACCACACTTGTAACAATCTGCACTAGCAGAGGCGGAGTTGCCACTACTGAAACGCACCACCCGCTGCCTCAGTGTGCTCACATCCACTGTTGGGTCTCCATGAAGTTCAACAAGCACTGGTGACTGTCAGTGGATTACATTTTTCTACAAGTAGGAATTCAGTGACCCATCTTTACTTCATCTACACTTCCACATTGGATACCATTGTGTCAGTGTCCCTCTGCTATCATCTGCCACACAGCAACAACATGTAAGGGCATATTGGTGAGAAGGTTCAACCTCTACTGCCATCCCACTAACGTCCACCCCTTGATAGCATGGTCCAACATAATGAAATAGGAGACATTGCTTTCAGGACAACCAACAAAAATATTGTTCATGTATTAAACTTTATTACTGTGGCTTGCAGGAAGGAGAGGCTTCTCTGCCCAGTTTGCTGGTTGTTTGTGGGGATCATGGGATGTCTGAAACAGGCAGTCACGGTGGTTCTTCAGAAGGTGAAGTGCACACACCGCTATTGTTTATCAGCTCTGCTTTTGAAAAGAAAAGTGGTAAGGATCAGAAGAACCTTGGTTTTTTAGAATACCATTTTTAGAACATGTTTCTGACTTTAATTTACATTATTCCTGGAAAATACTTTATTTTTATCATGTTATCATCCTGGTGGTGGAATTTAGCTCACTATTAGTTCTACACATCTGTCAAGATAACGTGTTCCTTGTGATCTATATGTTTTTTAGAGTTTTCAACTGTCATGTTGAACGTGTGGCTTAAGCTGCATAACCACAGACAGAATTAGGTATTTCTCAGATTACAGACTTTTGCAGCACTGTCCTGCTTTAATGTTTGGTACTAATGAGATCTCGTCTGGATCACAGAATACTGGTGAATAGATATGATTAGAACTTAAGTCCTGCTTGAAGTGAGTTTTAACTTTTTTCATTCTTGGCAGTAGAATCAACACTTTTGTGATCTGGTTGTCAGCATATACCTGTGACATTTATAACAGAACTTCCCTGAGAGCTCTGGCTAGTTCCTTGACCAAACATTTGAAGATTTCAAGGACACTTCTAGCAATCCTTTTTCTGGCCTTCATTCTTCCATTTTGGATAGCTGTGACAGAAGAATAAATGCCATTTTTGTGTGCTGGGAATAACAGGAAAGAGGAAGAATCACTCATGTTAAAGGGAGGAAGATGACAGCAAAGAAAACAGGACCATTGATTGCTAAGTATCTAAGGAAAGAATATGAAACATGAGTGTATTTCCTGTACTGGACAGGCAGTTCATTTTAAATCATTAGAGTTAGCTTGTCTGCTTCTGCAGCTCACTCTCTACTTGTATTATATGGCTTAAGATAAGAGGAATGAAGGGAATGGTGTGGTAGTTTGTGTAGCTTAAAATATCTTTCTGAAATAAACACACTGGATTAATCAGTGAAGCATAGTTACAGAAATGAACATTTTCTTCTACATAATAGCTCCCTTCTGCCTTTCACTCTGCCTCTTGTCCATTTTCATCTCGTTTCCTGCTTGCCGAACTTTGCCTTATTTATTTTGCTGGAGGGTCCTGTAGCACAATTAAAGTACATTTATCTGTCTATCATTTGTAAAGATGATATCCAGCAGTAGTAGAAAGGATTGCCTGAGATGTCCTTGAACTTTTCAGATACAAAAGCAAAACACGTTCAAAAGCTAAGTAAGGTAATCTTTTGATTTGTAAATGTCGCTGGTATATGTTGATAACCAAGCCACAAGTGTTGATCCTGTAAATGCAATTTCTTACTCATTTGGATTAGTTTCTGTTACATTTAAACTGAACATGCGGTTTTTACAATGTGATAAAATATAGCTAGTCAGCTGTCTTTTGAGAACAAGTCACGTTAAAATTAAAAATCACATTTTTAGTATCCAACAGCTTACTTCTTATTGCTGTAGAAGGCAAAATTCTATTGATTGCTCCTTACGATTCTACTGTAAACGAAATATATTGTGGTTAAAACAACAGATCACAAAACAGTAATCCTTTGGGCTTTCACCTTTAATGTGTGGTCTTAATATTATTTTTGTAGCCTTCTGCACAGTTATGCCACCCACGACTAACTAAAGGTATTTGGTAGCTGGTTTTTCTTTTACTTTTATAACTAGTTAAAAATGTGCCTTAAAGATGAAATCTGAAATATGCTGACATACCAGCAAAGAGGATTTAGGGATTATAGATTTCATTCTAAACAAGTATGAGATTAATCACAAGTCGATGAGAAACGAGGGATGAAACTCTAATACTCTTAAAGGGAGCCTAGAAAGCAATAAGCACCATATATCATTTTTTTTTCATGTACTTAAGTCAAAATGCTCACTGCCTAGATTTGCAAAGAGAACTAAGTGCATGGTTAAAGAGTCTGTTATGTAACTAGTAAGGCAGAGGAAGAAACAATTGGTGTTGCAATTTTAAATAATTACTAATGTTGATGAAATCTCTCATCTGTACAGAAGACTGAAAACTGCAGTCAGGTAATGGCATTCTTATTCAGGACCCTTTAAAGTCTCTGGCTTTTCTTGCATGGAGCTCCAGGACTTAGGACTCAATGTTCCTTTACCTGACCTCTGGTTCCATTTGTCCAGCAAGCTAGTATGATGACAGCAATATGATATTAATTAATATCAGGAAGCATCTAGAATACTGCCAGCATTACATTAGATTCTCATTCTTCATTCATGCATAAACCAGTCTACTGAAATGTTTTCTGTTCTTTCTAATGTGAAAGTCATCAAACTCAGGGTTTAACTGAGACTTGATACCATTAAGGTAGTCTCCTGGACAATCTTTTTACGTACTTGTGTAACATTCATGTTCTGTTTTTAGTAATTGCGCACACTGAAGAGTTACATTTTCTGATCATTTAATGAATTCTGGTTTTACAACTAAAAGAATGGTGGTGGTGGAATCACCGACCATGGGAGTGTTCAAGAAACGTTTGGATGTTGCGTTAAGGGGTATGATTTAGCTGGGAAGTATTGGTAATGGTTGGACTGGATGATCTTCTAGGTCTTTTCCAACCTCGATAATTCTGTGATTCTGTGATTCTGTGAATCACTCTGTAGCTCTCTTGAAATAGTTGTTGTAACAGCAGTGAAAATACTTTTTAGCTAACAAGATGTGCAGCTTTTGCTGTGTAAACAGAATGAGCCTGTAATTGAAGTGTTTTTTTGTGGTTTTCTTTTTTGTCATCTTGTTGATTCTAGGTCCTCTAACACAACTTGAACTTGTGCAACAAACTGATTTGGCTAGTACGCTGGCAGTAGGTCTTGGTCTACCAATTTCAAGAAACAATGTTGGGAACATTATATTACCAGTTGTGGGAAGCAGGACAATAAGAGAACAACTGCGTTTCTTGCACATGAATGGGTTCCAGCTTAGCACACTGTTGCAAGAGAATACGCCTGCCTATGGAAAAGGTAAACAATCTAAAAAAGCAATAAATGTAAAGAAGGATATTTACCTAGTAATCTGAGATTCTTTCTAACACAGTTTGGGGTTTTTTACATTTAAGAATTTAAGCGTGACACTGCAAATTAGCTATTTAATTGAGAGCAGGAGTCTGTTAAAACAAGTGTTGTCTATGGTAGTGAAATGTTAGCACAGATAATGCTATGATAATAAAGTCCTACTACTGGTATTTTTTTCTCCAGCAAATGGGTCAAATGAAGAAACTCACTGTGTTGGTAGAGTTCAGAATATGACTTTTTAAATTGAAATTTCCAATACAAAACTCCATCTGACTGTTCCTACAAGCACTTGTGGAACAGGCCACAGCTTGTACCAGCTTCTATTTTACTTCTTTTTTTTTTTTTTTCCAGGATCAGCATTATTTCAACTTGTAGCTTTCCTTTCAGATAAGAAATTAAAATTACTCAGGGTGGAAGAAATGTAAAGATTTTTATGCTTCTTGCTTGTGACTGTGAACTGCTATGAGGAGTGCTATACTACTGGAGATAGGATGGTAGCAGACAGCTGAGCACCTGTGATTAGGTCCACTCTTTTCAGTAACGTAGCCTCTGTAAGATAGAATCAGATCTAAGCCCCTGTGGTTTTTTGTGCAGTTTCTTAAGATGAATTTTCTGTGTTGCTGTACATATCTTAAGGAGTCTTGCTGTTCTCACAGGTTCCTAGATGAGTAAGGCTTTATCTTAATACATACTGTAGGTAACTTTGAGTACCATTAAGACTGGTAGGGGAAGAAAAGATGTCTGGCTATTTATTTAGTGGTAAGTTTAATTGATACTTCAGTCCCTAGAAATACTTGCGAGTCACTAAATTGGTGACTAATGCTGCCTGTAGTTCAAAAGTCTGGATAGATGGTGCTTAACTCTGGGTTGTTTGCTAGCTGAGGGTAAGTAGTATCCCACCTTTCACACCACCTTACAAAAATGTGTGGCTTGGTGGATAAATGGAGAGAATTGGATGTTGTTTGCGTTGTACTGTTGAACATCTAGATGATGTGACAGAGCATCCCTCAGCAATACTGCAGATGATACATAAGTTGAAGAATGATACACCAGATGAGTTTACTGCTATTAATACAAACTGGAGAAATGGCCTGACCTCATGAAGTTCAGCAGAGAGAAATGCATCCAGGGAGACGTAACTGCAAGTTTGATGCCGAGTGGCTGGAGCGTAGCTTGGTGGAAAATGACAAGGGGTCTTGTAGGATATGGTGTTGAACGTAAACCAGCAATACATCATTGTGGAAAGAACACCAACGGTCTTCGCCAGTAGGTCAATTCTTTCCTCAGTTATGGTGAGATCACATGTGGGGTCCTTGACCCAAATGTGGCCCCCCCAGTGTAAGAAAGATGTGGACATTATAATGGAATGAGTGAGAGGACTGGAACATCCCTCATACTAGGAGAGGGGCTGTTCAGCTTGGAGAGGAGAAGACATGGGAAAGACTTGAGAAATGCATATAATGCCTGATGGAAGGAAATAAAAAAGACTGAACCAAACTAAATTTGGTGGATCTTGGTGAGTGAATAAGAGGCATTAAACATAAATGAAAGGAAACATTTTTCTTTAAGGGTAGTAGTAGGAATAAGTTGCATGTAGAAGTTGTGTAGTTTCTGTGTTTGCAGCCATTCAAGATGTGACTGAGCATAGTTCTAAGCAATGCTCTAGCTCTGTTCTGGTTCTTCTTTGTGGACCACCTGCACACTCATTTGAGTTGTGCTGACAAATTTTGGGCCATACCTTTTCTGAGTTCCATGGATGAAGTGTGCTGTCAAGTTTTTTGAGGGTAAGAAACCTCAGTAATTAACCCAATTAAACATCTCACTCATTTGCCAACTAGAAGCTGAAAATTTCTGTTTCAGATTCTTGGTTAGTAACAACCAGTAGGTGATGAAATTTCAGTTGAATTCTGAGCAGAAATACTTTTTTTTTAGAATATAATTGTTATTCGTAGAATTTTATGAAGTGGACCTGAAAATAGTGTCAGGTCTGCCCTTCTTTGGGAAAAGGAACTTACATGTCCAGTTGCCTCTTGAAAACTGACTGATGGGGATTCTGTCACATACCTGATAAGGTTGTTTCAGTGACTGTTTATTCTCACTGCACCTAGAAGAGCACTCTGAGTGTGTGACTGTGTTCATATCTCAGTGTGGTGGGCACTTTTAGGAAGCTAATACTGCTTCCTTCCCATTCTACCTTTTAGATCATTCGTCTGAATTATCTTGCCCAACTAGGGTTGTTTCTGTAAAAGGCACTTTACAGTGGAACAAAAAGCCACACTTGAGTACAGGTTGGATATTAATGACATGAATGTCTAGTTTGGTCCCAATCCTAAACTTGTGTTATATGTTTATATTGAACGAAATAATTTGCTGATTTCTGAGATTTATATACTGAAATTGGAGAAGTTGCTTCTACCTCCTAAATTCATTTTGTTTAAAACTTAGATAAATATATGGTTACTGCCTGTGACTGTAATTTTAAATAAAATTTTAAATAAATTTTATTTATTTAAAATTTTAAATAAATTTTAAATAAAATTTTCAACCAGATGCTTGGGAAGCATAACCAAGAGAGAGGCAGATGAGTGAAATAAATGTGTTAAAAGGAAGAAAGAAGGAGACTGGGGAAAAAATAAAAGGGAATGGAATTGGTACAGGAACAGACGATATAGACAGAAATTATTTAGATTTCAAAAAATAACTTGAGCCAAGTTTCAGTGTTCTGTGTAATATATGGTGCTCTGCCAAATCTTGGTTTGATTGAAGCTCATTTTAGATAATCCATTCTGGATTTCTATATTTCCTCAAAAGTATGAATATTTAACTCTTATTTCAAGTAGGAGTTATTTGAATTTACATACTGGAAAAGAAACTTTCTAGGGAATTTGCTGTTTAAGAGGTATGTTGTGAAAGTCTTAGTGCACACTGGCAGCTATGTTGATATGCAAGTGTTTGCTGCTGATTGAATTGTACTCACCAGCAGATACCTGTAAGCCTCCAGTGTAACAGAATCAGCAAATTTTTTTAGTATAGTTCATTTGGAAAAGATCTACAAAAAGTCCAACTGTCTGACTGTTTCAAGGCTAAACAGAGTTCAAGTGCATTAATGAGGGCATTGTCTAAATGTCTCTTGAACAGTCAGCCATGGGGCTTCAACCATTTCTCTGGTAAGCCTGTTCCATTGTTTGACCACGTCGATTTTTCATAATACCTAGTCTGAACCTCCCCTAGTGGAGCTTTGTGCCATTCCCTTGCATCCTGTCCTGAGTCACTGGAGAGAAGGAACCACTGGTACCTCCCTCTCCGCTTCTCCTCCTCAAAAAGTTGCAGAGAGCAATGAGGTGGTCTCTTGGCCTCCTTTTCTTCATACTAGATAGCCCGAGTGTCCGCAGTGTCACCTCTTAGAACATGTCACCCAGCTCTGTTACTTTGGGTCCTCTGGATACTTTAAAGGACTTTAACATGCTTTTCATACTGTGGAGGCGAGAACTGCGCACAGTATTCAAAAGGAGGCTTTAGTGATGCTAAATGTATTGGGACATTCACCTCTTTTAACTGGATGTCTGTGCTGTGTTTACTGCTCCTCAAAATGCAGTTTGCCCTTTGACTGCCAGGCACAGTGCTGGCTTGTGTTGAGCTGATGTTACTGGTATCCTCAGGTCCCTTCCTGCTTTGCTGCTCTTAAGGCACTCATCTCCCATATGTGCCCGCATCTGGCATTGCTTTGTCCCAGGTGCAGAACTCAGCATTTTTCTTTGCTGAATTTTTGCAGTGCTAATGATTATCCAGTGCTCCAATGTATCTAGATCCATCTGAAGGTCCCTTGTCCCTCCAGGGTGTCAACAGTACCTTTCAGTTTAGTGAGCTTGCTAAGGCACTCCACTCACACATCTAGGTCATTGATAAAAATGTTGAACAGAACTGGTCTTGGGACTGAGTTTTGCAAATCACCACTGCTGATTACTTTAACCCATGCTTTCTGAAACACCACAGTAAATGTTTAACTCAATTTTAAGTAAGAAGTTAAGGAATTAAATTGTTAGGAGAAGAATGTTAGGCTTGTTAAATAGCCATTTCCAGATTGTTCTTTTTGCCCTTGTCATTAACTTCATAGTGAAATGGCATGGAAATAGCAAGGGTTTGGTTTGGAGCCACAAGCTGGACTCATTGATCCCCGTGGTTCCCTTCCAACTTGGGATGTTCTCTGAAAGAAGCTTTTCTTGTAAACAGTGTGGATCAGTATGAATGTTTACATAGCATAGTGTCTACTGAAATACAGTTTCTTCTGTTCTAAATTGAGCTTGTGCTGTGGTTGCACAATGGTTGTTCCCAATGACCAGTTTTTAAATACTGTAGGGCATACTGGAGCATGAGGCAAAGCACCTATAAAATGGAAAAGAAAAGCATGTCTTAAGTGCTTAAAGAAACAATACCACTGTCAACATTTACAGTAAAACACAGCAGCTGATCTTATTTGCTGTGTTGCGAATACATGCTCTTGAAATTAAACTTACAAGTGAGTATAATGCTGAAGTGGATATAAGTCTCACACTATTAATTTTTACAGAATTCTTTTTAAACTTTGTGTTTATAATTATGAATTGTTTGATTGTATTCTACATATGAAGAAAATAACGTCTCTTTTATGCCTGCCTGCAGTATCTGCTTATTGTCATTGCTGAATGCATTTTTTGGGGATGTAAAAATGCTGTCAAGACTGGTCAGGAATTACTGTGCTGCAGCTTTTTCTGTGAATATTTAGCAATGGGAAAACTGGCAGTGGGAAAACAGCATTAGTGATAGGAGAGTAAAGCAGTGGAGCTCTCTATTGTGTCCTTTGGATGGTCTTGTAACATTCATTCATTGTCTGTCCACATATGCCCTGTGTCATATATCAACTATAACTTAGTGTATAAGTAAGGATTCCATGGAATAATCAGTACTTCTATGAGGGAAAATACATGCAGGATGAAAGCCATTGCTGCTGTAATTGCAAAGGACTTCTAAAATAGGATTTGGATATTTGTTTCTTCCCTATCTCACCTACTGTCCTCACTCAAGGTTAGCATTCCTGCCTGCCACAAGTTTTAGTTCTGGCCAGAATGCTTTTAAATATGGGTAGGCCATCCTGAAATCACCTTCTGTTACAAGCTTCTTGCTTCTGTAGGTTAGTGACACCATCAGTGTTTTTTTTTTATCCAGTTTGGACTGCAGTCAGCCCTTATACTATATCAAGAATGTCTAGTTTCATGGAAGGAGGATGGTTTTGCACCAGATTGACAATCCAAATGCTTGAAGCCAAACCATGCACTTCAGTTGCAGACATAGGGAAGTTAACATCAAAATACTGCTTATTTTGTATTTCACTTTGTGTTACCACCTGATTCTCATCACTTGCAGAAAAATCAGGGCCCCTAATCTGTTGTGTGTAGATCCTTCAGTAGTTTCTTCAGCAATCTGATTATTTCCTACTCGTGAAACAACAGTCTGGATAGTGAGTAGCTCCAGTGGAGGGGAAAAAAAAAAAAAGACCGTTTTAAGAATTTAAAGCATTTGGTATGTTTGTCCTGGAAACCTTTTGCAAAAGTAAATGGCTGTTTTAATATGTTTGTCACTTTTAGAGTCTTCTACATTTTATTTGATTGGGGATTAATTGCTTTTATTCTGCGTAACTGTTTCATCATGGTTTTCCTGCTGGAAGGTAATGCTACTTTCTGTGTGCAAAATAAGTTTCAACTGCTATAGCAGTTTTTCTGTAGATTACATAAGCAAATATAAAAATATGGAAAAGTATGTTTAGATCTCTAATCATCCTTGTTCACGGATCCTCTTACCTCGTTTGTTTTTGTTTGTTTGTTTGTTTGTCTTTTCCCTTATTAGATCTTGGATATGAGCAGTTTAAGATCGCAGAAAAATCCCATGGTAACTGGATCAAGCTATACCTAGAGGGGAATAATTCAGAAATACTCTTAAATCTTGGTAAAAAGGTCCTGAAACAATATTTGGAGGCCTTGAGGACTTTGAGTTCTTCGCTAAGCAAACAAGTGGCACAATATGACATGTATTCAATGATGGTGGGGACTGTGATCATTATGGAGGTAAAAAAAAAAAAAAAAAAAAAGTCTTTTTATGGAAAAAGCTAAATGCAAAACATAGAAGTTCCTGTTATTTGACTATTTAGTGTATATTCCTCAGAGTTAAGTATTTTAGGGTATGCTGTCTGTATTTGAAAGATGAACATAGTACTCTTTTTAAATTATTACCCTTTGAAATGATTCAGGAGAACTTTTGATACAAGCTGCCTGTGTCTTGGCGTAACTTGGTAAATATGCAGATCACAGGGTCACAGAATAGCTTGGATTGGAAGGAACCTTAAAGATATCGTTCCAACTCCCCGCATAAAAAAAAATCTGCAGTAAAGTTCCAACTTTTTTCACCTTTATCTAACAATAAACACAACTGCTCAGAACAAGCTAAACCCTATATGGCCAATTTTTTTCCCCACTATTCTGAGAATTCTTCTTGGTACTGATAAGTCAGTAGTCCAGAAACAAGTGCTTGGTGGAAGAGGCATGGTTGCCATTCCGTATCTCTTGTAGGAGCAAAGATAAGATACCACATTTCTGGAGTTTTAAGTGATTATTTGCAATTTATAGTTTGGGAAAGTCTTGTGCTGGAAATAGCCTCTGTGGTAATGCTTGAGAAACATGCTGATGAGTTACTCTGCACTCATGTATGCCAAAACTTGCACTTACAGTTCAGGTGACATTACTGTCAACTTTTGTGGGAGTTACTCCCTATGATGGACATACCTTGCATGCATACAGCATCATGCACCTACAAAGCTGTATAATAGATATGCATCTAGTTATGTTCAGTGTCTGGAATGGATAAGAGGAGATAAGTAGCTGTTTTTTTTTTGTCTTCTCAGCCATTGCAGGCTGTATTCCTTGCCTTGTGCACAGAGCACATTTGAGGTGGCTTTCTGGTAGACTGCTCAGTGGGATTTTTCACCTCTTCTTACCTCTTGGCAGGAGTTAGTTCCACAGTCCCCACAGGGCAGGAGATGGTTGATTCTGTGCCTACTCTAGGACAGCAAACCTGGAGACAGAGAATGCTTCCCTGAAGCTGAAGTGCTTATAGTCCTTTTATGTTCCTTTGTTTTGTGAACCTGAGGATTCAAGCCCTTACAGTCACTTTGTACCTGAAGTACTGGACTTCTTTTTTTTTTGCAGTTATCGGTGCTTAGTTTTTCAACAAAACATATCTCAGTATTTTAGTTAATGGCTCTCTGTCAACAGAAACCTGCAGTTAATAGCTCTAACAATGTACAGTTTGCCTGATGAGAGCCTGCTCCGTGTCTTTGGAAAACTATACAATACAGCTGGTTTACTGTGTGGTTATTTTTTTTTGCAGTTCAAAACTCAAGAAATTGCTTTACTTTCCATAATCATTTTGTCTTATATGTATTTTCCACCCTTCACTGCAGAAATAAAGGCAGGGAATACAGCAGGTGACTTCAAACTACATGATTCTATAACTGCTATTTGTCCCATATTTTAAATGAGGAGAATATGTCTAGGAATTAATAATCATTCATTTGCTCAAAAGAGCTGAATATAGATTTATAGATAACTACAATTTGAACATTTTAGTATAATGAGTTCTTTGTTCTAACTTTTAGTCCTATATTAAAAAGCAAAACCTGAGCCAATGGGATACTGTGAAACCTCATGCTTTCAAATGAAAGTGAATAGTGGGAGGTATAACGTAAGTGAATAGACTACTGCAATGCATCAGAATTTTTTAAAGTCTAGTTTATTATATATAGCTGCAATGATGGGTAAGTTTTAGGTAGAGGTCTTCGCGGATGATGATTATAGTTTGGCGGTGCTCTGATAAAATAGTTTTTATTTAGATTTGTTTTAGTCTTGCCTTACCACAAGCAGATTGAGCTCAGTTTAATACTAGGTGTGTGTGTGCTTCTTGCAGAGCATCTTTCCAGTATGTGGCTGGATTTTCTCTTTATGTGCACATGGGTAGCAGAAATTGCTAATAATGGTATTCATCTTCACTGGTACAGTTACCTGGGAAAAAAACTGGAATTCTAAGTGATTGGTGTGCAGGCTGCAGCAAAGCTAAAGTGAAACTGGTAAATCAAATTAAGATAAGGAGAGGGACAAAAATAAACACCCGGAGAATTCTTAAGCTCTGAAAACAGCATACACTTATGTGGTAAGATAAGCACTTTCTCTGGCCTGGGAAGCTACTTGACTCAGCAAGAAATCTGAGATAAATGGCAATTGTTAGAGTGTGCATGTCACTTTAGGCCTTTGTAGGCTATAAATAATGCGTCAGATTTGTTTATTCAAGAACTATTTTGGCATTAAGACTTAAAGCACTTAATTCTGTAGAGAGTTGAAGCTTGCACAGTGTAGGCAGATCATGCACGTGGTCAGTCACAGCAAGTCAGGAGGCACTCAGTAATTTGTTAAAACCTGATAAACTGTGTGTCCAACCCCTTAAACTGATAAATACAAGCACTATTTTTGCTTCACCCCTTTATATGGTGAAGTCCTGCACTGGTTAGACCACTCAGCATAGTGTTGCATGGCTTTTTTTAAGATGAAGTATATAAGAGTGACATGGATGACACAGCATGAGTTTGTTGTGTGTGAATTCTGGCTGTATACCTTAGCTAATCCTGATTCTTTACCTGTCAGTTCTTTGCTTTTTTTTTCCTCCCCGCAGGTTTTGCTGCTACTTTTTCTCAGTGTGCCAAAAGCTATGAGCAGGCGGGCAGAATTTGAAGTGCCCCTCTCCCCTCCGCTGTTCTCTCTGCTGTTTTACTTGATGTGTCTGATGCTGTGTGCCATTCACGTCATTGTATGCACATCAGCAGAAAGTTTATGCTATTTCTGCAGCATGTCCTGGTTAACAGCAGTTGGAGTGATGATGCTGATTTCTGCACTCATGTGCGGTATTTTATCTGCCATCGGAAAGATTCTTGAGAATTCCAGACTTCCACTGAAGGTGAGAGCATGCATTAATTATGGTTCACCGTGTTTCGCTCCTTGTGGCATACTTCCAAGTAAAGTTTTGTGAAAGGTTTTTGAGTGTGTGTGTGTGTATACATAGAGGGATTGTAGTTTGTAACATAATTAGAATCATTCAAAATCAGTGTTGAAATGAGGTGTGTTCACTGTGGCACAATAACAGATTGCTGTAAAGAAGATCACAGAAGTGCTTATTTTCACCTTACTTTAAGAAACATTCTAATCAGATTAGATTATTTTTCAGTTGATTTTATGAAGTCAGAAGCAGTTTAACTGTATGCTAATTTTAAACTCTTACACAGAGGTGTTTTGCAAATGCAGTTGATGGAAGATGTATGATATTTTGTAAGAACATTTTTTTTTTCAAGCTAGAAAGCAGATTTTTTACTTTTGTATAAGTATGTAATTGCTGTATTCAGTGTAACTGAAAATAGACAGTACTTAGCAGAATTAATATTGCAGTATTTATAAATATATGCTGGAATTCCTAAACTAAACTATACATTTAAAGTCTTTGAGTGAGGCTGCTAATTTTTATTATTCAAGCTATACAAGTTGGAATTTGTCATTTGGTTTCTTTAACTTCTAAATCTATGCCATTCTCTCTCAGGCATCCTATTTTTCTGAGAGAAGCCTTAGGCTAAAAGTAATTCCATTCTCCTCTCTTGAAGGCAGCTTTTCTTTTTTTTTTTTTTTTCTCCTTTTCAGTTTTCTCTCATGCAGTTTAGTGTATTAAAAGTGGTCAAGGAAGGGAGTTGTAATAGGTAATGGTGTTTCATTCTTACGCTCATGTTTATTGGTAATGTAAAGTTTGTGTGTGTCTGTTGAACACCTGCACTGAAATAGTGTAAAATGTCACTAGTGATACCAGGGAGAGAAGTTTCATTTGAAGTATAACTCCTAGCATGAATCTCTCTAAATGTAGATTGCAATTTGCTTCTAGTTCTACAATAATTTTCATTATTGTGTCAAACTAGTTGTAATGTTTTGATACCGAGCCTAGTGATGCTTGCGTGGATTATTTTCAAAGGCAAATGAAAGAACACAAAATTAATCAGCGTGAATGGAAAAATCTGCTGGAGGAGATGTCTAGTTATATGGTTTGTTAATGCTGTTGGTACCTAGGGGCATGTTGGTCTTTAAATGGATTCAGTTTAGCCTTTTCTGGGTTACATAATAAGATGGAAGTTTTCTTTTGTTGGAAGGAAAATAGTATGACCTTGACATAATAGTTAATGATCACTGGATTGCATAGAATCTTAATGTTAATTTGCTGTGCTGCAGTAAACAAAAGCAACTACAGGAAACAAACTCATTTGTCATCCTAAGTGTTAACTTTTTTTTCTGATTTTAATCAGCAGGAAGAACCAAAAAATGATGATGTCCTATACCTACATAAAATTTACAAATGATCCACTTTAACTGGATCAGGAGCAGTGTTGGTAGTCTCAGAGCACCTCAGACTGTTTTAGATGTTAAGTCTTCCTTATATACCTAGGAGACAGTTAATTCTCTGTGACACCCGCCCACCACTGTAATAGTAGCGGACATTAGTGGTCTCTTACCTTTAGTCTCATTAAAGATAAAAGGAGAACTAGTCTTCAAACAGCAGTATTGCACTTCAAACTGTATTCTACCTATCTCTGAAGTCTGTTGAGAAAATGAGCAGGATACTTTTCTGGCATGTTCAAGATAAAGCTTGAAGCCTCTGTAGGAGAGGATGTGGTGCAAATAGTCTTTCCATAAAAGTGCTTATCTCACTAGAGGCTAGTGCTCTGCATTTGCCTTTAGATGCATGAAAACCTGTTTTCTTTACTGCTTTTTTGTTTGTATTTCTTCCTTCATACTCAAGGTATAACAAGTAAGCTTGAAGTGCTATGCAAAATTGTTATAAAACAGCTTCCGCCTAAGTTGTATTTCAAAGTTTTTGTTTGTCAGGGACTTCCCTAGGGAAAGCCTTTAAACTCTTTAACAGGGCAGCTTCTGTGCCTTTGTCATTCCTTCATTTTGCCTAATTTTGTCATTTTGACACACCTTTTGTTGCTTTTTCTTTTTTCTTTTTCTTTTTCATTTTATTTCATTTTATTCTTTTTTGCATTTGAGATGAGGCTGACCTGGAGAGCTGTTAGCACACTATTGTTTGTCTGTAAATTTGATGATTCTCTTCTGTTTTCTGCCTTTAAGCAGTCTGATCTGATCTTCCCTCCATTTATTTACTTTCTTTTCCCCAGTGATTTATGAGTTCTTTATATGAGATAACGTTTTGTGTGGTAGGGATTGAATCGTGCTTTCTCTTGTGACAGTTAAGGGCTTGTAATTTTTTACAGAGTTTTGTTTCTCTGGCCACTGAATGCCTCTTAGCTAACCACCCGCATGTATACTTGAAACAGACAGATATGCCCATCTCAAGTTGCTGGGTTTTGAATATGGCCGCATCTTAGTATTGCTGTGTAACATTTTCCATTCCTGCATTTCTCTCCTTTGGGGAACTACAAGGGAATAACAAGATCTTACTAGGGCTCCTTACTGAAAGGACACTTGTGAACTGTAAACCATGAAGTCTTTTGTATGCCAGAGTGAGGCCTTCAGCTTCATGCACCCAACACTGTTGCCAGAATCAACAACAAGTTGAGTCGATCAAAGAGTATGTGAACACAGTGTGGGTCTTTCACACCTGTTAGTTTTTCAGTATCTGGGGTGACCCAGGAAACTTCAGAGAAGTCACTGAGTCCTCCTTTGAGTGAGCTTTGACCCAGACATTTTGGGGCTTCCTAGACTGTGGTAGCTCTCCAGGGAACCTGGAGCAAAGGGTCAAGGCACACTCTTTTCTCCTTCTTTACCATGGATCAGCTTTTCTTTCAGTGACAAATTTAGAATAGGTTCTTACCACGTACTGCTTTACAGATATGAGTTCTGTGTTTCTAGTTTGGCCCGAGTCTTAGGGTATCATCCCCATCTGTTTTTGGCACATTTACATCCTTACTGTTGAGAGGCAGCTGCTGGTGAACTTCCTGCAGATGGCTTATGTATTGCTAATAATACTGCTCTGTCGATGATCACAGCAGAAATTGCAAAATGCCTCCCAGTATTCAAAATTGGATGGAATGGTTTTCCTTAGGAAACAAACTAATTGTTGCCACCCTAATGGACACAAATAATTGTGTCAAGGAACACATCAAGTACGTGCGAAAAGCATTTATCTGTTCTTTCTGTCTCAGTTGTCTTCTTTCCCTACCCTGATTTCCCGTTATATCTGTCTTTGAGAACTAATTGAGCAAAAATAGACTGATTGGATGCAATATGCTAGATATTGTTTCTAGTTTTGTGTCCTTGCCTCCAGCACCCTACATTTTGCTTATACGAGAGCGCATCAGCTGGAGCTTTCTCCCTGGATGATGAAGAACTGTAAGCCCAGTACGTTTTTGCTTGAAGATGTAGGATTCAGCAGCAGCTTGCCTGCGTTTTCACTTTGGTACCAGTTGTTCAGGCCCATCTGGAACTTAGGAAGTGGGGAAAACTTTATTCGCATGTGAAAACCGGTGTCACTGGCAGTAACGCTTCTGTCATTTTAGGAAAGTGATTGTATAGTGTCTCTTGGGCACAAAGATGCTTATTTGTCTCTCACCTTGGAAAATACCTGCATTTGGCTGTAATAGAACATCGATCAACTCAAATGTTTCCTTCTTAGACTGAAAAGGTTAGGGAATGTATGAAATTGGTTCATCAAGAATCATACACATTTTCTGCCATTTTACCTAAGTGGAAGATCAGCACATGCCAGCAAAAGATTACCTGCTTCAAATTGGTAATAAATGAGTGTGGACATTTTCAGCAGTATTTTCAAGATCTACCTCACACCCAGATGAGGGGAGGTGCAGGTAAGAAGTACTGGATTCTTCATTCTGGGGCTGTATTTATATTTTGTACATAGGGCATACTTGAAGATGTGAGAAGCTGAAATAAGTCTTGTGAAGGCAGACCTGTAGAAATTGATTTTCATCATGCCATCTTCATCCCACTCCATAAATGACTGGATTAGTGGATGCATATCTCATCTCATTGTCAAATAAGCCTCTCTATCCCTGTTCATGTTCCAGAGAAAGCTTATAATACATTGCATGTTTAGTTAATAATTGCTTCCATGCCTGATCTGTAAGAGCAGTGACACTTTATTTGATTTACATTTTTCCAGTTTCAGGGCTGTTGCAGGGAAGATACTGGTGGCATCTTGCAGGTAGCTGTTTATACAAAGATAGGGAGCAGAAAATAATCCAGCACTGCCTTTGTTGTGGGCATGAGAGATTACTGACAAGTGATTGGAGAGCAATCAGTAAAATACACACACAATTGTGTCCCATTTTCCATCCTCTTTTGCAGCAGAATACTTAGACTTTAGGGAAGAAACTGATTGTCTGTATATACTCTCTGTTGATCTTGAAGTGTCTTGTATTAGAATTAGGAGTATTATTATGCTAAAATGTCTGAGTCCAAGTGCCCATGACCTGTGAATCTGCATGTGCCCTCCACATTTGAAACGGTTATGAAATCCTGCTTTTCAGATGTCAGGAGAAGAATCCTGAATCAAGGTCTTGCTATTTAAAAACGCTAAAAGCGTTTCCTTAGCTCATGCTATATGGTAAACTGCAGGTATTTTGAAAGCAATTAAGATAACTTCTACTGTTAATGACTTCGGCGCTTTTTTTTTTTCCTTTAAATTGTTTCCGTTCACATCTAAAGATTTTTTCAAGTGCTTCTCATTTGTAATGCTCTTTTTTTTTCCCCCACTGTGACTGAATATAGAAACTGATTACCAAGTTCATGAATTTTCTGAAGCCCAGTGCCGGCAGTGTTAGCATCTGCTTCCTGACTGTTATTTATAGGTTCTGATTACTATGTTTTTAGCAGCACTAGTCCCTTCTTTTAATGACTCTTAAGGCTTTAAATAATTCTGCAGGCCTTTAGGAGCAGCAGCAGGTCTTTAAAAATGTTAACTACTTGTTCATAGGATTACTCTAGTGGCAGTTTTTAAGTACAGTGTTTACTACTACTTAGAAATGTTTTTTTTCCCCCCTATTTCTGGTGTAAATCAGAATCAGTAGTTCTGTGAAAATAGAACCCATAAGTTAAGCTTGTCAAAAACAGTTTGAGAAGCTGTATTGTGCACTATTGTAAAGTTTTTTCATTACTTAAAACGTCCGCTTTTAATTTTAAAACACACTGTTCATTTTAAAATGTGTTTTTCTTCCTTTGTGCAGTACTGCCTACTGACATGAAAAGTAAAATATTTTATACAGTCGTACCTAAAAATATGTTTGCATTTCTTTTATTTGAGGGGGGGCAAAGGAGTGATTAGATGATGCCATGACTGGGTTGCTCTTAAAAGTGACCTCAGCCTGCTGTGAAAGCTTATCTGGAGCAAATGTGGTCTGTAGTGTTTTGCTGTAGGGAAGTAGTCATTATTAGAAAACATGACTGGATGCAGGCAGCTCAAGTATCCGAGTGAATTAAATGATGAGTATTTAAATTTTGGGTGACGGTGGATATGAAAAATAGAATGTTCCATGTCTAGAAAGTGATTTTAGGATTTCTCAGGCATTAAATATGGAAAGTTAATTATTGTGAAAGAGGTCTTTACTCTGAGCTGAACAGAAAGTGCATAACTGGAATTGGACCTGGAAGATTATTTACTGGAGGTTTTATTTAGAAGTAAAGAAAATGTAATTTCCATGGACAGGGGTGCATATATTCCATTGTTAATTGGCACTTGTGCAGGCTAGCAAAAGATATTCAGGCATCTGTTTCTGTATTATTTAGTTACCAATGCCTGTACATCAAATATTAAAGCTATCCTAGCTTGGCAAATGAGAGGTTTAAATTGAAAGCCTGGCATTTAAAAATATCATAAACTGAAGATTTCTTACTAAATTTGTAGACCAGGATAGTGGTGCAGTCATTTTTGCTATTAACTATCTGGAGTGCTTACTGGGTTCCTGAGAGCTGCAGGTGTTAAGCAACTAGGAGCTCAGAGCACTGAATATTAATAAAGTCGGACCTGCATGTCTGTGCCTGTAAAACAGGTCTAGAAAGGAAGCACCATCCAAGTAATCTAAGGTTAGTCTACATTATAAACAACAATGAAAAACCTTAATGATAACATTCCTAACATGCCACAGTTTATATGAGGGATTACCAGTAAATTTAGAAAACCTCAATAACGATGTTTTCATTATTTCTTTGACCATTAAGGCTCAGGAGATTATCATTTGCAGGATAATTTTTCAGCTTGCATAGATTTGCTCAGGTGACTAACAGTGGCCTGTAATGTGGCTTATCAATAAATACTATTGGATTAACCTTTTGATATGAATGTATGAGTATTTTTTTTTCATTTTCACTGGAGTTACTAATCAGGCATAAAATGTGGACTTCTAACACTGGGACATTTCTCACTAATACAGTAATTTTTATGAGGTTTCTGCATTTTCCTGTTGATAATACATCATTTTCTTTTCAGCTTATGAACCTACTGTTCTGCCAAAAGAACTTGTTTTGCTGTCAGTGTTGACAGCCACCCAATACGATACAGCAATCCTTATGTAGATTTTGTGTCTTATAAAAGAGACGAATGGTATTGAAGACTGGTTCATTCTCATTAGTTGAGGATCTCACATTCCTGTGTCTCTACAAGCAGATGGTGCTTGCATTCTCGCTCGTCATTCAGTTAGTCAAGACTTCTAAGGTCAGCGTAGTGAAGTTACTGGAGTTTAAGCTTTCTGTAGTTCAGTGATGCACCCATCATATCTCAGCCCTTCTGAACTTCATGGTCCAAGCAGACAACAGCTCTACCTGGACCTTTTGTTCTAGAATGTAGTTTATGGTTTCTGATTTTCAAAGTAGAGTACTAAACAGGAAGAACTTATCTGCAGGGCACCAAAGAAATTTCAAAAACCAATAAATTCAGGTCGTGGGTCTGTACAGTTTTTGAGATGATGATGATTTCTGTGATAAATTTTTAGGTTTTTTTGGTATTACAGCATTTTACGTATTCTTCTTGTTTTGTTTTGTTTTACTTCTTAAGGGCTGTGACTTTTGAGTAATAGATGTCTTTAATAGCACAATAAATGGAGATGATATGAATAGGTGATTAGTTTAATTGCACCTCCTGCAATCATTTTCATAAATCTTATTCAGTCTTGATTTTACAGAAGTTCGCAGAATCACAGAATCATTAAGGTTGGAAAAAATCAGTAAGGTCATCTAGTCCTTCCATCAACCCACCCTCACCATGCCCGCTAACCATGTCCTTCAGTACCACATCTTGAACATCTCCAGAGACAGTAACTCCACCATCTCCTTGGGCAGCCTGTTCAAATGCCTCACCACTCTTTCTGAGAAGAAAGTTTTTAATATCCAGCCTGGAGTAGTTGTCCTCAAAGCAAAATCAAGGCAGTATTAGCGAGCTTCTTGGGTCAAGTGTGTTTGTTGTCCTCCCCATGTTCTTAATTACTGAACAAAAACCTAAGCTACTGTCAATAAAGCTTAAGCATAAGTGAGACTTCAGAATTGTATCTAGGTGTTCAGCATTTTTAATGTGTTTATACCCTTTTTCTGGTTACCTGCTCCCAGTTTAGTGTGTTTCTATATTATTCTAGTGTAAATGATTTGAACAGTTCAGAAATTGTGGTACACTGTGTTTATCTGTATGTTTTATGTGCAATTTATTTCTATGAATATTCAAGGCTGTTTCTTAAGTTTATTCATAAGGTCAGTGAAGCATGGATGAGGTATGTACTTGAGGTTAATGTGAAAGTGATGACAGATTTTTGTTCTGAAGTGAACAGGACTTGGAGTCATTTGGATTTGTCTTTTATTTATCAGGTGTTTATAATATCAGCATAAGAAACACTGCTTGATATCCTCTCACAGAGGAAAGATTAATGAGAGCATAAAATGGTAAATGATGATTTTTTGACCTTGATGATTTTGGCATTTGTTGGAATGCATCACAGATGTATAGCTTTACTAACAAAGATGTGTTTGGAAGCCCCTGCTGCCTCAGGTGGACTCTAGGGCTTGGGCATGTCTTCTTCCTTTCTGCTGGAACCATGCCCAGGTTCTCATGCCAACCTCCAGCTCAGACTTCAAGTCTTCTGAGGGACAGGTTTTCCTCTGCTCATCTAGTTCGGCTTGGGATTTTCTATCACATTAAACATAGTCCCATACTGCAGAGGATTCAGTTTAGCAGAGGGAAAGATAAACACACTGATGTCTCTCCAGCCATGTCCCTCTGACCTCTCACATAGCCATACACATGTCGGTCTCACAAGGCCCATAATTTGTGTGGCCTGAGGCCTTGCTGGCCATGGGACCTTGCAGTGCTCGTGTATGGACTGAGGGTGAAGTTTCACAGGAAGGCGGATGGAAGAGGCTCTGGCAAGATACAGCAGACTGCAGCAGTCAGGCATAGGGTTGTCAGAGGGATGGCTCCTGTTCTTATATGACTGGCCCTTTCATAGCATTGCTGAGGTTGGAAAAGACCTTAACAATCATCAAGTCCAGCCCCACCAACCTAACCTACTACCCTAACTCTAACAACCCTCTGCTAAATCATGTTCCTGAGCACCACATCCAAATGGTTTTGCAGTAAGATGTCAGCTATACTGGTCCTTCACTCTCTTTCCCCGTCCCTCCAGCCTGTTCCTCTGCATCCTCATCTCTGCCAACTTTGATGCGTTCCTGAAGCATTCCTTAGTAGTAAGCATGCATATCTCCACAGGCCCTCTCAGATACCCGTAGTACTGGTGTATGCTTATTACCCCTTATCAGTTACAAAGGCCAGACTGATGCTCTTCAGATTCCTGCCTGTGTTTTCTTAATGACCCATCAATTAATGTCTGGAGAGTTCTGGTCCCATTTACTGTCTCCCTTAGTGCTTACTTATCAGGTTTCTGTCTCTGTGTGTTTTGTTAATGGCTTTCCCTTTTATTTCCCTTTCCCTATGAGGTGACAGGGTCTTTAATCTGATGACTCCAGTGAACCAGATGCTCCCACATTCCTCCATTCCCTTACACTCTCTTTTTAGCCATATCAGTGAGGGCAGTAATGATGGAGCACTTTAAGTAGCTGCTGTGAGCAAGAGCTCACATGGAGCTCTTAGTCTAATGGAGGCATTAGACTAAGAATTCTGTTTTTTTGTTTGTTTGTTTTTTGAGATAACCACAACACGTAAAGTAATAGCTTGATAACATATTTTATGATGATGGACACATTTCAAGATAAGCAGGAATAAGGCATACATCAGACTGTCTGCAAGTAACTTTGGTTAATTTAGAGTAGTGAAAACTGTCACTATAGTGGATTGAGGACATCACAGACTTAACCAATTAGAAAACTGCTGGTTATTTACATCGCAAGTTTGATTTCTGTGAGACTTCTATTTTCACTTTGGCAGGGGAAGAACTTGCTTCAATTTTTTTGGTCTTAGGATGGTGAGGAATTCGAATCTGTTTAGTTGTAATTGTGAAGGGGTTTTTTGTTTGTTTGTTTGTTTTTACCTCAAGCAGACTGTTCTCTTAAACAATATTCTGCTGTAACGCTAACTAAATAGGCAACAATAAAACGAACCTCATAAATTTGTAGGATTTGTCAAGGCAGAAACAACTTGTTTATTTGGTTTATTTGTAGGATATTGCAGTAAGCACACTTTGAATTCTTAAATAGCTTTTTATGCATTTTCACGCTGTTGCATTTTTTATTTGCAGAATGCTGGTGCATCCAGTTCCAGCTGGTCAGAAGTAGATGTGCTGATCCTGGCTGGAACAATTGGTCATGTTTTGAGTTTGGGAGCAAGCAGTTTTATAGAAGAGGAACATCAAACCTGGTATTTTCTTATCAATACTCTTTGTTTGGCTCTGTGTCAAGAACTTTGTAGAAATCATTTTCTTCTGAAAGAATGTGACCTTCAGCTTGGCACCACTGTGAAACAAAATTTTGACAGTATTGGAGAAGCCTCAGAATGCAAGAATATAGATGTACAAGCAGCAAGTAACTCAAAACTAGGCAAGGCTGCATCTTCAGCTGAATTTGTAAAAGGATCAGATAAGTGGATAAGCTTAGCAAGTCCCTGGATCATTCTTATTTGCTGTCGACTGCTTCGATCCTTGAATCAGACAGGGGTCCAGTGGGCTCATCGGCCGGACTTTGGACACTGGTTGACAAGGTTGGTAACAGATTTATTTTCATACTTTCTGTGTTATTTAGAAGTTAATGTGTGTTTTGTTTGAAGTATGTGAACATTTCTGTATGATCTCTATATTAGAAATTGCTGTAAATATGAAGAGACTAAACAGTGAAGCAGCATGAGAAATTTTTCAGTGCAGGAGTTATTCCTCAGGTACTATCAATAGATTATAATCTTAGCCCTGCACCATGACTTATCTAATTAATGTCAATTATATACGATAGGTTTATCAGAGGCAAAAAGTAAACATTTTCTGCGCGTAAGTCAACAGAGGCTGGTTTGGGAAATTAAAAAACACTTAATACAATTAAACCCTTAATTTAAAAGCTGAAGGTTCTGCTCAATTCCAGATTTCATTTAGTTGTGGAAAGAAGTGCAGCACAAAAGAATTTTTGCTTGTCTGTCACAGTCATTTAATGTGTGGGTGGAGAACTGAAGGAATTTTTCAATGGTAGTATGGGAAATAGAGAAAGGGAATTTCTTAAAACTTGAAGTGCACTAGAGAAAAGCTTTTACTTCTTTGACTGCCTTTTAGTATTGTGAAGAACTATGGCCACTATTCAGTGATAGAAAGTACTTAATACTTGAACTGTTTTCCGGATGTTGTCTGGTAGATGGAATTGCAACACCTTGCAGCTGACTAGTCAGTGTTTTGCAGACAGCAGATGGGGAGGCTTTTTGTAAGATAAAGAGATTTCTTGCCAGAACGATGAAATGTCATTCATCATTCATTAATAGAGACATGAGTAAATCAACCAGTATGAAACTCGTTACATATTGGCAGCCTCACAGATAAAATGCCAATTGCTATGACAGGCATGAGTGCTGAAAGACATGGCTTACGAGGAAGTTTATTGCATTACCAGAGCTTTCACTGTACATCCTCTTGCAATGCAGTGAGGGATTGAGGAAGGAGTGTTATATGCAGTGCTAGTCACAGGAAACTCCTTCACTGTGAGGTAAGTCACTTGTGTGACCAGCCCTATAGAAAATACAGGAATAAGTGTGATTCACTGTGACTGGGAAGACTGTTATTATTGTTATTAGTTATTATTTTTAAAGATTAACCCTCAGTATCTTCCAAAGATTTAGTTCTTAAATAACTTTCTGGTCCAGATGTCTTCAGGCTGTCAACTCTTTTCTTTGGAGCATACTGCTATAATGCCATGGAAGAAGACTTGATATTCTTGCAACTAAAATAAATTGCATTTTTTTTTCAAAGATGTGCTGTTGCTGCTGCTGTCCCCCAGGAATGTTTACTGACACTTGGAAATATTACTAGCCTTCTAAACATTGTGGACTTAACACCAAAGATACTGTACCAGTGCATCTTCACCTCACGACTTCTGGCTTCATGGTGCGAAGTGTGCCTGTGTAGAGCAGCAAACCCTACTGTAGTGGGGACTTGGGGACATCAGAGATAGAATGCAGTCTGCGGCTAGATCAGATACTTCTAGGTCTTCCTGAATAATAATAATGAAAGCTGGAAAATCCTTTAAGCGCAGCTTTAATATTCTTATTAGGTTGGTGGTTGTCTACACCTCTTCTGGCTTAGTCTTTTTTTTCTTTTGAGTAGAGGGGTGGGAGAAGGAGTTTATCATATTGTTTCATTTTTTTCTTCTGTGAATTTAAATTGGCACTTCTACTTGTTGAGATTTCTGTTGGCCTACTTATTCATCCTGTTGAGGTCTCTCTAAATGGCACACAGCCATCTGTTATACCAGCCGCTCTTTCAGTTTTGCATTGTTTGCACTTGCAAGCTTGCCCTCTGGGCTGTTAAAGAAGATGGCCCCAATGTAAAGCCCCGGGATTGGATGCTAGTGAGTGGTCTCCAGGTAGAATTTGTGCTGCTGATGAGAATGCTGGGCAGCTGAGCCAGTTTTCAGTCCACCTCTCTGTCCACTTATCTGATACAGGGACTGCATCAATTTGCCTGTGAGGATCTTTGTAGAAGTAAAAGCCGTGTTAATGTTCCAGTAAACAAACTTGCCTGCACTGCACCCTTCAATGAGCTAGTCATCACAGAATTCTATCAGGTTGATTGACAATTAATTCCCCTTCATAAATCCATAACAATCATGTAATTAAAGCTGTGTGACTCCTTGGTGAGAAGAGCTGAAGTACTGGCAGCTAGATATCAAAACTGAAACTTACTGCTGAACTGTTTCTTGTGCTTCCCTCTAAAGTCTAGCATCATATTTGGGTGTATTTGCTTTGATCCTGAAGCAAGTAGGAGAGAAAAGGTCCTACAACTATCGCCATAGGCTGTCATTGCTTGTTTGGTTGTAATAGTATATTAAAAGAGCTGTTACTTTACCAGGCAATGTACCTGTTGTCATGTGTTACCTATCACAGGCCCTGTGTTTTAATAGTGCAGCTCTTGCTTTGTCAGTATGGTAAAATAGCTCACTGAACAGGTATGGCTGGTGAAATATCCCAGGGTGGTGTGGAAAACTAATCTTTCAGATGAAATGGATCATGTCCCATTCTGTTTTACTGTGCAACCTAACTGGCAAATGTTTCGCCACAATATATGGACTGGATTAGTAATGGAAGGAATGAGTGTGCAAGCCGGCACTGTTGCTGTCCAAATTCATTTGGAGGAAAAAAAAAAAACAAAACAGCAGTATCTGCATCTTCTGAAATGCAGCATACGTAAACATTTTTTTTTTCTTTCTGTCATTGTCAAGCATTGCTTATAAAACTCAACTTACCTGTCAAATGAGAAAGAATTAATGATTCTCAAGCTTCTACTTTTTCAGTCTTAAAAAAACAAAAACAAAAAAAACACCAACAACCTAAGTCCAGAGTGCAGTACCGTGGTGGGCTAAGACAATGTGTAATTGGGGCTGCCACATTTCTGCCTTCTTCCTTTCAGTAGTTTAACAACTTCTGCAGTGTTCAGAAAGCACAAAAAAGCAGAATCCTGGCTTAAGTTGGCTCAGGCTGCTGTGTAGCTATATCCTGATACAAATCACAGGAGCAGTTTTAGCCTAACAGGAGGATATAGTACCTGTCATCATTCTGACATATGCTTAAGTTGCTTTATATGGTTAAAAGTTAACCCTAATAGCAACATTTAAAGTGCACAGTTCTTGGACATAAGTGGTAAATGTGGGTGGGGTAAATCCTGTCTTGGGCCTGAAAGGCCTCACGGAATGGGTTTGCAAATGGTTAGTCAATCTATCAACTAAATCTTTGCACGTTCTCTGGTTTGTCAGGGTCCTAACTCCTATTAGGTGAGCATGCTTGAATTTTCTTTGATTAGAGATTTCAATGTCTTTGTTACATCTTGTTCACAAAAGAATGGTGTGGTAGAGGTGTCTGTTTCCCTAGTATTTTGATCAGGATTGAGATGATGGATTTTCTTTATGGCATCAATTAAAAGTTAGTGATAGGCTGAGTTGCATTAAACCACTCATTCCTCTTCCCAAAATGCACTGCGAGTCTGTAAGGTTGATTGTTGTTCTATTTTTAGTATGTGTTTAATTTGCATAGTTGTGTCTTAATAGCATATTTTCTAGTAATAAGAAATCAGAACCTTGCTCAGATCTTGTGTATCTTGCTAGTCTGAGTTACAGCTGCTCAGGCTTTTTGTTTTTAAGATAAATTGATAAGCAGTCTTTTCTCTCTTTTTTTGTCTTTTCCTCCTATGTTGACCCTTTAGTTATCTGTTGTCACTCTCAAACTAATATTTTGCTTATCTAGACAATGCATAATGGGCTGACCATTCATTTGAGACAAAAAAAAATATTATTGTACAGGTTTGTGCATGGAAATATATCAGAAGCAAAACACAGAAAATGTTTACCTGTAGCATGTTGAATTTAGCTGTTAAGCATACATTGAATAGTGCAGTAGTTAGGGAAGTATTCTTTGATATTTGCAGAGAGATTTTGCAAAACCTGCTGGAAAGAAGAAATGCACTTTCATGGGAAAAAGTGCATCAGAAAAATACACTAAGTGAAACAAAGAGAACATGCAGTTTTTGAATTTGGTGGTAGTAAAGTTTTCTTTTCAATTAGCTAGTATTCAGTTAACTTTGTTTGCACGTTTGCATGAGCTCCTGGTCAGAGCTCATACTTGAAAGGTGTCAGTGCTGCTACACAGCTCACTGCGGAAGGGGTGAAGGAGTCAGTGGCAGCATCAGCTTGCGGAGAACTGACGGGAAGAAGCAGCATGCAAAGATGATGATAATTCCTTCAATTAATGTAATTAATTTCCCCACCAAGTGCTCTCTCCCAAAAAACTAGCATGCATGAGACTTCTTTGTATTTTGTTTTATGCTAGCCGTATGGAAGTGAACAGTTAACAAGGCTTTAAAATGAGATTCATTTGAGTATTTACAACTCCTTTCAGTCCACTAGTTTGCAGGAATAAAGTGAGGTCGAAGCAAGTTGAAGAAAATGTCTTCAGTCTTTATTTTCACACCAGAAGTATGAAAGCGTAGACCGCCGGCTGTGACAGTAAGAGCATACAAACAAAGCTGTTTTTTTAATTCAGGCTCTCTATCGTGAGTCTTTTGGTGCTTTGATTTCTATTTTGTGGCTCAGACAGACACTGCTACATTTCAGCTGAGCTAGAGCAGCTTGTTTCTTCCTGGGTTTCTTGGACTGATATCAAACTCATTGAGAAGTTTATTAAATGGCTGAACTCTGTGTTGAGCAACTACAGGTCTCTTTCAAAATACATGCTAATTTAATATGTGCTTAGCTGCCTAATTATAAGAACCTTGATTGGTAAATGTGGAAACTGTCGGTGGTCCACAGTGACTCAACATAACTTGTTATAAATCCTGTTTTATTTGTTTCTTTAGCAGACTCTATGAAACACTTAGACACAGGCTGGATATAAACCCCTGTGCTAGCAGGAAAGAATGTGCCGTTAGTGACTGATGTGCTCATGTATTTAAAAATACCCTTCCTTTCCACTGGGCCTTTTCTGAGGATTTTATTTTATTATTCCCTTTTTTCTTTTTTTTTTCTCCCCCCATAGAGTATGATTTGTAGTGTTCAGTGTAGGGAATGGCAGATGTTATTGAAAGTCTTGCTGGATATAGCACTGCTTATTACTTCTTTCAGGTAGGAATATTCTTAATAATTTGCCTGATTCGATTTATCTCACTGTCATGCAGTAAATAAGGAGAATACATCCTGAAGGCATTCTTTTAAATGAATGTTTCTGGTAAATTTTAAAAGATGCAGTGGTTACTAAATTAGTTCTTTATGTGCAGATGATAAGAAAATAAGCATACACTATCTTCACACGATGCTGCAAGAGTCCATTCACTCCTTATGTAGTCTCTAACTGTAGGAGAAAAATACTACTGAGAAAAAACACCATGGGCACATAATATATCCTGTAATGTTCTGGTTCATGTAACTTTTCTCTACTGTTCTGCAGAGAGCAGTGCAACTCCTGGGAGTCTTCTATGAAGAGATTGACTGGGTCCTGCAGGGTGGACTAACAGGGCAATTTTTCTGCCCTGTATGCTTTCATCTGTGACATTTCCAAGCACAGTAGTGTCACAAATATTGGTTAAAATCGTGATAAAGCATATACCATCAAATAGGAGGGTAGACCTGTTGGTAGTAATGTAATTCTAATTAAATCAGAGGTAAAACTGGTGTTTTATAAATGCGATCAGAGTTAATGCAGCCCTGGCTTAGTGTCATTTCACAAAAGTTGATGATCTTTTATTGTGGCGTTTTGAAGCGTGGAAGACAGAGATGGAACGCGTGGTTATCATGATCTGAATAATGCTCTTAAAAGAAGGTAAATTAATAAGATCAGTATTTCTGGGTTGTTTGAGATGCTGAGAATATTTGCAGTAGGCAAATTTTAGCAACTCTTGGATTATGAAGGCCTTTCTGGAATTTTGTAGCTAGCTGTAGTAGATACGAAGAGCAGATCTTTACCTTACCCCCTTAATTTTTGCAGTACTAAGTGATATCACTGTAGATTTAAATATACAGCTTTTAGCAGCATGCTTAATGAAATGCTCTTAGGTCTGTAATAACTGCTAGATACTTAGAACGAAGGGGAATGAATAAACTGTATCTGTGCTCTTGGCCATGATGCAAGTTCTGTCTCTATTCTTTGAATGTATTGATCCACTACAAGGGGGTGTTGTTGTGTAAGAGAATCATATTTTGTTGTTTGTGTATATTTTTAAAAGTAAGTAAGTGTATTTCTGGTCATTACGGTTAGGTAGTATTTCATATGTCTAAAATTAAACAAAACATATGCGTATGCAGTTATTTTGAAATGGGAAATAATACTAATTTCATAATGTAAAAAATCTTATATGCCTTATCCCAGAAAATGAAAGGCTGGAGTGTAATCAATGTTTTAAAATGCATGAATAAGAAAATTCAAGTTTAAAAGCTTCTACTCTTTTCAATTATGCAATAAGCAGATCAGTTTTTATATAATTAAGAGAACAGCTAGCATACGGTGGAACACAATTCCACTTTAAGCCTGCATTCTTGAATAGGAAGCCTCATTAATAAAATCAATTTTTTGAAACTACTAAAATATTTTACCATACCTCTTGGAAAATTTATAACATATCTCAGTGCAATAATTAATTTGGCAATGGAGTACTGTAGCTAAGGCTCTGTCAAACGTGTTTCACAGTAATTACAGTGGTTTGAAGGTTTTTTTGTTTGTGTGTTTCTTTTTCTGCAGTTCTGAGCATAAGTCTGAACTCTCCGTCTTGGCTGCAATTTCCCTAGTTATGATCTTTGTTCTGGTTCAAAGAAGATGCTCTCTGGTTTCAAAAATTGCTATGGCACTTGGGCTCCTGGGAGTCTACAGTTACCGGGCAGCCATTGGAAATGTCGTATTTCCATGGCAACGTGACAGCAAAGATATTTCAAAGTAAGTTAATCAACAGATATGTAAATCTATTTCTAGAAAGGTGTTAACACTTTCGGTATCGGGATAGTGTGGAGAAGGATGTTATGATTAGACTGTAGTAAAACTCTTATGAATAAAACTATATTTTGTAGGTGACTGATACACAGTTCTTGCGATGTGTAATTTTAAGTCTTGTAAAGTGTCCTGCAACTGTGTCAGATTAGGAATTAGTCAGATAAGAACTAATCAGAGGAAAATACAGTAGTCATTCCCTGTATTTTTGCTAGAAAGAAGCTCCAAATACATAATCTCCTCTTGTTTTGGATGGATTTGCCACATTTAGCAGAGAACACGTCAAGTTCATTTAGCTATTTGCTAGTTTTGAAGGATGATTATACAGTAATTCAGAGTGTTGCTTTTCCATATCTTTCTTTCTCAGTTGGGTATTTTTGTAATGTATGACCGTAACAAAGTTCTTGATACCTAGGCTGTGCTGTACAATGCATACTGAGGACTTCTATGTGGATGGTAAATTTCTTAAAGAACTAGTCACTGCAACTGTAAGGAATTTACTAGCATTTTTACCAGGGACTACTTCTGGAATGTAGTTAAGTGACTTTAGTTTTCTCATGGAACTTTCTATCATTGGACTGTACCTGGCTTGTAAGTATCAGAGCTGTGGAAAACTTCCAGAGTTAGTAAGAACATTCAAAGAGGAGAGGATCGTGGAAGACAAGTATAACTGTTGTCATACAAACGCAATAAGCTTTCTTTCACACTCATTTTTAATTTGATATAGATACAAGTGGTTTCTTTGGGGGCTTTTTAATTGGAGGACAAATTCACAAGATATGCAGATGGAAAAAGTCCTGCAGGAAAAGATCTTAGGACATATAGATCAGATTTGCTAATAAGGCATCTTTATAAACCATATTTGTGTTTTTTTATATATATATATAGAGAGAGAGATAGATACAGATATAGATATAAAAATATATGCAGATGTATGGTAAACTTAGTCTGCAGAATTTTGCTCTGTGATTGAAAGTGTTTTTTGAAAGCATGTGTGCTTCAACACATGTTGCTTGAACACTTTTTGGTAATACTTACATCGGGATTACCAGAAATACTGAAATAGGGCAATTAATTTCTGCATGAGCCAGAAGCACAAGAACTCTGTGAACTTCACTGTTCTGTTCTCTTAAGAAACAATTCTTTATGCTTTACAAAATAATTTCTGTGTTTGAGTAAGGTCCTTGGGGTTGCAATGGAAAAAACAAAACCTGCAGTGTGGGACAAAACATTAAATACAGCAATTGAGCTACAAATGGAATGCAATTAGAGAAATAAGTGGAGTACTTAAGACGAAAGCCTTTTCTGAGAACTTACTCATTCTGTACTCATCATAGTGATTTTAATTACAAGAAGAAAGATAAAGGGCTTTTATATTCTTTTACCTTAAATAAATAGTGAATATGATAATATGCTTAAATCATGTCAGATGTTTATAAATCTCTAATTATATAGTGATTTAAAAGGTGCTCTCAAAATTAATGAAACAAAGCTCTAGAAAATAAAGCTTTATTGGCAGATATAGTGGTCTTGTACTTAAAGCACAGCTTGAAATGAAGTGGCAGTTTATCTGGGAGCAATTAACAAGTGTTTTTTTTATTATTATTATTTTAACTGAAGTATCTTTGTGCTTCTGTGAGCACAAATACCCTACAAGACTCCAGACACTCATTTTATACATCTTGGGACACGTATATGCTGTAGTCTGTATTTTCTATGATCCTTAAACAAGGTACTTTCAGGGTGCAAATTGATGGTCCTTATATATTCTTTTACCGTATACATTTAATGAAATAGTAGTCTCTCTGATTTGAATGGTCACTGCAATTATGAAATATCCCCCAAACCATTCTTACTGAAAGAGGCAGAACTTTTCACCTGTAAGTGAGGTGGTTATTCTAAGATGTGGGCTTCTTAAACCTATAATACAGGGCCTAACAGAGGAAGCATTGTTTGTCCAAGATTGTTAACTCTTTAAACATAGTGTCTTCTGCAAAACTCCTGGAACAGCATGCCAAATAAGACAGTAGACATGTTAGCACATTTCAGATGTTAGCTGATGTGTCAGTAGCGTGATTCAAGGTCACTTTGATTAGATGGCTGATGTGATAAATGTCCAAAACTGTCCTTCAAATTTGTCTGGAGGAATCTTTGTCATATGGGTGACATAAAGTGGAGGACAGATCCAGATGGAAGGATAGCTTTGTATAAGATGCTTTTTCATCTGTATGTAGCCACTGCATGTTTAACTCATGTTTACTTAAGACTGGATCAGTGCTCTGATAATCCCATCTTTCTTCCTTCTGCTGAAAACAAGTATTTTCTCTGAATGTGGCAATTGTTGGAAGATGGATTAGACAACTGAAGAATGTCCCTTCTTCTATGGCTTGAGCCATAACCTCTAATTTAAAAAATGCAAGGAAATAATATGGCCTTCAATTTTTTTTTGAGTTCTTTTCTATAATTATAGTTTGTACAATAAAAAAGATGTGTATATACCATATTGATGTGGGAGGTTGTGCTCTTGCAAAAAAAAAAAAAAAAAGGAAACCTTTTTTTAGTTTTAATTCCATGAACCAGTTAATCTTATTCTTTCACTTAACTCCTTTAATATTGGAAAATCCAAAAATTACCGAAAATTTTGCTTCTGAGGTTGTAGAATCATAGAGTAGTTTGGGTTGGAGAGGACCATAAAGCCCACTCAGTTCCAACCCCCTGGGCAGGGCTGCCCCCCCCCACCAGCTCAGGCTGCACAGGGCCCCATCCAACCTTGAGCACGTTCAGGGATGGAGCACCACAGCTTCCCTGGGCAGCTTATGTGACTGCCTCATCACTTTACTGTAAATAATTTATTCTAATGTGTGATCTAAACCTACCCTCTTTTAGTTCAAAACCCTTATGTCTTGTCCTATCGCTACTCCCCCTGATAAAGGTCAATCCATGAAGCTGCATGAATGCATTTGAACACTTTTTGGTAATAATTACATCAGGATTACCAGAAATACTGAAATAGGGCAATTAATTTCTGCATGAGCCAGAAGCACAAGAGCTCTGTGAACTTTACTGTTCTGTTCCCTGAAGAAACAATTCTTTATGCTTTACAAAATAATGTATTTTTAAGTTCAGGTGACTCAAGAATTCTCACTTCTGAGTGAACTGTATTACCTTTGTAGAAGACTGTGGTCATTCATCACTTGTACACAAAGGACCTAATTCCTGGGGATAAAGAATTCTAAATTTTGGATGGGTGCATAATAGGTATTTTTATTTTTTTCAAATTTTTTTTAAAAAAAAAGTAATAGTATTTTGCTCCACTCACTAGATGGGTTCTTTGTGACTCTTTTTACCCAATTAATATAAGACTATCAATGTGTTCTGATGGATATTTGTGCTTCTAGAACAGGTCACAGTTTTTAGGCGTTCTGGCCCCTTACCTTTGACAGCTTTTTTTGAATGAGATACTGTGTGTTCTCCAAAAGATGACTTGCTTTGGAAATGGAGTGTGACATCAGTTTATAGGTTTAATGAAGATGGCAGTACGTAAATTTTTGTATCTTTTAGGGAACTGAAAAGAGCATGTGACGTCAAGGGAAAATGTGCTGGTTTGTATTAGATATGCAATAGTGTAAGGTGACCAGATGTCTGAGAAATGCAGGAAATAAGGTTCTTCAATTGCTATCAGTTGGCTACAAATAAATATATACTTGTGTTATTGAGTTCTGAAAAACTGCTGAACAGCTTAAAAGGGATAGCTGTTTTAAATCAATTTATTTTCTGACATGCACATTTTATATATACTGTGAGGAAAATTTGTAGGGAAATTCTTTATGCTATGTAAGTGGAACATTTATATGGATAGTATGTATAGATCTAGACCTTGAATAGTAATAACACATTTATTTTGGTTACGTTTGTTGACATTTTATTTTATTTTATTTTTATATTTTAGTTTACACTACTTTTTAGCACAATCTGTTTTACTTAAAGTCGCTTTGGAGATATTAAATGGGAACCAGTTATAGAATTCTGCATATTTGACAAAGCCTGCTGGAAAAAAAAGAAAAAAAAGTGGCCTGTACTATACTGGCATTAAAACTCGGTCTGTTTGGCAGAACTGAGTGGACTTATTGCATCTCTCTTGAAAATAGTTTTTTTGACCTATGAAATTGATACTAGTAAGTTACTTAGGTTTCTAGTTTATTTGCTTTTTCAGATACACATATATTATTTTCTTTTCTTTTTAGGGGGATTACTGAAGCTCGTTTTGTTTATGTCTTTGTTCTCGGAATAGTCTTCACTGGCACTAAAGATTTACTAAAGTCGCAGGTTATTTCTGCAGACTCCAGTGTGAAGAGTACAGGACTATGGGAAGTGTATAGTGGATTGGTTCTACTATCAGCCCTTCTATTTAGACCACACAATTTACCAGTCTTGGTATTTTGTCTGCTGATACAGACAATGATGACGAAATACATCTGGAGACCTTTGAAATTTGATGCAGCACAGATTACCATAATGCACTACTGGTTTGGCCAGGCTTTCTTCTATTTTCAGGTAAGCTGAATGCTCTTCCTGCTATGGGGCTGGGAGGAGGAATACTGTTCAAAAGAAATGTTCATGGAATATGAAGTGCCAACTAAGTCACGGAATGGGAGAGTTCACTGGGTTCTCAGAATTATTATATTTCTAACAATGCTTCTAATTAACGTTTCTGTCTCAGAATCAGGGAGGGGTATGTGCTTGATAACATGATACCCTCAGTGCACAGTTCCACAATTGTTGGGAATATTAGCTATGTATACTATGGGGCTTCGGTCTGTTTGTAGACTTCATAGCTAGTGCTGTGGTAGTAGTAAACTGAAAAATGCCAGCTGAGTTGATTAAGAGCAGTAACAGGAAGATACATTTTTGTACCTGATTCTTGAAATTTCCAAAACCTTTGGTGGCATCACAATATATTTATATGCAGTTCAAGATTGAAGGGAATCTCTTTGTCAATGTAAGGCATCTTAGGAGAATCAAAACTAACTGCTGTTCTTACTATAATGAGTCATCTTTTCTGGAAAATCTACTAATTTCAGTAATGTTGTTGTCCCCCTTGCAAATAAGGTTGCAATTACATAAAAACTTCTTTTTTTTTTTTTTTTTAGCATCAAAGTAAGAGAGGCTGTTTGCTCTTCTGCTAGTGCTGAGATCTTAGTGTAGCATCATCCTAAGAGAGCATTAGTTGGACATCATGTTGTTAGATTCTGGTTTAGGAAGAGAGGCTTTCTGATTTGCTGCAGACTTCAAGGAAAGGGCTGTGCTGGAAATAATTACCAGGCATGGCTGAGGGTGTTAAAATGTAGTCAAGCTTAGGGTACTTCACATGCTTTCTAATCCTGTTAGTGCAGTTGGAGTGTTGACTTAACTTTGCTCTGAGCATGCACATCAGGACAGAGAATCTTTGGTGGGCATACCATCATCATGTTTCATCCCTTCCTACCCAGTTTTTCTTCTACTTTCAGCTCTAAGGAGGTAACGTTTTTTAATTGAATGCCTTTTGCGTGTCTTGAGCATTACAGTTCCTACAGTCAACTCTGATTGCCTTCTGAGAGCAGCCCTTAGTGTGACTGGAAAGAGGCTGAAGGCCTCTGCATACTGAGGTACTTAACAATACCAACTATCAGAAATGTAATGGTGTGTAGGCTAACAAGAAAGCCTTATTTCCTAGTTACGGAAAAGAGACTAATAAAGAATAATTCTAATGTTGTTGTAAAGCATCTCTTTTCCAGTACCTGAAGGAGCCTGCAAGAAAGCTGGGAAGGAACTTTTTATAAGGGCACATAGCAACAGGATGAGATGAAATGGCTTTAAACGTGAAGAGGGTAGATTTAAACTAAATACTAGAAATAAATCCTTTACTGTGAGAGTGGTGAGACACCGGAACAGATTGCCCAGGGAGGTTGTGGATGTCCCCCTCTCTGGAAGCATTCAAGGCCAGGCTGGATGGGGCTTTGAGTAACCTGCTCTAGAGAGAGGCGTCCTGGCCTTTAGAAGAGGGGTTGGATCTAGATGAACGTAGAGGTCCCTTCCAACCCAAACCATTCTATGATTCTGTTTTCAGTGATGATGAATTGTTGGAGTTGGCTGAGAATTTCACAGAACCATCAAATCAGGAAATAGCTGAGGCTGAGAGGCACTTCTGGAGATTATTCAGTCCAACATCCACCAATCAGCAAGTGGGTCAACAAGTTCACATTACTCAGGGCTGTGTCCAATCTGATTTTAAATACAGCAAAGATGGATGTTCCACAACCTCTCTAGGCAATCTCTCCCAGCATGTGTGCAACCTAACTAGTGAGAAAACTTAGATTTCAGTTCATGCCCACTGCCTTTCATCAGACAGTACTGAAAATTCTGACTACATCTTCTTACTCCTCTTGTTAATGTAATTACAGACACAGTTATGATCCTAGTTTAGCTTTTTCTTCCCAAAACTAAACAGAACACAGACTGTCTTTCTAGTAATGTTAGTACAACAGCTGTGTTTTTTTCCCAGCATCATGTTTGTGGGCCGTCAGTAGACCTATTCTAGCACATCCATGTCTTTCTTATACTGGGGAGCCTAGAACTGGAGCGAGGACCACAAGTGTGATCTCACCACTGCTAAAGAGAGGAAACGGAGTGTCACTTGGAGAAAGCTAGCAAAGCTATCCCCACTGCAATCCCAGATGTTATTGGTCTTCTGTGACCCAGTGCAAAGTGGCTGGCTCATACACAACATGGTGTCCACCAGGGCATCTTATGCCCTTCTCAGCCAAGGTGCTTTCCCAGTGGTCACCCCCCAGCTCATCCTGCCACACGAGTTTATCCATCCCCACATGCAGGATTAGGCATTTCCTGCTATTGAACTTCATGAGTTTGTTGTCAGCCCGTTTCTTGCTCAGGTCCCTCGGAATGGCACTGTGTGCAGACTTGCTGAGGGTGTCCTCTGTGCCATCCTCCTTTAAGGAAGATGGCCCCAGTGTGTGAAGCCCTGGGGTTGAATGCTAGTGAGTGGCCTCCAGGGGGAATTTGTGCTGCTGATGTGTTGTGCACGGAGCAGCAGGTTTTCAGTCCACCTCTGCGCTGAGCAGAGGTTTTCAGTCCACCTTTCCGTCCGCTTATCTGATCTGTACTGCATCAGTTTGCTTGTTAGGATGTCATAGGAAGTAAAAAGATCTCCTTAAGATGTTATATTTGCTGTGGAAGTACTTTCTATACGATACCAGTAAAATGTATTTGTCCTGTACCAATGAAAGGTGTCAGATGCATCTTCCAGCACACGTGGATTTTTCAGTGCTTTTATACTGGTGTTACTGAGAAGATGTGTTAAGATTCCTCTTCTTACCGTATTGACTAATTTTTTGTACTTTTTACTACCCTTACAATCAAGGAGTTTTTAGATTTTTAGAAAATCAGAAGTGACTTCCATTTCAGTTAGCTGCGCATTGTTCTGTTGGATATCATGCATTTGCCCACTGTCCTCTTGGCGGTTTTGACATTTCTTCTAGGTGTCTTTCCTTTGAGAGTAATTACATCTAGAATGATACCGGTTTCGGCAAACCTGAGGATATTTTACAGATTAGCTCTTAGGAGGCAGCAGGCCTCGATGTACGTAGACATGCTGCTGAATCACAGCATCCAAAGCTCGGAAGGGTATTCCATGCATTGTAGTGAGATGTTTTCTTGACCATTCTTTATTCCTCCTTTGTCGGTCCAAGATGTGAAAAACGAAGAGTGATTGTTAAATCTCAAAGGTTCTGGTAGAAGCAGACCAAAGCCTCCCACCCTCCCCCTGCCATTTTCTTTTCAAGATTGGTTTATTGTGCAGTTCAGTGTACGAAACAGAGCAGGCCCAGACAAGGAGCTGCCGTGTTGTATCTGATCATTTGTGTGTAAACTCCTGCTCTGAAGAAATTCTTCTGAATTTAAGAAAATTTTGCTCAGTAATTGCTTAATTTGTGTTCTTTTGAGCACCGTGCCCTTAAAGTAATGCATCCGTTCTAGAAGATGTTGACAGCAGTCTCTTGCAGATTTTTTTTTTTGCTATCTACTCTGTAAACTAAGGCTTGCACCTACCTCTGCTGTATGTCCAAGACAGAGTGAACTGACAAATGGATTGCAGTGGAATAGGACGGGTTTTAGAAGTCCTGGTTTTGATTGTGGCCTTCATATTCCTAGAGATTTTTTGAAAATAGAGCAATCAGTCCTGCTAAGTAAAAATAAAAAAGGTTTTCCAGGTAGGTGGAATTCTTCACTGTCCCTCACTCTTAGAAGGTTTTCAGTTGTCGTTTAAAAATGCGATGATTGCATTTAAAGTAGATTCCCTTCATAGGATGGAGATGAAAAGTTGGACCAAAATGCTCCTCTTCGGGATAATTGTTTCGTGTATTCCCCGATGAAGAAGCTGGTTTGTAGCTATGAGAAGGAGCAAACTGAGTCATACAAGCGTAACAGGTGGTGGGTTTTGTTTTGGTTTGGGGTTTTTTTTTTTTGCAACTTCACAATTAAAGGCAGCTATTTGGTGTGCAAACTATTGCTGTAGAACAGCAGAGCAGAAGTGTAGGTAGCTCCTAAAATTACATAGGCTACAAACATCCCTCAAAGTGTAGTTGAAGGTGATTCTTCAATTGGCAGGTAGCTCTCAGTCTGTACTGAGTGTAAGATTTCCTGTTTGGAACTATAGCTCCAGGGATGGAAGAAACTTCTTCCAGCAGTTTTGCTGAAGGAACTTTGCTTGTTACCTAGTGTGCTGATCTAAACCAGTTTGGCCATGTTCTGTGACAGGGGATGAAGGGACCCACAGTCCTATGCCCTGTGAAAACAGGAAGGGAGGAAGGAAAAAGGTAGGGAGGTGGGCCTAGGTGGGGAAAAAAGCAGTGGCAATGAGCTAAGAGAGAAAGCTAGTTTACAGAATATGATAGCAGAATGAGAGATAATACAATATAGTCCAATATAATTGAAATTGAAACAAGTAAGAGTGTCCAAAACTGAAAGTCTTACTCTAATGCTGCAGGCAAGATGGCTAGGGAGCACACTGAGTAAGCAGGTGAAAAGAAAAAGGCAGTCTCCTGACTCCCAGTCAGTTCAGCCTGCCGATAGCACCCGGCCGCATGCAGCCCAGGGCACCATTCACCAGGGCGTCCTGGGCTGCCTGCTTGTTCAGCCTGGTGTCCAGCAGGACTCCTAGGTCTGCTCCAGCTGGTTAACCGTAGCTGTAGCATGCCCTGGGGATGTTCTCCCCCCACCCTAACCCCACCCCCCCCTCCCCGTCGCCATAATTTGCCCTTCCCCTCTCTAAAGCCTGTGGGGTTCCTGTCTGGAATGCAGCAGTGGCATGGCAGCCAGGAAGAAGGGGGAAAAGCGTCAAGGATGGGGAAGCAACAACCCTGTGTTATTAGCAACACCAACACGTATTTTTGCAGTTTTTCTTTCTACTTTATTTTCATGGTGGAATTGGACACTGATGACAAAGGTCCATTGGGGCCGGTGTGTGTCCCAGCTGCTGTCCGGCCCCAGTCTCATCAGCTCTGCCCCTAGTCTAGTCCTGCTGGCGGGGTGGCCTCTTCTTCGGTGACGCTGAGGCCTGGGAGTCACTACTGGCCTTCCTCTTTGGGGCTCGCCGGGGCCGCTGAGGTCGGCTGGTGCCAGAGGGCCCTGTTGCGGCCTGTGCTGGCTCCTCATGGGATGCTGTCTGCTCGGTGGTAACCGTCACAAGGTTGGAACGTGGGTGGCTGGGACTCCCATTGAGCACTTCTCCTGTCCTGCCCGGCATTTCATCCCCGTTGGTGCTGGCAGGGCTGCTGGAGGGTGCTGGGCCAGGGACAGGAGCCTCCTCTTGTGGGGCGGCTCTGGGCTCTGATGCAGGGCTAACGTTGAGGCCCAGCAAGCGGTGAGCCTCTCTGCCACACCTCTGCACGGTGAAGGTGATGAACTGCCTTATGATGTTCCTTGTGTGGCCCGGCAGGCCAAGATCCAGCCTTTCTCTCAGGATCTCTTCCTCCAAGCCGACGAGGCGCAGGGCTGAGACGACACTGTTGACCAGTGTATTTGCATGTGGCTCCTCAGTGCCCAGGATGCGGCGCAGCTTCCGCTGCAGCCAGGAGCGCAGGGGCTGCAGCAGGGCCGGGTGCTCCCGGAAAAGGGAAGCCCAGGTGGCGGCGGAGAGGCCACCCAAAGGACTCCTGGGCATGGCAGGCCACGGCTGGGCTGCGCGGAAGCCTGCAGGGCTCTGTGTGGCGGTGGGTGCCACGGCAGCTGGTCTGAGGACCAGCTCCTCGTAGTTGTTGTCCGCTTGCACTGCGTGGATGATGGACTCCACAACCTGCTTGCAAAGCGGGCATTGTGGCCTGGTGCTAGCCCACCGCCGGATGCAGGGGAAGCAGAACTGGTGGCAGCAAGGCATGGTGTATGCTGCGCTGTCCCAGTTGTCCAGGCACACGGGGCAGCGGGTCTCTAATGCTGCCTCCATGCTTCCACCAGTTGTGGTGGGCTGGGGGGAGCGGGAGATGGCAACACGCTCCCCAGCACTGACGTTACAGCAGCAGGTGTCACGCTGGAAGAGGACAAGAGACACTAGTCACACACTGGCATGGGAAGGGTCCCTCAAGACGCCCCCCCTCCTACCGCCACTGCCAGTCCCCGTGCTGCCTACCTATGCTGCTGCACGCGTCTTTCTGGGATGTCCCGTCTGCCTGCTCCCAGCAGGGTCGGGGTAAAGAACAAATGGCTCTGAGACGGCCACTGAGAGCTGCATTAGCAGCACCCAGAGCACGTTCCAGCACCAAAGCTCGCGCTGTCCACTCTCCAATCCTCGCACACACGCTCGGTCGGAGGCCAGGCACAAAGTGCCGGGCTGAGCCGCTGCACCCACTCTGAAGCATCTGTGGGCTATGGAGTCACAATGCGTTGCCTGGAGATGTTTCCAACCACGGCTTGGCCAAGCTGCTGGGCGTCCCCTTGATTTGACCTTCACTTGGGGACCTCACTGCCCATCCCACAGCGATGCTACAGTCCACTGCTGCGTCATCACAATGAGCCGTCCTCACCTGCAGCACGCGCTTCAGCGCCAGCACAAGTTCCACAAGTTTCTGAGCTTTTCCCAGTGCCTCTGCCCACTCCATTCCCCACAGCTCATGTGCTTGGCATCAGTGTTTCAAACAAATCACTGGGGCCTTGGCCACATCTTCCCATGGGCCCCATCAGGTTGCTGTGGCCAAGGCACGCAGCCCAAGGCATGTACAACAAGAAGGTTTATTCAATAAAAGCTCGTGTTTCTCTCTGATAGTGGGACTCGATGATCTCAGAGGTTTTTTCCAACCTTAATGATTCTGTGAAGGGGAGGATCGTTGCTTGGTGACATCTTCTTGATCCCCTCCTTTCTATGTTTCCCATGAAGATGCACTGTTCTTGTGTGAACTGCAGTTGTTCTAGAATTAGTAACTGTTTGTGTGGTCATGACTCTCTGTGCTGAGGCCTTAGATTATGACTGACTTAGAAAAGCTTTGTATTTTAGAAAAAGTAATTGCTTTTAAATAGAAGACTAGCATTAAGGAAATACCACAGTGCTGTTTTTGCAAGTCTAGTCTGTCAAATTCTCAGCTTCTGTATTGACCTATCATCAGCCTGCCTTGGTATAACTAATCATTCATTTGCCACCTTTTGGCTATTCAATATCCATGGTTGTATTCTGGTAGAGTGATGGAAGGGAAGCAGATGTTTATTGTGTGGGCATGAGATCCATTGCTGGCACACATTTCAGTGTCTTTTCTGACTTTCCTCAAATTTTGTGGATACAGGTACTACCACTATTAAACTGGCTGGACTCAGAGTTGCGCTGGATCTTGTATTTTCAGGCAGGCGTAAAGATCTTATGTAGCATACCAAAACGTTAATGCATTTATGTTTGACATACGGGAATTGAGAGACGCTGAAACTTGTTGTTGACGTATATCAGATTGGATGCTAAATTTAAGCTGTGCTACCTAAATGAGGCAGAAAAAGAGAAATATAAACTAAATATAAAATCTTTCCATCTGGAAATAGGAGAGAGATTTGGAAAACTACTTTTTTTCACATGTCCTGGTGTGACTATGTCAAGAATGAGATTTCTTGTCTATGTTTCTGAGTCTCTATTAAATCTGGACAGGCAAGATGATATGTAATGACAAAAGCAGGAGCTCAGTCTCACTAAGTGTGGAACATAAGTGATGGCCTTTTGAATAGAATAGTGAGTAAAAATAGCTTCATTCAGGGTAGCATATTTAATGAATGAAGCAGGATTCTTTTGTAAAGTATTGCAGGATCCTTAAAGGTTTTATGAAACAAAGCAGTAAAAGTCCTAGGTGTACACAATAAGTAAGTTTCATAGGAACAGTTTTTTTAAAAATTATTATTAATCAGTCAGTATAGTTCAAGAAAGGGGGTGAAGGATGAAGTTCTTGGTTTTGTAAGCTAATATTCTGAGTAGCAGTTAAAAAAAAGAAAGTAATGGGTACATATGCTTTGATCTTACAGTTGTATTTGTCTCCTACACATTACCTGTGTTGCAGCCCTAAGTGCATCTCTTGTCTAGGAATTCTTTAGTGGAGTTCAAGGTCATCTCCTATGCCAAGAGGAACTGTTGTGAGAAAAGGCAGAAGCAGTGGCTTGGTCCTTCTTTCCTTTGGGACCTGCTTTTAATTTGATTCCTTACAGCTGGCTCCTGTCAGTGCTATGTCACAGCTGTGTAAAAAGATAAGTCTGTGTCCTGTCTCAGACCATCTCAGTCCTCATCTGGACCCGAACCGCCTGCTGGTTAGGTTTCTTAACCTTCACTTGCACCTGCCTTGTTACTGTAGATTTTACTGAGTGATCACTGGAGTGCATCTGACTCTGATCACTATTTCCAGATCCAGTTCTGGTCCAGACTTAGTGCTTGGCCTCTTGATTCCTTGTTGATTATTCCATTACTTTCATCAGCCTGGTATTCATGCTTGTTTCCCAGCTTACATTCTTTTGCAGAGCAGCAGACCCTTGCAGATCTCTGACAATTTGAACCTAAAAAGGCTAATTTATTAAACTACTTACATAACCCACAAAGTTCTTTTAACTTCTTTTTGTTGCCCTTTACTAAAGATTTTTGTGACCACTAAATATGGGCAGAGGTTGCTTAGACAGGTTTTGCAGGCTTCCACATTCTGGCTCTATAAAGTACTGAGCTACCTGTTAAATCCTTTGTGGCTGAACTTGCTTTCAGCAGAAGTTAGTACCTGAAGATTTTTGAGTTCCCTTCCAAACTGGATTATCTTTTGTTCTATTGACACTGTGTTTGTTATTCATGTGAAATCGGCTAAGACTTAGCCTTGTTTTTCAGTCTTGTTTTAGTAGTTAGGATAATTGCTTTATTTATTACTTTGCGTAAATCAGTGAAAGAAAGCAGACAGAATTCAGTATTGACAGATGTGGAACTGATATATAATATTTGTCAGCACCATACTTATTTGCCTGCGTAATACTTTTGCAAGTTTGTGAACCTCTTGATGAATTTGTCCTTAAGCTTGAACAATAGATTGATTGTTTAGTTTTAAGCCCTGAGTTGTCCATATCTTTTAATTCATCACTTGTTTTGCAGAAGCATTGTATATCTTTGTTGTTGCTACTTGCTTTTCAACATGCAGGGACAATATAAATAATAATATTAATCTTTCTTAGCTGTAGCAGCTCTTAAAAATTATATATGTTACTATAAGTATTTCTTAAGCTATTTTATTTGCATTGGACAGGAACTCATGGATGAAGAAAAAGTTGATGTATTTCTTTACTGGTTTTATGTTTGTTTTGTTTGCATCCTTAGAGTAGTATATATGTGGTAGAAGGGAAAGGAAGTGCAGTCTCAAAACTTCTAAGACTTATTTATACTCAAGTTATTTTTTATTTCTGGAGTAGAACAGGCTTGTATGTTTTCACAACTGTTTGTATATAGTTGATATTACCTTTCGGTAGAAGGATGGGCTGAGAGACACTTTGAACTGGCTTGTTGGGGGCAGCTCTGAGGTCAGAAAAGATTGCTCAGTGCTTTGTCTGATCGTCTTTTCAAATTTCTGAGGATAAAGACTGCAGAACCTTTCTGGGCAACCTGCTCCAATAACCTCATTTTTTCACCTTAAATTATTTGATTCAAGTAATTAAAGTTCTCTCACTTTCTTTGTGTACAGAATTCCAGTAAGTATAATATAAATTATGGGAAAGGCCCAGTGGAAATACAGTAATGTGTCAATTCAGTGTTTAAGCAAACCAGAAGCATGCCAGTTTTGTATTTCATCTCTGTACTTCTCAGTTCAGTGAGAGTCATTTGAGATACTATTGTTAATCTCTTGTATATGATGAATGATATAACTGAACTTTTTTCAGAAAAATCATTGCAACTTCGAGGAGAGTTTTTGATTGCTTCCATTACTGTCTGTGGAGACCTTCTTTACCGTTTCTGCAGCAGATACCCTGATTAGTTTTCCCAAGCAAGTGTTTTTATATCTGTTCTTCATTGATCCAGATCATGAGGGATAACCATGGAATGCTTTTATGCAAAATTGAATTGTCTCCTGTCACTTCCTGCCATGATGGCAATAAGCTATTGCACTGTTTGAAATATTTCAGCAGTACTTTAAAATAAATAGAGATTCTCCAAATTGTCAGTTATGTATGTATCATCTGAGTGTTAGAAGTTGTAAACTACAGAAATCCAATTGAGGTATATGAACTATTTGGAGAAAGGCATCTGCCATGAAGAACAAGTGTTTCAGCAGAGCTCTTCCAGTACTAGCTGAGGAGCCATCCATGAGTCTCAGTGGATTCCTGAAACTTACGAAGTTTAACAAGGTAAAGTCCAGCACCAGTACCTGCTGGGTGCCAGCCAGGTGGGAAGCAGCTCTGCAGAAGAGGAGGAGGGTTCTTAATGAACACCTAGTTGAACGTAAGCCATCAGTGTTACTAAGGAAGGTAATGCTGTCCTATGCTACACTAGCCAAAATACTGCCATCTCATCAAGGGAGGGGGTGCTTCATGTCTATTCAGCATTGGTGAGGCCATATCTGGACAACTGTTCAGTTCTGATCTCCTTAGTACAAAAGAGACATGGGGCTAATGAAGATAGTCCTAACTGAGGATCACCAAGATGTCTGAGGGACTGGAGCATCTCACATATGAACAAGGGCTGAGAGTTGGAACTGTTGAGTCTGGGAGAGAGCTCAGAGGTGTCTCATCAATGTTTAGAAATGCCTGATGAAGGTGGAAAAAGAGCCTGGCTTTTTTTCAGCAAACAGGAGGCAATGGGCACAAACTTGTGCACAGAAGGTTCTCTCTGTGTATCAGGAAGCACTTAGTTAATGTGCAGGTGATGGAGTACTGACACAAGTTGCCCAGAGAGGTAGTGGAAACTCTTCCTTAGAGATCTTCAAAAGTTACACGGACATGGTGTTGAGCAAGGCCTCTGAGTGGCCCTTCTGAAGCAGTCTGGTTGGAGTACATGGCCTCCAGAGACCCCTTCTAACCTCAGCTGTTGTATGATGTGTATTCTGTTACCTGTTTCTCCCTGTGCTCTCCTGGTCTACATCACTTCAAACAAATTCATAGATGCCTGGGATGAGCTATGTGGTGAATGTCACGTGTTTTTCTATGTTTCTTAAAAATGCTTTTTACTGATGATTTAATCCGTCTAGGCATTTTGTCCATTTCAGTACAATCTGTTGTGATGCAGAGAGTCAGGAATCAGAAACCTCTCTGTATTTGTGAGTCTTAATCCAGTTACATGCAACTTGTGGTGTGGATGGAGAGGAGGTTTGTTCTCTACTACAGGCTCCAAACTGGAGCCCTGCTGTCTCTAAGTGCAAGAAATATGGTGTAATTTTAAGCCACAAACCTAAAGTCTTGGTTTTGAGCCATGAGTGGTGAAAAATGTATATTTTTATCACTATGACTGAAATCAGAAAATGTAGCTGCTTGTTTTAATATCTTTTTATAATATAATTTATTAAACATCAGGCATATGTATTTGTGGACCAAAAAAAAAAAAAAAAAAGAGAAAAAGACAAGCAAAAGAGGCTGTTCATGCCCAAAGTAGTCTTTAAATCCTAAATTGAAGCTGCTGTTTGGTAAGCTTCTGTATTGAAATCCCAGTGTAAAGATTGTAAATAATATGACTGTACTTTAAAGTGGCTCAAAGTGTTGATACAATAATTGGTACAAACAGCTGATGCAATAATTATTTGCATTTTAATGTATCCTAGATGTTTCTTTGGAGATAATTGAATCTTTTGGATTTTATTCCTATTTTCAGGGAAATTCAAATGGCATCGCTACTGTGGATGTTTCAGCAGGGTTTGTGGGACTGGAAAGCTACGTGGAGATACCAGCAATCTTCCTTACTGCATTTGCAACATATGCAGGACCTTTGCTTTGGGCCATTCATCTTCTGTGCTACTTGAGTTCTGAAGTCAGCAGGTAGTCATGTTTTGCTTCCTTATGTATTGCAGCTACTATCCTTATAAATACATCTTTTTGAACAAGTATTTTTCTTTACATCATCCTTTCAGTTAGTTTTCCATTAAGAAAATGCACGTTATTTTTTCTTTCTGTTTGTATCACCTCACTCTACTGGTTTCATTTTATCTGCAGTTTTCATTTTATTTGCACTGTTTTAGTAATTTTGTTTCTTAATGAGTTCTCAGTTTGCTGTGCTAAATTATCTAAGATTATATTTTGTTGTAACAAGGTATGCTGTCTAAAAACATTCTTTTTAGAATCTATTAAGAAGGAGGCTTGAAAAGGCCTTTTCAAAATAATGACATGGAATTCAAACTTAATATACTGTTCATTAAACAGCTCTACTTGCTGTTCATAGTGGCATGCAACTCTGTATAGATCAAACAAGTCTATTGAATGTTACTGGTTATTGTTGTCATTTGTAGTTAAATATTTGTACTTTTTCATATCTAGTGTAGCAGAGGCATTAAGGAATGCAAAATTAATGCATTTGGAATTTCAAGAAGACATAGTTGGAAATTGTTATGCATGTTAGTGTGCATGTAATAGCCAACTGGACTCTCTGCTATTACGTTTAACTCATCATCCAGGTCACTCGAGGGGCGCGGTATGTTAACAGGAGTGGCTGTAAGTTCAGTACCCTATAACATTATTCTACAAATGCAAAAACTTCATATATTTTCACTGAAATACCATTTGACAGATACTAAGTTCTTACCATCCAAGAGCTTATAGTCAGCTACATATCTTTTCTTCGTTATCTTTGGAATTTAAATTTACTCTTTTTTTCTTTTTAAATTAGAAAGCAAACATTGGAGCAGGGCTAGCAAATGGGATTTTAGACAGTATTTAGTTTAGTACAACTCTTTACCTTGTGCATAGTCATTCTGTAAATATGTCTGACTTTCCTTTATCTACAGTGTTGTCCAGTCTCATTTATGCTTTTTGTTATCTGACTTTTCCTTCTGTTTGTTTGCTCTGACTATATGTACACTGTGAACTCTCATGTTGGCACATATGCATTCATTATATGCATAATAAAATGGGATCCCCAACTTACATAGCTACACAGAGCAGTGCAGGCCTTTGTGCCAGAAACGACCTATTCTTGCAGCCTAAATTCTTGCACTGCGTGTGTTGTTCTGTATAAACAAACACCTTTCAGGGACAGAGACACACCTTATTCACTGGTCTGCCTGTGTACCATACTGCTCTTTAAAGACACAGCTCTCTGTACTTTGTCTTGGTGGAATTACACAGACCAGTGCTGGATCAGTATTGCGCCAGTATTGCACAGCTTAGTAGAAGCTTAATTTAGGGCATGACCTCTTAGTTTGAGGCCTATTTCCCTGAAGTCATCCTTGATCTTATCTTGGTTGGTTTTGTCTAAATACAGGTGTTTATGTATAGTACATCTGAAATCCAGCCTTTTCTCTGTTCATTCTGATTTTTCTTTTTTTTCTTTTTTTTCTTTTTGCTTAAGTAGATGTGGAATGCAGTATCTATTGATGCCTGGATTTGTGTAACCACCATACTTCCTTCTTGACTTTTCCCTACCATCTGATGTCTTGATATCAAACTCAAAATTAACTCCCTGTTTCTAACACTCCTTTTTTTTTGTGTTGAGTGTTATTCTAATGCTCTTTTGTTATTGCCATGATCCATCAGTATATCTTCCCAATATCCAAGCACTTCAAGCATTCAACTTCCATTCTTTATACTCTCTTTAAAAACAGAGTTGCCATGTACAAAGAAAAATCGCTGCCTCTTGTATTCTAGTAAATGTGTGACTCATGACCCTGTCTATTACTTACGCTTTTTTAATCTACTAGTTTTTTTCCTAATTCCTTTATATCTCTGTTCAGCTATACCATGCTGTGTTAAAAATGATTCATCTGGTCATGTCCATGTTGCTCTGTTTTTTTTAGCAGTTCCGCTTTCTGTTCTTCATTACTACACTGTAGGTGCTTTGGAACTAGAAATTTTCTCTAAGTACAGAGGAGTAAACAGCCTCCGAGCTGTTGTGTGGGGAGAGAGAGTTAAAGAATAAAAGCTATTGTAACATGTTCAAAGAGTTGAAGTTTTAATGTTGTTTAGACTCCAGATGGCAGACTGATCAGCACTAACACAAAATTAAGAAAAAAATAATAGCACACGGCATGTTGTTTGAAAGCACTTCTAACAAATTAATGAAAAACTTTCTGTAACAAAATTTTTGAAGATCTTTGCATGGTTAGTATTGTTTTAAATAATGTGCCTCCGTAGTATTGTGGGTTTTTCTCATATTTTCTTGGTTGAATTTTTGCAGATAAAAAGCTCAACTAGTAGTGTTGCCAGGTACAGTGCTGGTTTAAACTGCTATCAAGTGGGTAGCTGTGACCTGTAATACCCACATCACTTATGTAAGTAGATTCCATCAAGCAGCTTTCTAGTGTATAAATTTTAAGGTTCATTTGGGTCAACTGGTAAGGTTGTTTCCTCTCCTGAACACTGAATAACTCTGGATTGAAATCTCTCAATCCCCTGGGACTTGTTTCTGTTGGAATGTTATCGTGATCAGAACTTCGGTCTACATGCTTTTTATTTTACTTATGTGTTTTGTAGCTGGCTGAATGGTTTCCATATTTCTTTGTTGTTATTCCTTGGAGCAAAATCTTAAACTGCAGAATGGTTTCCATATTTCTTTGTTGTTATTCCTTGGAGCAAAATCTTAAACTGCAGAAGGCACAGGTCAGCTGCTCCATGTTGCTTCTTAAATGTAGGGATGATTGAGTTTATTTAAAAAAAAAAAAAAAAAAAAAAAGTTTGACATATTGTTCTTAAAGGCTTCTTACTAAATGCTTTATATGCAGAGTCTCAGTCAGTATAATTCAAAGTCTTTCCCTTCTAATGTGATCCTGAATGAAGATTCTTTCCCCTCTCCAGATAGGAAGGTCTAAAAAAATCCAGCTGCCGTACTTTTGTGGAGTGTGCTGAGGTTGCCATCGGATTGTCGACCCACCCTGAAACAGTCACAGTTGCATTGACGTGTTCAGAACAGCACAGCAATGCTGTCCTTTCTTCAGTTTCTAGCATCCTGCAATCTGTTTTGGACCTGCTTGCATCTGGGGAAATCTACGTGGACAGAGAAGCCTGACCTAAGTTGTAGCCGTCTTCATTTATTCCAGCCACTTAGTGGAGCCCTATGTAACTGATAAGGTGCATCAGCTGACTTTGCTTATCATTCTGAAGTTCTTAGAAACTGAACTCTATTGTGGCTATAACTTCCAAGGAACAAGTACGCATGCATACTTTCCCTTCTTCTGCACACTTTCAGTCATAAAATGCTTGAGTACGGAGGGTGTGTCCTCATATCATCCATGCCATCCCTTCTTACTGTTCAAAGAACAGTACTATCCAAACAGAACAAGTTCTTCAGAGCCGTGTCCAGTCAGACTTTAATTATCTCTAAGGTTGGACACTCAACAATCTACTTGGGAAAACTAGATGACAACCATGACACTAAGATGGTTGTTTTCTGATGTTTAAGTGTCATTTGTTCTATTTCAGTTTGTGTCTGTTGACCTTCATCCTTACTTGGGACCCAACTAGTAAGAGTCTGTCTGTGTCTTCTTTACTGTTGCCTGTGAGATATTTATGTACACTGAGAGGAGCCTTCTCTCATCAAAACCAAATGTTTCCAGTTTTCATAGCTTCTTCTCTTCTGTCAGATGCTTCATTCCTAGCATCACAGTTGTGGTCCATCAGTAGACTCACTCCAGTATATCCATATCTTTCTTACACTGGGGAGCCCAAAACGAGCCAGGACCACAAGTGTAATCTTACCACTGCTAAAGAGAGGGAATGGTACATCAACTTGAGACAGCTAGCAATCCACTGCAGTCGCAGGTGTTATTGGTCTTCTATGACCGAGGACAATATAAGTCCTTCTCAGCCAAGGTGCTTTCCCAGTGGTCATCCCCCAGCTCATCCTGGCACAAGTTTGTTCTTCCCCACATGCAGGATTAGGCATTTCCTGCTGTTGAACTTCATGAGTTTGCATGAGATCAGCCCTCAGGCTTGATCAGGTCCCTCAGAATGGCACTGTGTGCAGACTTCCTGAGGATGTCCTCTGTGCCATCCTCCTTTAAGGAAGATGGCCCCAGTGTGTGAAGCCCTGGGGTTGAATGCTAGTGAGTGGCCTCCAGGGGGAGTTTGTGCTGCTGATGTGTTGTGCGCTGAGCAGCAGAGCCAGTTTTCAGTCCACCTTTCTGTCCGCTTATCCGGCATCAACACCAACACGTATTTTTGCAGTTTTTCTTTCTACTTTATTTTCATGGTGGAATTGGACACTGATGACAAAGGTCCATTGGGGCTGGTGTGTGTCCCAGCTGCTGTCCGGCCCCAGTCTCATCAGCTCTGCCCCTAGTCTAGTCCTGCTGGCGGGGTGGCCTCTTCTTTGGTGGCGCTGAGGCCTGGGAGTCACTACTGGCCTTCCTCTTTGGGGCTCGCCGGGGCCGCTGAGGTCGGCTGGTGCCAGAGGGCCCTGTTGCGGCCTGTGCTGGCTCCTCATGGGACGCTGTCTGCTGGGTGGTAACCGTCACAAGGTTGGAACGTGGGTGGCTGGGACTCCCATTGAGCACTTCTCCTGTCCTGCCCGGCATTTCATCCCCGTTGGTGCTGGCAGGGCTGCTGGAGGGTGCTGGGCCAGGGACAGGAGCCTCCTCTTGTGGGGCGGCTCTGGGCTCTGATGCAGGGCTAACGTTGAGGCCCAGCAAGCGGTGAGCCTCTCTGCCACACCTCTGCACGGTGAAGGTGATGAACTGCCTTATGATGTTCCTTGTGTGGCCCGGCAGGCCAAGATCCAGCCTTTCTCTCAGGATCTCTTCCTCCAAGCCGACGAGGCGCAGGGCTGAGACGACACTGTTGACCAGTGTATTTGCATGTGGCTCCTCAGTGCCCAGGATGCGGCGCAGCTTCCGCTGCAGCCAGGAGCGCAGGGGCTGCAGCAGGGCCGGGTGCTCCCGGAAAAGGGAAGCCCAGGTGGCGGCGGAGAGGCCACCCAAAGGACTCCTGGGCATGGCAGGCCACGGCTGGGCTGCGCGGAAGCCTGCAGGGCTCTGTGTGGCGGTGGGTGCCACGGCAGCTGGTCTGAGGACCAGCTCCTCGTAGTTGTTGTCCGCTTGCACTGCGTGGATGATGGACTCCACAACCTGCTTGCAAAGCGGGCATTGTGGCCTGGTGCTAGCCCACCGCCGGATGCAGGGGAAGCAGAACTGGTGGCAGCAAGGCATGGTGTATGCTGCGCTGTCCCAGTTGTCCAGGCACACGGGGCAGCGGGTCTCTAATGCTGCCTCCATGCTTCCACCAGTTGTGGTGGGCTGGGGGGAGCGGGAGATGGCAACACGCTCCCCAGCACTGACGTTACAGCAGCAGGTGTCACGCTGGAAGAGGACAAGAGACACTAGTCACACACTGGCATGGGAAGGGTCCCTCAAGACGCCCCCCCTCCTACCGCCACTGCCAGTCCCCGTGCTGCCTACCTATGCTGCTGCACGCGTCTTTCTGGGATGTCCCGTCTGCCTGCTCCCAGCAGGGTCGGGGTAAAGAACAAATGGCTCTGAGACGGCCACTGAGAGCTGCGTTAGCAGCACCCAGAGCACGTTCCAGCACCAAAGCTCGCGCTGTCCACTCTCCAATCCTCGCACACACGCTCGGTCGGAGGCCAGGCACAAAGTGCCGGGCTGAGCCGCTGCACCCACTCTGAAGCATCTGTGGGCTATGGAGTCACAATGCGTTGCCTGGAGATGTTTCCAACCACGGCTTGGCCAAGCTGCTGGGCGTCCCCTTGATTTGACCTTCACTTGGGGACCTCACTGCCCATCCCACAGCGATGCTACAGTCCACTGCTGCGTCATCACAATGAGCCGTCCTCACCTGCAGCACGCGCTTCAGCGCCAGCACAAGTTCCACAAGTTTCTGAGCTTTTCCCAGTGCCTCTGCCCACTCCATTCCCCACAGCTCATGTGCTTGGCATCAGTGTTTCAAACAAATCACTGGGGCCTTGGCCACATCTTCCCATGGGCCCCATCAGGTTGCTGTGGCCAAGGCACGCAGCCCAAGGCATGTACAACAAGAAGGTTTATTCAATAAAAGCTCGTGTTTCTCTCTGATAGTGGGACTCGATGATCTCAGAGGTTTTTTCCAACCTTAATGATTCTGTGAAGGGGAGGATCGTTGCTTGGTGACATCTTCTTGATCCCCTCCTTTCTATGTTTCCAATGAAGATGCACTGTGTGCAGACTTGCTGAGGATGTCCTCTGTGCCATCCTCCTTTAAGGAAGATGGCCCCAGTGTGTGAAGCCCTGGGGTTGAATGCTAGTGAGTGGCCTCCAGGGGGAGTTTGTGCTGCTGATGTGTTGTGCGCTGAGCAGCTGAGCCAGTTTTCAGTCCACCTTTCCGTCCGCTTATCTGATCTGTACTGCATCAGTTTCCCTGTTAGCATTTTACAGCGGCAAGCAAGTGCATTAGATTTACGAAGTCCGTGTATCGCCAGGGCTCTCTGGTAAAAAAGATTAGATAATAAGGACTTGAAATAATACATTGCAAATCAGGTTGTAACTGGTTAAACAATTTGCATCCGCTTAATCAGGCACATTGGAAGTATAAGATTTCCTTCTCACGTGGAAACGTGAATGTGTTTCTAAAATAACTAATGGCATGTGATAGACAGTAACGTGGATACTAGTGCCACTTTTTGTCCTTCATGCTGTCATAAAAAACTTGGCAGCTGGAATGTGATGGGATTTTCACAGATAGAAATAGTAAGAACTCTTCTGCTTTAGTCTCCATGGAAACTGTGCAATAACTCTTGACTCTACTTCTGAGACAGTGAGCACTGATGAAACAGATGCCTAAACTTAACCAAGCATTCTCTTTGTGACCAGCATAAATTCCAGAGAGCACATGAGTCATGTAAAGAGTACTTTTTAGAGTGCTCACTGTATTGCTCTAGTCTGAATTAGAACTTAGCATTTGGGGATTCTTATGATTGGAAGGGCTGTTATTGTATAACCAGACCTGTACTACATGGCCTCACTGTACTCATCTCACTCCAGACGGATTCAGTTTTTACATTCCTACCCAAAGAAAGTTGTCTTGTGGGTGACAGTCACAGTGTTGTGTAATCAGTGCTCTTTAAATAGACAGCATTGTAGTTTTCAGGTTACTTCTTCGCTGGAATCTGTGTTTTAATTGGTCTAATGAGTCAGGTTTCAGTGTGAATGCTGGATGTCTCCTAACATTAGAAGAAAGCTGCAAGCCTGTTGGCTTCCCTTCCCTAGTGATGAATTGTTTCAGTAGTGCTTTCCTGTTAGCAACCAGCTTTCAGGTGTTGAAAATCTAAGTTATGTCCAATGAGGGGATGTTTGTTAGAAAACACTTAATGTTATGCTGAGACTTTTTAATGTAGAATATTTGCATAGTAAGCTTAAGTTTTTGCTGTGACTTCTTTTATGATGCTGATTTAAAAAGAAGGAAAGCATGCTTTTTATAGGAACATCTAAATTTAAAGTTTCAGCTTTTGCCATGTTCAGTCTAATTCATTTCATTTATTGAGTCCTCCATTCACAGTTCATGCTAATATATTAATCCTTTTTCTTTCTTACATACACTGAACATGCTGAGAGTGTTTTAATATTATTTCTATTTGAGTTCCAGGGTAGAAATTGCAATCCTCCCATAAGACAAAGAAATAATCCAACCCTTTTTTTTTTTTTCTGAACCCTTCAGTATACGTGTACGTATACTGAAAATAAATAGTATTTAATTCCTCTGGTTTTACTCCATTCTCTCTCCCTTAGGTTAATTAAAGTTAAAGAAATGTTTACAGCTATGAATATACTGCAACTACATTCTCTAGAATAATACTTACTCTACGCTGTTTGCCAGCAATCCAGCTCTCTATCTAAAATAACAAGTGTAGAAGAAGTTATCTTATTCCTTCCTTGCTGTGTAGAGAAATCTGGAAATCATTTCAAAGCAGAAACGTGGCTTTATTGCCACAGGCTGGAAGACTGTTGTACTCGCTTTGGCATCTCCTGACGTGTTGTCATTGTGAGTATGAGCTGGAGATTTCTCTTAGTCATCATTAAGTTCTGTGATGGAGACCTCTTGATCAGTTGCTTCAGTGTTAGAAACAAATGACAAATTGCTTGAAAGCCTTTTGCAAAATAAATGTCATCCTCTTCCTCTGTGGACCAGCTATGCAGCTGTGTTTTAGGAGCTGAAATACTTTCTACGTAAATGTTAAAGGAAGTTGTGAGCACAGAATTTATAAACACACAGATTTGGAGTGGGGTGGGGATTTTTTGTTGTTGTTTTTGTTTTCTTTATGTAGATGAAAGTAAGTATCTAAGCAGATTTGGAACTTAAAAGCTTATCTAATTTTTGGTACAGTTCGTATATTAAGCATGAGGTCTTCTAATAATGACTGCTGTCCTTAATTGAGAAAACATGCTTCATTGTGCTAGGGATTGCCCAAGTACGTTATAGAGTTGACCACACAGCTTTTAAATAGTCTTACTGATGCTGTGTACTGCCATTACTACAAGGTTGTTTTTACTGACAGAATTACCAGCTTAGAGGCTAATTTAAATTGGTGTGACAAGCATGCTTTTTGATTTCTGCATAGTCTATCACTTTTTCTTTGTGGGTAATCTTGAATGAAAAGTAGGAGTTCTAAATTTATGGATTTTTGTTTCTGCCAAAGCTCCAGTTGTTTTAGAGTTGTACTGCATTCCCCCTTTTGTTCTTCTGGTGTCTGTCTGACCTATAGAAATAGGTTCAAAAGCACTTGGCTCTACAGCCTTCTGGTTTCAGTGTATCTGCAGAGCTACTACCTGCTTTTTGCTCTACAGAGAGTGCAGATGTGCAGTATTGCTTTGTTGTGCAGTATTTGACCTGTATTCTTGTTTGGAATCACTGCACAATGAGACGGTATTTTCCTGACATCCTGTATGACTAGACGAACACATGCTTTTTATAGAAAACAGTTTATTAAGTTTAATATACACCTAAGCTTATTGGCTCTGTTAGGAGAATCAACAGTTACACTACTGGGCACGAGTAGCATCAGGACATCAATTTCAGGCAGAAATTTTTGGATCACATCATAAGAAAAACAGAATTTCTTCAAAGAGTACTGACACAGCCTAGATAGGATCTCTTAGCTTGACTCTAGAAGGACCTGAAAAACTTGAAAAGGACTTTCTGAAAACATGAAAAAATGATGAAAAGAATGCTAATTAATTTGTGCATCTGTAAAGAAGCTTTTGGTAATCCCTCCTATTGTTGATGAACCATGGCTGTTTGAATGTGACAAAGCAAAGCTAGCTTGCCTTGGAGTTCCAAGCAAGCATTCATGGAGCATGCTTCTTTTCAAAAAATATAAGCATTGGGGGTGCAATAAAAGCTATTTTCTTAAATTCTAATCAAAGGGATTAGGTTTTTCTATATTCACATCTAAGATGCTTTCCTTGATTAGTCCATGCAGCCATTTTTAGTGGAGAAAGGACCCTGAAGTTTGGTGTTGCTGCAGAATGTTGCGTTTGTACTTCCACTCTTTCTCTCACTGCCCCTTGTGATCTTGCTTGGTATACCCCCTTAACTTGCATGCTCATACTTTCCGTCTTCTATCCTGCTGTCCTCTTATCTTGCTCTGTCTGTCATGCTATACATATGCCCTCCTTCCACAGCTTATTTCTCTTCTCTCTTGCTTTCCCACCGTCTCACAGGTTGTGAGATCCACTGCCTGTGCTTTCCCCATCTCTTCCTTGGTTTGTCTCCGTTCATCCTGTGTGTGGGCTTCACCCACTCCCCACCTCTTGCACATTCCTCTTGCCTGTCACACCCCTACTTCCCACTCTCACACTTCCTCTGGGCACTTGTCCACTCGCACATGTGCTCTGCTCCCTGTCCCTGTGCGTGCTCTCCCTCTCTAACAGTACACCTCCTGCATGTGCTTCATTTCTTTATTTCATTCCTTCCCTCTTGCTCACTTTTGCTCCCTTGTATATCTTTGCATTTGTTCTGACTGTCCCTTGCTTTTCCCTTCTGTCTTCCTTTCCCTTTTCTCCATTTTCTCCTTTCTCACATGGTTTCCAATCTCTCTTACATTCTCAAATTCCCCATTTCTTGCTCTTACCCACCCCTCAACCTTTCAGTCTGTAACCTAAGCCTTCACCTATCTCTCATTCTCCTCCTTGCTCCTGCTGCTTCTCTGGCTGGCATTTCCCATGCCTCACTCTGGCTTTGGTTCTCTCTCTCACTTTGGACTCTCCTCCCTTTGGACTCTCCTCCCCTTCCTCCTGCTTTGCTTCTTTCCATCTTTCTGTTCCCTCTCTCTGTTCTTCCCCTGCACCTCTCCTTATAGTGCCCCCCCAGCTTTGCTGTTCTTTTGCATGTTCTTTTCCCTATTATGCTTGCCTTTTTTCCATTCTCTCTTTCTTCCAGTCTTTCTTCTGTCATCATTTCACAATTGCTTGCATACTTTTCCATCTCTGAAACATTCCTGAATGCACTTTCCCTCTTGATCATGCTGTCAGTTCCTTTCTTATGCTCTGCCACCTTTATTTGTGACTTTACACTACTCTGTCCGCTTTTGTCTCTTTCATACTCCCACTCCACCTCATCCTCCCTCCCTCGGCTTCTCACTTTCCTCACATGTTGCCCACCATATTTTCCTTCTTTCCCTCCCTCTTGCACTCCTCTCTCATGCTTTCTTTTTCTCACTTGCACAGTAATGCTCTCACATGTTTCTTCGTTCTTTTGCACTTCCCTCTCCCAGAGTGCCTCACTTTCCCCTTTGCTGTTTTCCACCAGTATTGCTTGCTTGCTCCCTCCCTTTCACACCTACTTGCACTTTTCCCCCCATGTCTTTGGCAGTGTACCTTTGCTGTTTCTCTCTCTCTTTACTGCTCCCTCCACCACATGACCCTTTCTCCTGCTTTCCCTGCTCCTTTCATTCCTTCTCTTGCTCCCCCTCCCCTCTCCTTCTCTCTTCCCCTCGCATGCCATTTCCCTCTTTCTTGGCTCTTGTTTTCTCTCTCTCTGAAATATCTACTCTCTGTGTTAATCTCTTTCTTAGACACTTTTCCTCTCTGACTTGTGCTCTCTTGAATTGCTTGCCCTTTCAGCCATGTTTTCTGATATGCCTTCCATTTGTCACTTACGTGTTTTTCTCTTTCATTTTCCTGTCTCATTTTCCCATTTTCTGTCCTTCTGTGCCCTTATTCTGTGCGCTCTTGCTTTCCAGTCTTGCATTCTCTCTCTCTTTTGCAGTTTTCTTCACTAGCTTATATTTCCTCACCTACTTGTGTTTTCTTCTAGCTGCATGTTTCTGCCCTTGTCTGTGTGCTCTCTTACTCTGGTATGCTTTCCCTGCTGCAAGTGCTTTTCCACTGCTTACTTTCCTCATCTCCCTAAGGTGCTCACACTCTAGCATGTCTTCACAGAATCATCACAGAACAGCTTGGGTTGGAAAAGACCTCAAGGATCATCAGGTCTTCTCTTTCTTTTTTCACTTTCCTCACCTCTTGCATGCTTCTCCTCTCGCTTGTGAAATCTTCCCTGCTTGCATGGAGACTTTCCCTCTTGCTTTCACTTTTCCTAGTGTTTCCTCTCCTCCTTTCTTACTGGGTCATTCCCAGGCTCTTGCTATTTCTCCTTTGCTTTGCTTCCCTTTTGCAGACATACTTCTCTGCCTCTCAGTGTGTGTTTTATCCTCTCCATTGCACTCCCCCCACACACACTCATGGACACTGTTTGCCTCCCATGACTGGCATTCCTTTCACACATGGTTTCCTCAGTCTTTCATGTTCCCCTATCCGGTTTTGTCTCACTTCCTCTCTCCCTCTTTGCCACCGTCCGTTGTTTTCCCCACCCCTTGCATACTTTTCTCTCTCTGCAGCATTTTTCTTTATTGCACTTTCCGTCATTAAGCTTTCAGTCTCCTGCTTCTACTTTTCCCTCTCTGCCACTTGTTACTCCCTCTCTTGATCTGCACTCACTGTCCCTCTTTCTGATGAATGTTCCCTCTCTCTGATGAGTGTTTGTTTTCCCATATGCATGTTGCCTCTCACATGCATCCCTTTCTCTACATCTCTCACTCTCTCTCTCTCTGGCTTTCATCTCTCTCCCTCCTCAGTCTTGAAAGGCGCTTTCCTTCTCCATGGATGTGCTTTCCTACTCTCTCACATACTTTCCTGCTCTCATTCACATGCTTTCCCCAGTTTTTCATGTGCTTGCACTGTCACACATCTTTCACTTGCTTTCTGGGGCCTCCAACACAAGAAGGACGTGGAGTTTTTGGAGTGGGCCACAAAGATGATCAGAGGTCTGGAGCACCTCCCCTACAAGGACAACCAGAGGGAACTGGGGCTCTTCAGCCTAGACAAGGTTCCGGGGGTACCTTATAGAGGTCTTCTGGTACCTGAAGGGGGCCTACAGGAATGCTAGGGAGGGACTTTTTGTAAGGGCAGGTAACGACAGGACGAGGGGAAATGGTTTTAATCTGGAAGAGGGTAGATTTAGACTAGATATTAGGAAGAAATTCTTTGCTGTGAAGGTGATGAGACACTGGAACAGGTTGCCCAGTGAGGTTGTCGATGTCCCCTCCCTGAATGTATTCAAAGCCAGGCTGGATGGGGCTTTGAGCAGTCTGTTCTAGTGGGAGATGTCCTTATCTGTAGCAGGAGGGTTGGAACTAGATGATCTTAAAGTCCTTTGTACCCCAAACTGTTCTATGATTCTGTCTATATCTCATTTCCCTCTGTCTTTGTGGTCTTTCCTACTCTTGCATCTCTGATGCCTGTTTCTTCTGTTTAGCGGTAACAGGCATGGGTTGATCGTTGGACTAGGTGATCTTAGTGGTCTTTCCAACCTTTATGATTGTGTGATTCTCTCACTTGGTAAAGGTGGTCGCCTAACAAGTAAGGTGAGGGAAATGTGGAGACATTTCATGCCTCTTCCCTTCCTTTCCCTTCCTTTCCCTTCCTTTCCCTTCCTTTCCCTTCCTTTCCCTTCCCTTCCCTTCCCTTCCCTTCCCTTCCCTTCCCTTCCCTTCCCTTCCCTTCCCTTCCCTTCCCTTCCCTTCCCTTCCCTTCCCTTCCCTTCCCTTCCCTTCCCTTCCCTTCCCTTCCCTTCCCTTCCCTTCCCTTCCCTTCCCTTTCTTTTTTTTGCTTTGGTTCTTAACAGTAATGACAGATCTTCGACTGCCTTGCCCTTTCTCATCCTTTTCTTCTAATTTCTGCAACTTCACTATTGCATGTGATCTGGCTTGTCCACTTTGCCTCTTATCTGCTCCACCTCTCATTTGTCCAATCCATCTCATGCCATTGCTGCTTCTTGTGCCTTCTTTCCAGTGCTTTTTTTTTTTTCTTGTTCTTAAACTCTCCTGGGTGTGCTTTCTTACTCTTGTATGTGTGCTTTCCTTTCCTCTTGCCTGCATACACTTTTCCTTTCTTTCACATGCTTCTCTTCCCATGAGAAGGGAGTGTTTATCAGGGAGCACAGGGGTGGCAATAAGGGTTAAAAATGGCTTTAAACTAAACAAGGAGAGATAGAAATACAGAGGAGAGTCTTTGCTGTGTTGATTGTGCGTGCACTTTAGCTCAACTGCATATACCACTTGCATGTCTTACTTGCTCACATTCCCTGTCTGTAAGTGTTCTGTGATGCTGTACTTTTCTTTTTGTTCTTTATGCATGAATTACAACTCTTCTGCATGTACTTTTTTCTCTGTACCTCCCTCTTATTTTCCCTCACTCCCTTTTGTACATATCTTGGGCTTCTCTCACTATGTCTTTGGAGTTCTTGGCACACTTCCCCCTCTTCTCTCATGCTTATGTTTGCTCTCTTTGTTTGGCTTTCCCTCTCTGTCAACACATTTCCCCTCTCTCATTTTTGCATACTCTACCGTTCTTTCCTCACATGGCTTCCCTTTGCAGCATGCTCTCCTTCTCTTGTATTCTTTCCCTTTTTCATGTGCTAACTACAATCTCTGCTGCATCCTATCCTTCTCTAACATGCTTTTTCCCACTTTTCCCACAAAGTGTTTCCCTTTTCTTGTGCACTCTCTCTCAAACATTTTGCTTCTCACGGAAGTTCTCTCCTGCTTTCACTCTTCCTCCTTCAAGAAAACTTGTTCGTTTTCTCTTTCTTGCACACTTTTCCTACTTCTCTTTTTCTCATGCTTTCCTTTTCATGCGAGCTCCCTATTTCTAGCATGCTTTCTCTCTCACGCATGCTTTTATTTTTTGCACTTGCCTTTCCCCATCTGTCAAATGGTTTTCCTTGCTCTTTCTTGCACACTTTTCTCTTATTCACTGATGCAGCCTCCTTCTCTCTTCTAACTCTCTCTTGCTCTTTTCCTCCTCACAGCCTCAAGTTTCCGTCTCCCTTGTACACGCGCTTTCCATCTCTTTGTACTTCATGCTTCCTCTCTCTCACATATGCAGGTTTCCACCCTTCATGCAAACCCCTCACTCTTTTTCGCTTTCCTTCCATTTATGTGTTCTGCCTATTGGACACACTTTCCTTCTCATGCAGCCCCTTCCCTTTCTTACTGGTGTTCTGCTCATAGTCCTTCTTTCTTGTACTCGTTCCCTTGTACTTTCCCTTCCTCCTCAGTGAACTTTCCCTTGCCCCCCATCTTGCACAATAACCCTTCTGATATATGCTTTCCCTCTCTTGCTACAATTTCGTGCCCTTAAGCTTCCATGTCCTCTTTTACACTCTTTCTCTCATGCACTTCTTCCCTTTGTTCTGCTTGGTTTTCCTCTGTCATAAGCATCCTCTTTCCCCTGTGGGCTCTCCCCTTCTCCCGTTTCATTTTCCCTCTTATGTGCCTTTTCATCCTCATGCTTTTCTATTCCTTCTTGTGCATGTTCCCCCACCTTCACTGCATTCCATCAGCCACACACTTTCCCTCTGTAGCGCAGCTTCCCTCTCCATTCCTTGATGCTCTTTAATTGTCTCTTATCATTTTTCTCTGGTGCTTGCTCTTCACACTCCCTCATTGACTTCTTCCTCCCTCCTGCTTAGTCTTTCCCTCCCTGTCACATGCTCAGTCTTTGCTGCCTCTTGCATACTTGCCATCTCTTGTGTACTAGCCCTGTCTTGCATGCTTGCACTCTGTTCCGTGCACTTTTCTGTCCAATCTGTCACATTTTTTCTCTTTTGTGTGTGCATACCATCTTCTTTCATACGCTCTCACTCTCATAGCTTATATCTTTTTCCTGTGCCTTTCCTCTTTCTTGCATGGCATTCCTTGCACTGACACTTCTCCTTTTGCTCATTTCTCATGCACTCATTGTCTGTCACATGAGAATTTCTAAAAATTAGAAAATTTGTGGGTTGAGTTTAAGAGTTTAATAAGTGAAGCAAAACTGCATATGCAAGCAAAGCAAAATAAGGATTTTATTCACTACTTCTTATCATCAGGCAGATGTTTAACCACTTACTTTAAGAGGTGGGCTGTACATGTAGTGTTTAATGTACATGTACATTACATGTAGTGATTACTTGGGAAGATAAACAACACAACCCTGAACAGGACCTCTTCCTCTTCCCACTCAGCTTTTATTGCTGAGTGTGTCGTATAGCACAGAACATTCCTTTGGTCAGTCTGGGCCAACTGTTCTGGCTTTGCCTTTCCCAACTTCTTGTGCACTCATGAAGTCCCTGGCTGAGGGCCAGCATGTGAAACACAGAAAACCTGATGTTGTGCAAACACTTCTGAACAATAGTTAAAACACTGACATAATATCAACACTTTTTTAGTCACAAATCCAAAACAGCGTATGAGCTATGAAGAATTAACTCCACCCCAGCCAGAACCAATATACCCTCACAGTCAAGCCTTTTCTCTCAGGAATTTGCATGTGCATTTCCCTTCTCTTGCATGCTTTTTCACATCACTTTGTTCTCTCCCTCTTACTCTCACACTTTCTCAGTTGTCCCTTTTTCTCTCTACTTTTTTCTTGAGTTCTGGAACTTCTCTTTTACTTGCATGCACTTCTTTCTCCCTCTCCTTCCCTCTACTGGCTTTCCTCTCTTTCCCTCTCTTGCATGCTTTTGCTTATGCACTTGCTTTTCCTTTGCCTCACACTCTCTTTGCCATTCATTCCTTCAGCTATGATCCCCCACTCACTTGTGCTCTTTCCCATTCACTGCTTTTTCCTTTCTCTTGCTATTACTCCTCCTGTTTACCCCTTGCTGTGTTTCTCTCCCCATCACTGTCTCCCTAATCATTCTTTCCTGGACTCACTGTCCCTTCTTTCCTGCTCTTTCTCATACTCTCATCCCCTTCCTTGCTGTCCCTTCTTTTCACTCTGCTGCTCCCCCCTGTCTCCACCATTCATGCTCTTAATCTGTCTCACCTCTTGTTCCTCCTTTCCTCTGTCATGTTGAATTTGTCCTACTCTGTCTCTTTACCTCTTGCTGAGTCTTTTCACTCTGCCTTTTTGCTTCTGCCTTCTTCCCTTACCTTGCTTTCTGCCACTCATGTCTACACGTGCTATTCCCATCTCCCTCTCCTTTCTTGTTTGCTTGCTGTCTTACCTTTGCTTTTATTTCCATGTACCTGACACTATTTGCTCTTTCCTCCCTTTCAGCTACACTGCTTTCTTTTCGTCTGCTTCTATTTCTGTCTTTCAGTGGTCTGTGCTCCTTTCCAAATCTCTTTTCTTGCTTACTCTTCTCTATTTTTACCTTGCTCTTTCATTCTTTCTGCATCTTTTCTCCTTTTCCTCATACTTTCCTATGTCCTCATGTCCTCTTGTTTGCCTTCTTTCTCTTTTCTCCTTCCCTGCACTTCTTTCTTCATGCCTGCCTTCCCCTTTCCTTCTTTGCTCCTTGCTTGCCTTTCCCTCGCTTCCTTCTGCTCTCCACCTTTGTCTCTTCCCTCCCTCCCAATCATTTCTCTTCCTTCCCACTGACTCTCCCTACCCATCACTCCTTCCTGCTCTTCTCTTTGTCCTTCTCCATGCTTCTCTGCCCATTGTGTGCTTTTTGCTTCTTTCCTTTCTCTGCTCTCCTTCTCCCCCACTACCATTTCCTGTGTCCTCTCTCACCGTCTCTCCATATTGCCTCTTTCCCTCCTGCCAGTGCACAAGCTTCTCCCACCTCACTGTCACTGCCACAGCCACCCTCTCTTGTACATGCAGTTCTCTTCATGCACATTCTCTTTTCCTCCCCTTTCCTTCCTCTCCTCCTCTTTGGTCTCTTATCTCCTCTGATAGCTCTTTCTTGTTCCCCTTACCCTTCCCTACTCCTCACTCCATTTCCCCACTGTCACTCTTATTCTTTCTGTCTCCATTTCTCTTTCTCCTTCTGTCCATCAGATGATGTTGAGATGCCTTCAGAGCTGTCTCTTCATGTTCCTTGGTCACTGAGTGTACTCAGACTTCAAAGTGTCATGTGTCCTGTATACTCCATGTTTTTTTTATTGGACCCCAAGGTGAGAGCTTTACAGTATCAGAAAAGTATAGTGTGAAAAATCCTGTGCTATTTTTTTGCGTTCTGCTCAGTTTGAGTTTATTGAGGGAGAGTGTCTGTAACTAGTGTAGCATCTTCCTCAAAAATCAAAGAACTTTGGCACCTAATTTCTTGCCTAGGTGAATGAATTTCTGTTTACTCTTGCTTTTGTGCTCCATGGTATTAAAATTGTCTCATGGTTTGCAGAAATGCTAGAGCGTGGGTTTACAGATACTGCGGTACTCCCTTCTGCTTGCAAGAGAGAGTGTGTGTGGCTCTACAATCTTTATGTTAATGTTGAGTATTGTTTTTAATTATTCAACTTCATGCAAATTATTCATAACTCCAACACTCCTGTAAACTTGCCAAAGGAAAAAGTACTTGTGATACTTGGGCTTAATAGTGACATCCTTGCATAATCCCAGGAGTGTGTCTCATTGCTCCACATGGAATAATGAGGCTATGCAGAGGAGTCTACTGCATGGTGTACCGAAGAGAAAACTGTGAAGAAAGTTGGAAGCTGTATTCGTCTCTCTTTTCAGTACTTTGGAAAGCTTCTTCCTCATAATTCTGAAGTAGAAACATTCCGGTTGAAGCATAGTACCAACTTTATTTTTTTCCTGACAATTAGCAGGGGCTGTGTGATGTTGCTGGATTCTCAGTGGCTTATATTACTGCTGAAGCAGGAAGGGAGTCATTCAGAAGGGTGCTTCCTGAAGAAGAGGGCCGTATTTGTACATTTCCACTTAGATAGAAGTGTTTCTAGATGTAACCTGTGCGTTAGCTGTTGTTCATGGTCATGCCTTGCTATTTTTCCTGTATATTCACACATTGCTGGAGATTTTGCTGAAATTTTAAAGCACATTGCAAGAATTCAGACAGCAGCCTACACTTACAATCATGTTTTAACCTCTGTTTTAAGCTATGTGCGTGTCAGGTTATTGTTGTTAGGTATTGTGAAAAGTGAAATTAACCTTATGAAAAACACTGTCAGGCTTTCTCTTTAAGTGGTGTGATGAGGTTCTTTAAGAAAACACTATTTATTTATGTTTGCTGCCCATTTACATGAAACCATATGGCAGAAAGACACTGAGTTCTTGTCTCCTTTTCTTATCAGTTTTACTGGCACATGTGCGTGACAGGTCAGTATGATTGTTTCCTTCTGGTCTAGTGTTCTTTGCTAGTTGATATGATTGTCCTTGTCAAATGCATGGGATATGAAAAGCCAACAGTCTATCACAGTACTTTCTCAGACTTAGGGATTTGAGCTAAGAGCATGTCCTTATAGTCCTTAACAAAGCTTAACATTACAAAGCATGGACAGTCTAGCACGATTCAAGAACTTTGAAGCAGACTGCACATAGCATCTTACTGAATTTCCCTCATTTTTCTAGAGTTTCTTCCATGAGATAATCTCAAGTTGTTACTGGGTCTGATAGTTGTTCTGAAGAATTGTTTGTTCTCCTAAGAAGACAAGTATTAAAATTTTGTTCTTTCTAATTCTCAGTTGGATAGGATAAATGAAACAATGTTCAGAACAAGGCAAAAAGGAAAAACATTTCACGCATCTTTCTTTAAGTAGATCATGTTTGGAAAGTACCTTGAAATCTAAGTTCAAAATGGATTTCAGCTTTTATATTGAAATATTAGAATTAACTGCGGCGGATCCAAGACAAAACCACAAGTGGATAAATTTCCTTTGTAGTCACTGGAGAACAAGGATGTATACTACTCACTTGTGATTAGAATTAAAATGAATTATTTTGGAAATGCTTACGCTTTTGCCTTCAGTGTGCCAGTTACTTATCCAGATTGTCTAATGATCTAGTCATACATGCTGTAGAAGTAATACATGAAAGAACATGGTAAATGAAAATGATACGATTTGGAACTTAGAAAATCCTTAGTCCATTATTGTTCATTTTTCTAGCTGCAGACACTTTGCTTGATTTCTGTTTTAGAGGCTTTTAGATGCATCAAATCAATAGCATGCAGGAGGTGCAGGAATGCAGTGTCTCAAAATGGATGTTGACAGTGGTAAGCCAAAATGGCTAATTGCAGCTCCTGCTTATGGGCCACATGCATTGATATATGCACGTCCTCATCAGTTCGCTCTATTCCATGTTACTGAAGGTTTCTCCTTTGTTGTGATGGCTGATGGCTAGAGGTCATGGCTGAATTTCCTTTCACTGACAATACAAATTCCAGAGCACAGTGACAACCTGCAAAGGTTTATACTGGCTTGCCTGTCTGCATAACATCAGCTGAGCGCTGCTTGCTGAAGCAATCTTTGCACTTGTAGAGCTGCTCAAAAGTGACGTTCCCTTCTGGTCTGATGCACGGCATTTGGTCAGCAGGAAACATTAACTATAAAAAGTAAGAGAGTTTTTGCTTATATTTGAGCAGATTTTTTTTCTATTCTGGCTGCAGTTTTTGGTTGTTTTTTTTTTCTTTTCTTTTTTTACCATTAGTTTTCAGTCTTTGTGCTGTGGCCAACGAAAATGGACTTCTTGGCTCAGGCAGCTGTGGATAGGACTGTACGTGGGATGCTCTCCTTCTGCTTTTATCCAGGATTTTCCTATCCACTTTTCTCATGCTGTTTCTTAAAGTGCATAAGTTCCTCTCAAATGTGTTTGTTGTTACTGGGGTGGCAGGAGTAATTTGAGGAGGGAACTGTTATATTAGTTAAGCCACAAGATTAAAAATAGCTACTGTAATGGAAAAATACAAGAAAGAGCTGACTCTGTCCTCTGTGCCGAAGAGTGAGTATTAAATAATTTGTGCCTCCTCTCCCTAGAAATGCCTTGTGACACTGTTCATTTGCCCTGTTGGACTGGTATATTCTAAACTGGTCAGTCTGAATTTAATTAAGTAACACGGTAACAGTCTATTTTAAGTCTCTGCATAGCCTGCCTGTCTGGAACAATCTTTGGATGGAATGCTTGTTTACACCTTTAGCTGAGATGATGAAGAGCTGTTTGCGTACAAAGGGGACAGGAAAGCCTGAAGGTGCACCTTAACAGAAAATCAAGCTAAAAATTTCCTTCTTGTTCCCTGCTTGTGTGACGCTGATGTAAAATGCTTCAGGCTCTTTTCTGCTGGAAGTCTTCAGAAATGCTAAGTGGATTTTGGGAGAATACTTGCGGAAAATTGACTAATGTTGAGTTTCGAAATAATCAGGAGTTTTGTTTTGCCTGTTAGGAATTTTAATCATTTGCTTATACCTTATTGCTTTAAAGTCTGGACCTGTGACAACAAGAGCAGTTTGATTTAACTTTTGTTGGTTTTCTTGAAGCTGAACAGGGTAACACTTCCTAAGGATTAAGCTGAGTAGAGCTTGATGGGGAAGCTTGAGGCACTGTCAACAGGCAGGGACAGTCACTACATACACATACACCACTATGTTCCTGCGCAGAAGTAGTGTGACAGAGAAGAAAAATCAAGCAGAGTACTCAGTTTCACATGACTCCCTCTTTAAAGGAGGGATGGAATTCATCATTGGCTGTCACAGCTAAATGTAGAAAGGAAGACTGGAGAGTCAAAGATAACTGCTGGAAAGGAGTGCCGTCTTTGTGGTGAAGAAATGTGGAGATTATACTGCAATGCTGCCTAGAGTACAGGTTAGCTATGTCTTTGACTGCAACTCTGATGTAGACATGGATATTCGTGCTAGTGAAGTGCTTTCTCTTTCCTCTAAGGGAAGGTAGAGTCCGATCCAGTGAAGTTCAAAAGAAGTCCAGTCCTTTATGAGTTGAAGAATCAGTATTTGGGAAAATGGGCACATGCAAGGCATGAACTGGGTCTAGCGGGCATCTCTCAAGACTCTTTGGTAAATTTTTAGAAGGAATTTGTAGGCTTTATTAAATGTACAGTTGGTGTCTTGCCCTAAGAGTTGCTGTTCAGACCTGGTCCAGAATAATACTAGATGAGAGTAGGGCTTATGGGAGAAACGTGGCAGATTTGTTCTTGCTTGCAAAACTAATTGGTATTTGGTTAGAACTACAATCTTATGGATTACAGATGCTCTGTATTCATACTGACACGTGGAGTGCTATGGGGTTTATTTCTGACCGAAACCTTTAACTAATTTGTAGAAGACAGGTTAATAGAAGTACCAGCTGTTTCTCAGAGAGCACTGGGCAGAGATTTTGTAAACTGAAACTGCAGGAAGACTAGAAGTTAATGCTAGCATAATAAAAAATCTAATACAGTAAAAATTACCTTCAAATGTGCACATTCAGAATCCCCAGTAAGAGATAAAATCAAGGCAGCGAAGTGCAGCCAGAACACCGGAGATGGAAGGACAGAACTGCTGGAGTTTGACTTCTGTTAGAAGTATTGGGCAGGTTTCTTAGTGAACCCTCGCAACATACATTCTTCATCTCAGATCACAAGAAGTGATAACACTGCAGTATTCCTCACTGATATGTGTGCATTTTTCTAAAATGTCTGCTTAACTTTGTGGTCAAATATGAAAACAGTGTAGAGTAATGGATTTCTGAATTCCCGTGGAAGCATTCATAGGGTTGCCTATGGAGCTTTTTAGCTTCATTTAGAACTACAAAATTTGTGGTTCCATCTGCCAAATATTCTGTATAAGTGGGAAACATGCTTTTATAAGAGGAGTGTTTTTTCTTTCATGATTTGACACCATATTTTTTTCATTTTACAAACCTTTTATTACTGATTTTAATGGTATGTTAGACACAGGGAGTGAGAGGTGAAAGATTTGTTGGCAGTACATTGGCAATCATTATTTAGGAGATCCAAAGAAGCAGGAAAAACATTAGTATAATTCCTTGGTGATCTCTTTCTGTTTACTAAATATTCAATTAAAAGAAGGATTTTGTTGAAAGTCATTATACGCTCTAGACTATATTTACTGTTTGGAATCAATATACAGAAAGATTGGTAATGTCAATCTGTATTGTTATTTGTCTCAAGTCTCTGAAAGCATTTGTTTTTCTAGATCTAACAGTCTTGAGCATCAGTCTTACATGAAACTTGGATATGCATTGTCAGCCTACTCAATTTAGCTTGCTAAATGAGCTCTATATTAGTGGTTGGGCTCGCTCTAACAAACCTCCTGCACTATGTAGATGTCTAGACATTGAACTGGTTCTGTTAGAACATGGAATTAGTGTATCTAATTTACATTCCTCTCTTTCTGCTCTTCTTCAAATATGAAAAGGAATTAACTGCTTCAGAAACATTTCAGTATGGAGAAGTTACAGGTTGATGCTTCAGATGCGTCTTGCTGCCTGCTTTTATTTTCACTCTGGAAGCGCTGAGGGGTTGCCAGGGTATTCATTATTGGCTAATCTAGCTGCTAAATGGTAGGGCAGGTGCATGACCTGCTGCAGCCAGCTTTCAGTGCTCTCCTAGTGGCTCTTCTGGAGTAATAGAATCCAGCTGGAATAACCGGATTGACTTGGTCACATTAGTACCAGCGGCCTGGTCCCTGGGCACTGATTTCATAGTAGCCTTGCTAAGCCCTATGCATACCCTGTTGTCACTCTGTTTGTAGAAAGAGAAGAAGCTTATAAAGCCCTGACACTTAGATGTTTAGCAAACTGGGTGCCCAGCAGAAGCACCAGGTGCTGTGCTGAGAAGAACTAAGGTGTTGCTTTAGCATCAGGGTAGTAGAGTATTACTAACTGCTTGTGCTCAGAAATTCCAGTGCTGATTCTGCAACAACAGGCGTGTGACTTGCCGTACCAGGTGCTGCATATACCTAATTATGCTGCTCTTGAACCCCACTAACAGTTTAACTTGGAAACAGTTTGCTTCTGTTGCCTTCTCTAAATTGCTCTGCTACATTGTACTGTGAAACTGTCCCAAGATTTCCTTCTGCAGGTGATTGTGTTTTGTTCAGAGATTAAGTGCATCTAAGACCTTTCGCAAGTAAATGTATTATCCAAGCAGTAAATGGTTCATTATTTTTACTACATCAAACTAGAGAAAAAACGGTAGCATTTACTTACTGACTTGGGGATTGCTTGCTAGTAATCGTATAATCCAAAATTGGAGAATTTAAATGTTAATGATGAAGATCACTGTGTGCTCTTGTTCCAGTGTGAAATGTGAGTATCATCTGAAATATTTTATCTACCTAATTTTTGAGCCAAAGAAGTAAATTCCACTCAAAATAATCTTAGAACCGATTTCTTCATGGTTTTAAAAGGTGCCATTAAAAATACCACAAAGTCATAATTGATTTGCAATTAGGAACTTTCTCTCAGTGGGATACTAACAGTGTTATTATTATGAACTGGGAAAAATATGTGAATTGAAAACTACATTTAAAAAGCAGGGCTCTGATAAGACCTAGATATATAACTTCTGTGTTTTACAACTCAATTGCAAATCCTGTTGTGGAGCTTAGGAAATGGAATAGCCACAACCACCACCAATAGCATTCATCCAGGTGATTGATCAAAAGCTTTTTTTTTTTTTTTTTAAGTTATAAGAAATGATTTAAAATTTTCCTGTTTGCTCACTCAAAAAACATTTTCTTTGTTTATTTAGTTGTATTATCTATCTACTGCAAATACTGGTTTTACTCACAGCAACATGAAAACAGCTAAGACTGACTGAAACGCAGCTTATTTATTCTTTGGCAGCAAAATCATTTATTAAACATCAAGCTAGTTATCTGTACAAGCTCACTGAAGGCTAAGGTAGTTATGCAGAAGAAGGAAAGAGCCACATTCACTCCCCAGTCCCTTTGGCTAAGCAGCAAGGGAAATGGTTATCTGTGAAATGAAAGCATGCTTTGCAATCATTTGCTCCTGCTGTTCTGAGTTCATTTTTCAGCTCTGCTTTGACGACCTGTTCTGTTCTTCCTTCCACTGAAAGCCTTGGGAATTTCAGTCTTGATTTCACAGGAAAACAGGACTGTATCCTAATTATTTTGATTTAAAGAATAGTAAGTTCAATGGTTCGTGTAAAATACTGCATTCTGTAGCTCACTTAGTTATAAGTGACTAATTTGCATCTCACAGAAGTGCTACTCATCTCAAATTTTTATTATTTGGAACAAGATCGTAATTAGGAACCGGGAGGAGCAGAACAGATTCTCAGACAAGAAATTCAGTGTAAATCATTTCCGCTTTTTGCCGATGTGTTCTTTTGGGAACTGATGAAGTAAAATGCTTTGATGGGGGAAGGAGAATGTTCTGTGCATTAATCTTGTGAAATAGCTTTGTTCCTTCCTTTTGTCTGAACAGGTAAGCATCTGAACTTGCTGTGAGTTAGTCACAGCAGATGTGGTTTGGGGAAAGGGGACGTGTGCCAACCTGATACCATTGCCGAGGTGTTGGCACCTTAGAGAGAGTTTGAGAGAGTTGAAGTGCAGAAAACCATTTCACTTCCATTTTCACCTGACTCCCATCAACTACAAGAATACCTCAGCGTGGCATATTTGGACCATGTAGGTTGCATGTGGGGGGGCCATCTCTTGTAATGAAGTGGTCCTAGCTGAGCTCCTTTGACAGGAACACAGCATATTGCTCATGTGAGCCTGAGAACACAGTGTTCTCTGGAGCTGGCCTTGCAGAGTTTTCTCATAGCACAATTTTTACATTGCTTTATATGTTTCTGGTTATGGCAGCATTGTGCTCTGAGACTTTCTGTGTTGTTTATGAGGAGAGCTGGCCCCATCTGATCATCTGTGGTACGGGTAGGCAGCTTTGTGGAGGAGTGCTGAAGTCTTTCTCTTCTGCCTTGACAGGCAGACCCTGTGGAAGGGCACTGGATGGCCAACAAGAGATGAAGCTGTCTTGAAACTACTTAATGGAGTCTTTAACAATTAGAGCAAAGTGCGTTAAAACAAACTTCTACATCTGAGGTGAACTACTGGGTGCCCTTATTGCGGTGTATTTATGCAAACACTAAACGTCATTAGCACACAGTAGGATATATAGAGGTGGTAAGGAAAAGCATTCCTAGTTTCATCACTGCACCAGTAATCAGTTTTCTAACACAAAGTGGAGATTTGTGAATAGTCATGGTGATGTGAACTAACGCTAATGAGCGGATGAACCAGGATGCGTTTACTAGGTTTGCCTGAGAATGAGCTCCTCTGTTTTTTCTACCAGGAACTCCGCAGCCGTGGGTCACGGATGTTTCTGCTATGCGCTGATGCGTTCCATCCCAGTTGCCATCTACATCATTTTGGTAACAGGCCTGCGGTACCACCTGTTCATATGGAGCGTCTTCTCACCAAAGCTGCTTTACGAGGGAGTGCATGTGTTCATCACAGCCGCTATCTGCTTGTTCTTTACAGCCATGGACCAGAACCATTCTCAGAATGTGCAAGACTGAAAATAAGTGTGTAGCACACAGTTCTGTACTGCGATGCCTTGTGTGTCTCTGGAATGGAAGAAGGACGACAGCGGCTTCAAATCGTTAAGCAGAGTGTGAAGAACAATGTTGTGTTTCACATAGGGCTTGAAGGGCTTGTCCTGTGTTACACGGTTTGCTTTAAAAATGCTGAACTGAAATAAACTGTTTTATCTTATCATACATAATTTTGTTCTTTAGCTGTCATTATGACAATGCCTGAATAACTGAGTTACAATATCACATGACAGTCAGTTTTGCTGTATGCCAAATATCAAGTTGTATTTTTAATATGTAACTTGGAGAGATATCTAACACTGATTTCCCCCCCCCCCCCCCCCCGCCAATTCTTTAATGAATTTGGAGGCTAGATTTAAGTGAACATTCTTGAGTTTTAAAGAAAAATGCTCTCTCTGGTAAAGAGATGAACACTGTCTCATATTAAGTCATTTTTGAGCTTCTGGCTTTTTTTCATCAACTTTTGTGTTTGGCTCTTTTTATTGACTTGGAAGATGAAGAAGCAAAAGTTCATTAAATGCTGCCCCCCCAAAAAACACTTCAGAAACTCATAGTAACTTGTAACCTTATATAAGGGTTACCCTAACCCTAAATCAGCAATCTGTATGTATTTGTACATGTGAATGTGGTTTCCTTTTTTCTGAGACAGAGACAATGAAAGGTTTTTGTTTCACACATCTATATAATAAACGTGTAGGAAGAAGGCACTAGTAAAGGCAATGAGTGTAGACACAAAAAAGCCCTAAGTGATTTGCTCGCTGAAACATGAAAAAAGGCCTAATTGTTCAGTGTTTTTGGTTTAATTAAAATAATTGCATATATATAAATGCAATTTGAATTTCAAAAGGTAGTTCTTGATGTAAGTATGGAGCAGCTGATCATGGGCACTGAAAAAAATATTTTGCACATGTGATTTCTTTTTTAGCTTCTTAGACTACAGCGTCCTAAAAATATGCAAGATGTCTTGTTGCTGTTCAGCAGAGCTCATTAGCCGTGAGTTTTGTTTTGTTCCTTGTGTGTATTGAACATATAATTAAATAATGGAATAATCATACAGATATCTCAGGTAAGAGGCTTTTTTGCTTTTTCATTGTTTTTTTGTTACTTAGCAGTTTTATTAAAGGCTGTATTTTCTTCCTGAGTGCAGTCATTAACTGTGATAGATTTCCATCTGCATTTCTGTACTTCAGGCACTGGATGAGAAACACTAATGGACTGACGAAGTAATGAATCTTCTGCGGAGTTCATTTACTACTAAAATGTTGTATTTCTTTTTATTAACATTTAATTGGTAAACCAGGTTGATGGCTGCTGCAGTGAATGTTGGATCGTGTTTTTTAGCTTGAAGAGTCGTAAGACATGAGCAGGGGCAAAGCTCAGTGGGCTGAGGTACCAGAGGGATACCAGGTGTGTTTACATCACCTTCCTCTTAGTGCCATATGTAGCCACCGCACACTCCTGACCACATTTTCCTTGCTCCTGTCAGGAAGATAAGACACTGATAGCCATCCTGATCATCAGGATAAAGGAAAGACCGATCATCAGTCTTTGCTTCTATTTTTTTCCCTGGTGTTTTTGTCCATGTTAGCAACCATTAGGATTTAATTTAAATATATTAGAGGTATAGCATAAGAGGAGCTCATGGGGAACTTCACTGTTTGCTGAAAATCTAAAATTGAAATGCTTTAAAGCCCTAGGTAGGTGACAGCACACTTACAAGGATCACCTAGATGGTTTTTATATCGTATCTCAGCAAAAAAAAAATAGCTTTTTTGGTTTTTATACACGGCACCTATATTAATAACAGGCCATCCTGATCACTGGTGATTTTTTTTTTTTTTTTTAACTGTATGGGGTAAAAATTGCAGTGTTCTGTCTGTGTTGTGCTGTTTGCCTATCTGCTGGATCTGGAGCATCACTCACTGTGACCTCTTACGAACTTGAAAGTTCAGTGTTCTAAATAAACTGTTTTTCATTTGACTTGCGGGCATGATGGACGGAAATCACACAGCGGCTGCAGGGAAGGCCAGAGGAGGACATTGGGGCAGGAAGCACACCGTCAGAATGGAATATTGAAAACAGTTTGTATTTGGGATGTCCTACACTTGTACCACATTCATCACTCTCAGTAATTGTCTGGTAACTTGTTGCCTAGCGACAAGGGGGAGATTATTGACACCTCTGTTTGCTTGGTTAACTCCTGAGCAATCCCTAATGCTACTACAGAACATGTATCTAAGAGGTTTGCCGCAAAGGTGCTAATGATGAGATGGAAGGGGTTAGAGGGATGGTGCTTCTGGGGTGCAGAATCCTAGAACAATAGGGGATTTATCAGTTACATTCACAGTATCTTTCATTCCTTACTAATTTTGTTTGCTGTTCCTAGTCTGTCTGTAGGACACTATCTAACGGTTGGGTCTAAATTGATCTGTGTATTCATTTTGAATTGCTTTGGATTGTATAATTAATCATAGCGTCTCCTTTCTCCTCTAAAACTGAAAAATATTCATATTCTAATCCAGGAGAAAATAAATGGCCTGGAAAAGCTGTTATCTCAGTCTTCAGGATAGAAAGGAGGAATTTTGACCACAATTCTGTGGGGTGTTAACACCTGAGTATAGACGATACCACCAGAAAATGGTGCTTTCAGCTTCAGAATCATTAGTTTTCTTCTCTTTGAGTATCGGCAAATTAAATTCTGTTTTGACCCTTTGTCAGCTTTTGAGCTGCATACAAAGCTCGGGCAGGGAAGAAATGAGTAGGTTCCCACCTCAGGCAGATGAACTGAAAAATCACCTAAAAAATTATTTTATTTTTAACAAAAACAAAGTTTTGTCAGTTGATCCAAGATTGCAGATGCCTTCAGACAGGTTCTCACTGGGCAGTAGTTAGCTTCTCCCCTCCTCTCCTAATCCCTGCTGCCCTTATGCTAATCTTCTCCAAAGCCCTCAGACAAAGAGAAATGAGTGATGTGGGAAGCAGCAGTGGAACATGGAACAGTTTCTGCCATCCTGACTGTTCTGGTCTCTGCTGCCCAAGTCCTCTGTGGGTCTCTGCTCCCGTGTGATATCAGCCCTAGTGTGCAGCTTCCTCAGGAGTGCTCTATGCACAGGGGCAGACACCTCTGCTGCGATGAAGTTTTGGCGCACAGTAGCTTCTTCCACTTAGCATTGTTACTGGTCAGAGCAGTGTTCATCCAGTTAATGGAGACCGGTGTCTTCCTCAGTTTCGTTCAGTCGACCAAAAAAGTAATTCCTTCTATTTGTATTTCAGATAGTATGTGTCCATATTTCTTCTCTGTAGAGAAAGCCAAGTATTTCTCCGCTCCACATAAGCCAGCAGAACACTGAAACTGTGTCCCAGCCCTTGGAGCAGGCAGTGGATGTGCACTACACCACTGCTCCCGTGTGGTGCTGCCAGTAGAATTCAGGGCACTTATTTGGAATTTCTCCCATAGAACATTTGCAAATGGCATGATACTTGTCTCCACAACTACATAGTCATAGAATAAGAGGATGCAGCAGATGCAACCCTTTGGAGGAACTGGAGGAGGAGACCTCTTGTGGAGGAGCCTGAAGCCTGAGCAGATGGCAGCCCTGCTCCAGGCTGGTTGTGCTGCAAGATGGGGCCCATAGGCAGAGAACAGCTCCAGGATCCAGATGAGCAACAAGGAATCCTGACGTGTATCAGTGAGGGGCCCTGCAGTCTTGGGGGCCCGCTATGGCTTGGGCTGTTCCTGCAGAGCGTCAGAGAGGTCCTTCACACCCAACCAGTAAGTGCAGCTACCAGAAGGAGCCCTGCATCCAGTCTGGGTTCCCTGGGGTAGCACTGACTGAGCACAGTGGAGGCCACAGGGATGAGGAGGCAGGGAGGTTAGACCTAGATGATCTTTGAGATCCCATCTAACCCAAGCCATTCTGTGACTCATTCTATGAGGATGCACTGGAGCATGACTTTCCAGCAGTGAGACTGAGCGTGTGTTTCGGGTAGGCACACAACAGCACAGTGCCGCACTGCACACAACCACACAAACTAATAAGGAAAGCAGAGCTTTTCTGGCACCCAAATAAACACACAGCACATGCAAAACTGTGAGCAACTCTGGCAGCCCAGTCCTGTTCTTCTTGTCCAGCTGTTCGGGGCACTAGGAACACATGGACACAGGTACCTATATGTATGTGTTATGTTTGCCTTGCTGCTGGCAATCTGGACAGAGGAACCCCAGAGGTTTGCAGCTATGCTGTGCTTGCTGGTGCATAGACTACAGTGCCCCTTACCAGCCTGGGTACCACTGAGTTCACTAAAAATCAGCACTCAGAAGACAGAAGTAGGGTTTAATGAGAGGATGCAGTACACAGCAATGATGAAATGATGGGCTCTGTGTCAAAATACACCAACAACCCGCTTACATTCAGCCATCTCTTTTATCCACTTTTTCTTCCATTTTCCCATGTTTGTTCCTTTCCAAGCAATCCTGATGGTTCTTTTTCCCCACTTGGAGTTCTTTCCCTAAGCATCACACAATAACTCTTGTGTGTTCTCTCAATCCCCTAAAAACATCCCATAATAAGTTTTAATGATTCCCCAGATACTCCTCCCATCATGTTCCATTATGAGTCCTTCAGCCAGCAGCCTCCTTCAGTGTGCAAAGGAAGGGGTTTCTCTGGTCTACTCATACCGATGGGCTTCACACCGGGGCAAATGTCTAAGGGCTTAGTGAGAGATTAAATTAACAGCCTAATTAAATTAATCATTAAGCAACTAGGTTAGAAGAGATCCTCACTGTGTCCTTGTTTATCTGACCTTTCCAGTCCTTCTGTTAACTGTGAACAGTCTTTAAAACTACCTGAGTTTACAGAGACCCGTGCTTTGTTTTGCCTGGGGCAGAGGACCCTTTGGGCTGCCACCAGTTTGCAGGGCAGAGGAGACTCGTCTCAGGAGTGGATAGGGACAGCCCCAAAGGCAATAGACATGGGTGGCAGCATGAAGCACTGCAGGAGAGCCAGAGGAACCTGCTTGCATAGGAAGGGGTTTACTGACAGGAACAGGGCCCTTGCCTCCACCCTTGGATATCATAGAATCAGATTCATTAGGGTTGTAAAACCTTCTAAGGTTGTAAAACTTCTAAGATCACCAAGTCCAACCATCAGCCCACCCTCAGCATGCCCACTGACCACATCCCTCAGTGCCACATCCACACAGTTCCTGAACACCTCCAGGGACGGTGACTCCCCCACCTCCCTGGGCAGCCTGTGCCACTGCATCACCACTCCTTCTGAACAGAAATTCTTCCCAATATCCAACCAGAACCTCTCCTGGTGCAACTTGAGGCCATCCCCTCTCTTCCTATTACTCTTACCTGGCAGAAGAGGCCAACCCCCATGCTGCCGGGGGAGGTTCAGGTTGGGTATTAGGAAAAATTCTACTCTGAAAGAGTACTTGCTCGTTGTTCTTTACTTTCCATGTCTTATGTATGAAATGACACAAGATGATAAATTATGAGATATCTGAGCCATGTTGTGGCTGTGCGCTAAGATGACAAATCCCGGAAAGACCGAGGAGCTGTTTCAAGCTATGCAACTGTCAGACCAACCTCTTGAATTCCAGACTGATTCCTCATTCAGCTTTTTAAGGCTCACCGAGAGAGCAGGGAAGAATGGCTTGTAAATACTGAAATTATGATTTCAGGTATTTTCCTATTTGCAGTGATTTAGTATAGTCATAAGTGATGTGACTTCCAGAATACTCTTCTATTTCTTTCCTCTCTCCTCATTCTTTCTCACACTCTTTTTTCTTCCTTCTTCCTCCTTTCTCCTCATTCTTTCTCTTCTTTTACTCTATCTGCTTTATTCAGATCATCTTGAAGTGTTTGAGCCCCATCTCTCTCTTCTTTCTTTTTCTCTCTTAACGCTGTTGAGTAATGCAAGACTTACTTAGATTTCTTGTAAAATCGTGTTGTTTAGCCTCACAGCACAGACAGAACCGTAAGAGTGCCAATATTTTAATATAGTTGTAGCACAGAAATTCTTATTAAAACCAACGATTGCGTTTGGAACTTGAGTATTAATTTTACCTTAATCTAACTAGGAGGACTTGCAAATCTGGTCATCACTCCCTCCCGCCACATCCGGAACATGACACCCTGAGGTCAGCCAGCTCCTTGGTGCATCCTGCCAGGCCTTGGTGTGGCCCTGGCATGGCCCCCTTAGCCTCAGGAAAGAAATATATCATCCAAAGTGGTGTGACAGAGCGTTACTGCCTCAGCTCCCCCTGGCCAACGTGGTGCCATGGTCACAGAGGGCTTAGTGTGCTGCCCTTGGGGTTCCTCACTGCCACACAGGCTTAGGGAGCTGCAACAAGGCAGAGAGCTGTGAGGAGCCAGGCTTTTGCTGGGTTGCTCCTGGACTCAAACCCACTTGAACCCAGCTGCCAACAGGAGCAGCCTCACTTCCTGCTGCCTCAAGTTCTTCTTCCAGGATGTTGCCTAAAGTAGAGGGAAAAGAGGCAAACATCGGAGCTCAGTTCCTCAGCCCTGGCTTCTAGCTGGGCTAGAAGGTAGGCTAGAAGAAGGTAGCTGTAGGTCCCTGACCTACAGCTGGGACATGCTTGGGGAACTTCAGGTGGAGGCTCTATGTATCAAAACTTGACAGATTTGTTTTTAAATCTTAGTAAGGAACTTGATGTCAGGTAACAATTAAAAGCTCCGTGCCCCCATCTGCTGTCTATAGCCCATGGAATGTGGCATCGTGGTTTGGCTCAGTTGCTGGAGCCAGCCCTGGCAGGGACGAACCAGCAAGCTGAGCGCCTGGCAGGCTGTGGGGCACAGGCTGGACTCACCCCTTACTGGCTTCCTCCTGCCTGCACCTCCCTGGGATGTGGCAGCAAGCTGAGCTGAGCACTGCCCCATGTGGGCCCAGGACACTCCACCAGAACCAGCCCCATAGTCCTTCTATACACAGGCTGAACCCCGAGCAGTCTGCTGCCCTCCTGCATTGCTGACCTGCACTAGAAAGCCTGGAAGGAGCTGAAGCAGCAAACTTCATACCACTTACTGAGAATACACTCAATCCTCTCATCCAGATCATCAGTAAAGGTACTAAAAAAGATGGGCCCCAATACTGACCCCTGGGGGACACCACTTGTGACTGGTCACCAGCTGGATTTAACTCCACTCACCACTGCTCTCTGGGATCAGCCCTCCAGCCTGTTCTTCGCTCAGCAAAGGGTGTACCTGTCCAAGCTATGAGCCTGCCCTCTGGAACTCCAAGACAGTGGTTTTGCTGAACCCGCTTCCTGAATTCCACAAGAATCGATCTATCATTTTGTGGTCACTCTGCCCAAGACAGCATATGACCACCTTACCTCCCACCAGTCCTCTATTTGCGAACAGCAGCTCTAGCATGACTTCTCCCCTAGCAGGTTCTCCTACCAGCTGTGACAGGAAGTTACCTTCCACACATTCCAAGAACCTCTCAGGCTGCTTTCTCTGGGCTGTATTGTATTTCCAGCTTATATCAGGGAAGTTGACGACACCCACAAGAACAAGGGATAGCAACTGCATGGCTTCCGCTTGAAGAATGTTTCGTCTGCCTCTTTGTCCTAGCTAGGCAGTCTATAGAAGATCCTACCAGGATGTCAGCCCTGTTGGCCTCCCGCTGATCTTTACCCATATGGACTCGACCTCATTAGGCCCAGCGTTGAGCTCTACAGTATTGAAACACTCCCTCACATAGAGATCTTCAACAGCTTCATTTAATTGGACCTGTTCTGGGCAAGTGTTTGTACTGAGCTGAGCTGCAGAGGCTCTTCCAGCCAACATCTTCAAGGACTCCGGGGTTTTATTATGTTTAAGGTTGACTCTGATATTTCCAATGGAGTCTTTTACAGGCTGTTCCTGAAGTCAGAGATTTCTATCATTGATTTTGTGGCAAAAAAATAAAATAAAATAAAAATAAAATTTATATATATATATATTTAAGTAACCAACAGGAAATATAATATCCTTTTAAAAATATATATATATATTTTAATAAGGGACCATCTGCATCTTAAAAGTGGTGTTTCATGTTTGGCTTTGACTTTATCTAGCTTTGCACTTTTACCTTAGATTCAAGAAGCGGGAGTCCCTGGAAGGAGAGATCCTATGCCCTCTGCTCTTAAGCCATGCCACATAAGTGTCTCTGTAGCTGGAGGATTCCCAGAGTCAGTAATGAAGGATGCCATTTTCCCTCTGCTTCTGCTGTTGTGAAACAGACAATTCCCCAAAATGTTTGGCTTGCCTACCAAGCCTGAGTTGGTAGGGCTCTGGCTTGGCTGTGATCTCTGTTGGCTCAATTCTGCACTCATGGGATATTGCACATTCAGGTGACTTACATTCTGAAGCTATTTTTCCACTTGAGAACTAGGCCTGTGGACACTAATTCCTGCATTTGACCCGAGGAGGGATGTACATAACGTTATCCCAAAGGACCTATTAACACCTAGCTTTTGGTAAAACCCTTGCGTGGCTATCAGGGGCAACGGTGTTTTTCAGCAGCTGTCTCTTCCACTCTGTGTAACACTGCTGTCCTTCCCGGGCCCTCTCAATGAGCATCATCAGCATCACATTAGCTTAAATCGAAGATTAAATTTGATCCATAGCTCAAAGCAACACACTTTTTGCACAAGGCTGTTGTCATTTCCAGAATGAGGCTTCTAGGCACTTAGAGATGGGCTTCACTAAGGATAGCATTTAGTCTCTAAATTGGCTATACATGGTAAAACTTTCATCTGTTATGCTTTTTTTTACTCCTTGATTTTTTCATTGCATTCTATTTAGGATATCTACTGCAAAAACCACTGGTGATGCAGAGCACAAGCAGCAAATGCGCACCCAGCCCTACATGGTTGAGCATGGGCTGTTTTCCCTGTTATGAAAAATGGAAGCTGATTGCAGAGCACTGTTTCTGAACGTAGAATTTCATGATGGGTCAAAATAACCCTACGTCACCCCAAGCATCTGTCACGCTGCAAAGGCTGTTTCTGAAGAAACTGGTCTCTGGTCCCAGAGGTGGTGCTGGAGAGTTTAGACTTGCTGGTTTGTCTCGTATTAATTAGCCATCATTTATGCAAAGCAGTTACTGAGCAAAGTTAGTGTGCAGGTCCTTTCTGTGGCAGGGCATAAGGTCAAATTAAAGAAGACATGCAGCTGAAGCATGCCTTGGGCCACAGAAGTCAACATCTTACTCCCCGGTGGTAGCGAGGACTGCCACAGCTGTAGGTGTACTGTGAGTTTCTTTGCTGTCTGTAGCCCTGACAGTAGTGTGTTTCTGGGGAAGTGAACACCACCTTTCTGCTCTTAGTGTTAAGCAAAAGGGCCCAGCATTGTCTGCTGGAACTCTCAGCTTCCCTCCTGCCCTCCCATAACTTGCTGAGACAGCCTGTGGTTCTGTACCACTGAAGGGAGACATGCGCATACTACCAAGGAGGCTGCAACACAGCATTCCTTGTAGGCACCTGCACTGAGACACTTGCGTGTGATAAATCCTGTGGTGAATTGCAGCATGGGACATGGCCTTATAAAGCACAGGCAGGCTGATGCATGAAGTACACTGAAGACAAAGGTATGGAGAACTGTTCTCTTCCTCTCACCTATTTGGCTCCTAGAGGCAGCTTTCAGGAGGTGTCCTTGCTTCACATGCTTCAGGTCTGGAGGGAGGCTGGGGAAGTGCTGTGACAGCTGAGATGAAAACCAGGTGGGACAGAAAGAGCACTGCCAGGAAGTTGCAGGGACAAAATGCGGTAAGAGACTGTAGGCAGCAGAGAGGGTACAGCAAATCTCACTTGCCCTTGTCACACATGCAACATCTCTGAATGAGCCAAACGAAGCCATTTTATGTAAATGCCAGGGGAAAAAAAACTGACTGGGAGTAATAGTTCATATATACATAAACTCACAATTGCTGCTTTCCAGTATGCTTCTATCCCAGCATCAGAGAAATAGTCTTACTGGTGTGTGTAGAGGGAAAGGGGGCATAGGAATAAACTGCTGACCTGTTTTAGTCAAACCTGGAGAAAAGCAGAGGTCTTAGGATTAGGATCACTCTGAGTTCCTGTACCTCTGAAGAATCTCAGGGCAGGGCCTTGCTAAGGACACTTAGCTAGCATCCACTCAGCGCAAAAGCAGCTGTCTGTCCAGACCATGCAATTATGCCTTGGGCAAAGCATGGTTGTTGAAACCCAATTTTGCTGGAGGGTAATGTCCACAACGTGGCCAAAGAATCCTTGTGGTAAAGTCCAGATAGCCGATACTTGTTTTGCCTTGTGAATACAGGTGTAAGGTAAGAGCTGAGACACCTTTTCCATCCTTCTGTGCATTGCTGCACCTGCTGGTATCTGAGAAAACTTCTGCACTACCCTTTTACCTCAAAAGTGCCACACTACCTGCCTGGGACTTGGATGTGGGTTGCAGCGAAAGCCTCTTCCCCTCTACAGTATTGTGAGGACACTCGTGGGGGGATGTCTGCTACCAACAGGGACATACAGAGGTCTCCTACCTTGAAAGTAAGCACAAAGATCACAGAATCAAAGAATCACTAAGGTTGGAAAAGACCTACAAGATCATCCCGTCCTACTGTCCACCTATCATCAATACTTCCAGTATTGGTCAGTCATTCCTTGTGCCTACCCTAGAAAACTCTTGTGTAGAGCCTGCTTGCTTGCCCTGGGTGAATTTGGCAGAGCCAATGTTAGATATCAAAAGAGAGCATGGCTAGCAGGCAGGTATAGCACAAACAAGCTATTTAAAGCCCAAAATTCTGATGATAAAATACTAGATGATTAGCAAAGTAATTTTACTCCATTTGCAACAAATGTACTCATTTGCATGAAGAGTGCTGCGAACGTAGATTAGCTGAAACAAAAGCACAGAGATTGGGCAGTTTTCCTCTTTGAAGCAAAGATTATAATTAGTTTGTATTTCTGTATGTGATGGTTTTAAAATGCCTTTGCTGAATACAGAGCAAGTGTAACTTATCTGGTAGGGTTTCACCCATTGTTGGATCCTCTTCTTCAGACCAGCAAGATTTTCTTGCTGTCTCTATACCTGCGTCACCCCCCCCAAACCTTCTAAAGATACCATTTGCCTGGAATGGGCTTTTTAGTATTATTGTTTAATGGCCTTGCTCCATTCCCACAGAAATCAGGGGAGCTGTGTTCATGCTGCCAAGAGAGCCCTAACATGCAAATCATTTCCAGTTCCTCTCATTGAAATCTTTTGCTTGCCTGATGCTGTATTGTTTAAAATGTCTTAAGTACTCTTAGAAAATAAAGGCCAAATCAGTTTAATTCTGCATTTGAAATGTCAGTGTCATGCTGCTTTTATGTAGGCATATGCATATTTAGTATTATTTTCTGCGTGTAATTGCCTTAAGTGCTGTTGATCATGCAAAGAGAATGATGCATCCTCTGACTCAAGGGTTTGAGAATCAAAGATCCAAATCCTGCAAATGCTTAAGCATGTGGAGAAAGCCCTCTCGAGGGATGATGCCAGGCATCCAGCTACTCTTGTATTCAAGGCTGTGGTCCATATTTAGCAGATTGAATCCAGCAGAAGTACATGGCATGTCCTCCCTGAGCAGTACTGTTGGTGGTAAGGAGAGGCTTTACAGGGGGAAGGAGGAGGACCTGTGTGGACAAATGCAGGAAGAAGAAGAGCAAAGGGGATGAAGTACTTGAAATCAAATAGAAATAGCCAGATGGGGCAGAGAAAACAACAGGAAGCCAAATGGACAGAGAACGTTTCAAGGAAGACTAGGGCATGTGTGAATCAAGAGTCAGAGCAGATCCTTCATGAAAATGTTAGGTTGAGATTGTTTTTCAAGACATTTGGGAAAGGTTTGTTGTGACTAGCTTCAGCAGAGTCTGTTGCTCAATTGAAATACCGAGAAAAGAAGGGTGGGCCTGGAAAGTGAGACCAATCTGAAGAGCAGTAGCATTATTAAGAGCTGAAAATTCAGATTGCCTACTTTTTCTGTACACTGTACCCTCCATCTCCATTTTGAGGAACACTCATTCATTTCTACATTGCATGATTTCTCATGAGCATTCTCTCACAATTACAAACTTGCTGTGATGATCCATAGCATTCTGTCTTGCCTTTTAATCTTCAGCTTGGTTTGATGACGAGCCATAACATCATGGGATCCTGCCATGCTCACCCTCACAGCTACAGACGTTTTCAGAGCATTGTGTCTTGGTGCAGTGGAAGTAGAAAAAAAGGGAGGGATTGGGAAAGCTTTAAATGCAGTATACAAATATCCATGGAAATTATATGCTGAGTGTTACTAGAATTAATAGTATGGAACAACTTCCTTTTTTTCATGTATGAATGATTTACAAAAGAGCGATTTGATGGATCTCATTTCACTGAGTTGCTTCCTTCTTAAAGGTAACATTTGAGGAAAGGCCCAACCCTGTGAATAGAGGAGGGAGGCCTGTTTTCAAAAGGACCAAACCTGGAGTCTTGACAGGAGCTGGGAATTTCTTTGTTTTAAAGTGAGAGGGTTTTCTGGTGAAAGAAAACAGCTTTTTGGACTTGTCCTCTTACAGGAACATGCAAGATGACTGCAATTAGAACTCTGTGTGTGCATTGGCTTGCATTTTCTACTTCTTTGACAGCTCTTCTACTTCTCATGCATCTTCTGCTCTCGCTGTTACTGCTGCAGCTACTGAGTCCTGCACTACTCAGATACACAGAAGTCAGCCTGAGGGAATATCAATGTCAAGTACTTCTTCCAGGGTCCATCTCACAGCTTTGTCCCTGCCTTTCCATGTGTGTGTTTGTTCACCTCCTGTATCTCACATATCTGTGTTAAAGAAGCAGTCCAGCTTGGATTGAAGAGCAGGGAGGGCTCTTTTAGATAGCTCATGTCTCTTCCTCCACATGGTAATTACTGCCTTTGGGTATATACACACTCAGGGTGCTGGGATCCTATTCCAGTAAATTAAATGACAGTGATCCATCTCAGCATTTTCTGCGGGCTTCTTCATAACCACTGTTTGTCATATGAGACAAGAACTTACGAAATCATGAATATTTGAGTCTGATAACTGATGAGGCAGAAGGAACATTGCTACCTGGCAAGCACAGCTTTCCAGTGTCCAACTTCGATCCTGCAGGAGGAGAGATGAGGGCTATAAGTGAAGAGCTAGGCATTTGGAACTGAGAACCCTTTCCACCAGGTAGGGCTCTGGCAGAGAGCTGTCTCCTGCAAGCTGAAAATCCTTGTGGGAGCCAAGGAGAACCACCCTCAGCAAAGCTTGCAGTGTGATCTGCAGGGATCTGGGTGAGATGCCTCTGTGCACAGGGACAGGCTTGGTAAGTCTGAGTGGGGAAGGGCAAGACTTGCTGTAGTGTGGCTGAGAGGGATGAGGACCGGCTCAAAGGGAGAGATAATGTGTTTTATTTGGTAAAGTAAAAATCAGCCAAGTTCTTACTGTATGCATGTGTACACAAAGGATTATATGTACATCTGAGGGATATACCGGTGGAAAAGGGATGGAAGCCAGCTTGGGGCTGCCTTGTTTTCTGGTACAGGTCTGTGGAGAACTGCAGATGTGCATTAGGTCTGTCAGCAGAAGACCTAATGAAGGAAACCTGCAGGTCACTGGCAGTGATGTTACCCCTGAAAAACAAAAGCAAAGCACAGAGCTCCATCAATGGAACATCGATTGGAGCAGAGTTAAGCACACACAGCAGGAAACCAAGCATTTACTCCTCCACTGTGATGTCCATAGGTGTATTTTAATATCGGCTCTTTCCCTAATAGCAAAGAGATTTACTGCTTATAAAAGGCCTGCTCTAAAATGCTTCACAGTGAGAACAATGAGAAGCTGCAGATCTATCTCCAGGGACACGATGGCATACACAGCCAAACAAGACATCTCTCAGTGTGTGGCCTTCTGCAAGGACTTGTGGTGGAGGCTGCTACACTTCAACGCAGATGGGCTGGAGAAGGCCTTGGTAACATCACACTCAGAAACTTGAAATGCAGCAGGGAAGGTCTCTGTAATCCCTGCAGGGGCTTTAGATGGATGGCACATGGGGCAGTGCTCAACTCCGTCTTGACTTGCAAATGTTCACACTCACAAGTGTGTCTAGGCATGAGTAATGTCTCTGGTGCCTCATAAGGCAAGGTTGTGATGGTTCATTCCAGCTGCTGAAGCCTCTCCTGATGGCAAGACCAAGTGTTCTCATCATCTTACACATGATTTGTGATGAAAAGGCAAGCGTTTTCATCCAACTATGTTGAATGAGCAGAAGTATGGCTTGATGCAGAGAGAAAGCCTGAAATAAAAACTGCACAGTGTTACAGCAGACTTGTGGCCTGCTCAGAACAGACTAACCTGAAGGTGTGCACAGAACTTTGGAACCTAATCCAGCAGTGAAGGTGCTGGCAGGCACGCTGCCCTGCAGAGCACAGCTGGTGCAAGCAGGAAGCTGGCTGATGAGATGCTGGCAGGGGAGAGTGCGGTTCACCAGGGACTGCTTGGAGGACCCCAGAGTGCCAGTGGATGAGACTTGAACTGAAATGGCAGGTGGAGAGCTCTTCATTTGTGAGGCTGGCTCCTTCTGTATGGAAAGACACACGTTTCTCCAGGCATTTAAGTGCTGTCTTGGGAGTGGTTATTTTTCAAGTGCAAAGCTTTGGCACACATGGAGCATGAGGGAAGACAGAAAGCCCTTACATACCGTGCTGTGCACTGGCACTGCCTGGAGATGTCTGCTGCTTTGCCTCCCAGCAGTTTGACCTGGGGGCCTCACATAGTGCTGTGTAAGTTGGGTAATGTTGGCCTGAGTCTGGGTGAAAGGTGATGGGAACTTCTGAAGGTCCTTGGTAAGAAGGCCAGCCTCTGCAGATGCAGCAACTTGGTTTTGGTTACTGTGCTTGTGCTAAGAGAACTGCAGTGCAGCTGTCCCAGGGCAAGCAGGCACTGCATCAGGGGAAAAGCACAGGCTCGGGCCTGCTGTGGCCACCCTGTCCCTGGTGGAACAGATCACAGTGGTTTCCAGCAGCAGGCTGTCAGCATTCAGACCTCCCTGCCCGTGGGGACTGCTTCCCGGCAGGCTGTGCTGCACTGGAGGCCTGTGCAGCCTGCGCCCACCTGGGAGGGGAGTGTTCTGCCTGACAACTGCTTCCCTGGGGCCAATGCAGCTGCTGCGCCCTGCCTGCTTTTTGTCACAGGCTGGTGGGAGATGTCCTTCCGAGGAAAACAGGGGAATATGCCAAGCAGCACCCCAGAGACATGAGATTTTGACATCTCTCTGTATAGAAATCTGTCGGCCTTTGAGTCTCAATTTGTGCCTGTCTGAGCATGGACAATACCTAGTATCTTTGGAAGGGATGGTTCACAGGAGGCTGCAAAACACCTGCTGAAAGGCAGATGCTTAAAAACACATGTATAGGCTGAGAAGTGCAGTGTGGCTTTCAAAAGGGCAGAGAATATGACATCTCCCACAGGCTTTAGCAGCAACAGCTTGGAAACAAACAACAAAGCTACCTAACAGATGTGTCACCTGTGTGCCTACCATCAAGTTTTCACCTCGTTTTTATGTCATGGTCTAATTTTTCTCTTTTCCCCCGCACACCTCTCTCTGTGTCTCTTTACTACAAAGAAACTTTCAGTCGCTTTGTAGTGGGTATTTAGATAGGGAGCCAGGTAGATACATCAGGCCTTCTGGTCTTGCTTGTGCAAATGAACTTGTCTGGGATGTTACAACATGATGCAAGTTCTGGTGAAGGCTGTGCTTGGTGTCAGGAGCCCCAAACTTGGAGGGCAGACATCAGTGGGAGGCTTAGCAATGAGCCTGTGTTTGGAGACCGTAGCTCTGCTTCCCCTGGTGGATGTGCAGCAGGGGTGTGCCAACTCCTGAGCTAACTCCAGCATTCTCTGACCTTCACAGCAAGTTGTGGCTGTACACACGAGTATGTTTTAAGAATATTTAGATAAAAATCCAAGGCTCAGCCCACACCCTCCATTTTTCTAATGGGGAATTTTTAACTGGACTGAACTGTGGCTCTGTGATAAGAAGAGATGGCAGCTAGAATTGTCCCGGTGAGTGATTTTGCATTTACAAGTTACTATAGAAAACTTTTCAATCTAGAAATATTTTAGCTGGCACTTGTTTAAATTGGATTCTCTTAAAATAGCATGAGTTATTTTAGAAGTCTTTTCTGCCTTGAGCTTCTGAGCACCTATTAGGAAATATTAAGTGTGCATTCACTATGCTAAAAAGAATAATGGAGATCTTGGAGCAATCAGTTCTGTGTGGGATGCTTAAAGCTTTAACACAGTTTGAAGTGATCATTTCCAAATTAAGATACCTAGAGTTGGAAATGATCATAATGTGACTTTGGCAGTTGAAAGACATGGAGTAGGAAATGCAGGGAGCTGGCAGCATGTATGTGCTTTGAATTAGTATTAAGTGTTTATGTGTGCACTCCCTCAGCCCATCACTGTAGTATTATTAATATCCATCCAGATATAATTGGTTTAAAAGCTACTCAGTCTAAGAGTCAGTTTCTGTGATCTGAGAACTTCATGCAGAGTATGTAGCAAGAGTGTAAAAATAATGACCACTACACATCGGAGAGAACATCCTTGTGTCTGAGTGTCTGAATCTTCATGTTGGATGGAGAGGTATGCACCAGAGCCATGTGATGCAAAAGCAAGCTTCTGCCTGGTATAGCTTTTGCTGTTCTGTTGTCCCTTGGGAGCCATGTGATTTTTGGGATCCTTCGTATTTTCTTCTCCCCAGCAAACTAATGGAGTTTTGGGCTTTCCAACCGATCTAGAATGGGAACTTCCTTGGCACCTGAGGTTACACCTTCAGGCTGTTACCTGCTTCTCCAGCCTACAGTGATGAGGAGGTGGTCACAGCACTGTGCCCTGTGTACAGAAGGGAAAGGACAATAGTGCTCTTGGGAAATATGCAGCCAGAGCAGCCACTGACCTCCTGCCCGCTGGCCCTAGGGCCAGCTGTTGTGCAGAGAAAGAGGGAAACACACCTCAGGTGGTGTAGTGAGAAGCAGCAGTCCTTTGCAAGTGCATTTTTTACAATATTCTGGCAGATAGTCTAAAAAGAAAGGAGTACTGCAGTGTGTGGGCAGCCTGTAGGCGTGGTGAAAACAGTGTCCAGTTCCCAGTTAAGTCTCTGGGCAGACATCACTGCAGCTCTACTTGCAGTGTGCATGATGGACCTTCTTCAGTTTGTGTGAGCACATCCCCATTTCTGGCACTCTGTTTGTAGAGTGTGTTCATATGGACAGTAATTTCCCCAAACACAGAAGGTAAAGAATGACAAAAAGTTGGGCTGAAGTCACAGCATGGTAAAAATCTCATGCTCTTTTTCACTTGACCTGTTGGTTGGAGTGCACTGGTTAGAGCCAGCAGTTGGGGTATATCTCCCTAACTGTGCTGTACTGAGGCTGATTGTGCCCCCTGCATGAGCTGCAGCAGCTCTCCCTAAGTCCACTTATCTAAGCTACTGAAGTTGCTGCTACATAGCCAAGGAATTCAACACAAAGACATCACACATACACACACGCACATGCACCTACAAAAATCTGATAGCTCTACACAGTTCTTAAAAAAAAAAACAACGAACAAACAAACAAACAAAAAAAAAACCCAAAACCAAAAACTCCACAAAATAAAATATGCCCAATCTGCATCTACTCTAAAAAAAAATGACCTTGAGTACATGAACTTAATGATTTGTTTTCCTTATGCACTGTACTAGCAGCTATGCTGTTAGAACTGAAGGGCAATGTCTGCACTTGGGGTTTTCTCCTTACCCAAAACTGCCTCAGCCTTCCAGTTCCTTTGTTTTGTGTGCAGTGCCCTGTAACAACAACTCTGTGTTAACCAAATGAAATATCAATTTTTGTTTTCAGAGTGTCTTGAATAATAGTGAAGACAAACAGCTTCTGGGAGCTGTTAAAATATTTTTCTAGTTTGACAGGTTCATACAGCAAAAATTTGTTAACACACAAAAGCCCTGGCTATTGGCACCTCCTGGACACACTGTAAAAATAATTCAAACCAAATAGAAGCCCACTGTGCTCTTGCCTTAGCTGGACCATGATAAACAGACCTTGAGAGGTTGTTTAAATAGAATCCAGTGGAACTCTTTATCAAAATGCCTTTAAGTAAAAAGACTCTAAACAAATGTTTCTCTAAAAAGTGTTTCCCAGTGCTCTCTCTGCCTCAGTGCCTCGCTGTATTTTGGGCTCACACTTGTGCTAAGCAAAATCTTTAAATCTGCAGTAACTGCTCAAGGAGCACTTTGCATAAAACATGATGAGGATGAAAAGTGAGCACAGTAACCAGAAATCCCCTGCAGCCCCTCCAAGGCAGATAGCTGATGGGATGTGTGAAGCTGGATGGCCTTGAATGAGAAGCAACCCATTGCTGGACAGCTTTGCCCTTGTTGCTATGAAGGCTGCTGCCCACAGTCAGATTAGTTTGCTAGGCAAGGATTGACTCTCCTAAGACTTTTTTGAGAAGGGAAGTGGTTGTTCCTGTGGCTCTCAATGTCAGCGATCCCTGGTGAATAGTACCTGTTGTGGTAGCACTTAGTTTGCCTGAGGTACCTGGAACAGCCCAGATAAGATTAAAGCCCACTGAGGTGTCCTGGTTTGGTTTGGGAAATGTTTCGTTGCTTGTCTGGGGAAACAGTGGTTTGGCAAGAGAAAGGTTCAGCCTCTAATTCTGTGAATCTGATGTTGGTTACCCTGTGCTTGGAATGCCCCTGACACTACATCAATAATGGGCTGCAGGGATGGGACCTGCAAGGGCTGTCTCCAGCTTCTGCTGTCTGGAGTCTAAGCAGTTTGTGCAGGGTCAGTGTGGAAAAGGATGTGAACTCTAATGGGACTACTGCTGGACTGTACATTCAGGGGGTAAAAAATAAGTTACAAAATACAGGAGGGAAAATAAAATAATTACAGAAATAGGTTGTTTCTGTATGAAATGACACGACCCATTTGAGCTGTGTACAAATAGACCAACTAGGCAAGCAGAAGTCTTTCAGTTGTCAACAAACAATGAGATCCTGGGCATCAGCCTGGAAAAAAAGTCCCAACACCAGGGTGGGAGACAAGGAACAGCACTGGGGTACTATTCTCTAGGCTTGTTGCTGGAGGGACTGCAGCAGAAATGCTTTGTTCAGCCCCAGAGCCTGCAGTTTACAAACACACTGGCAATTCAGAGGAGGCCATGAGAAGAGCAGTGAGAACAATTAGGAGACCAGAAGACTTGCTTTTGTAATGAAAGAGCTGTGAGTTCAATTTGTTTGACTTATCACACAGGAGGCCAACTGCTGACTTCATCCCAATCTGTAAGTACCTGGTGGAAGCAGGAACATGATGACAAAAGGGCTTTTTGGTCAACCAGCCAGTCACGTAGCAGGACCCAGCATCTGAGGTTAAAAGAAAACCAAAGCAGACATGAAGGGTAGCTTTTACCTGCAGGGTTAATTGGTGGGGTCTCAGTCTTGCACCAAATGTTGCCACTGAGCCTTTATGTACTCCTGCCAGCAGGAAGGAAGGAAGGGTTCCTGCAGGAGCACATGCACGCAGCGAGTCTGGGTGTCCTCCTTTGGCCAAGGAGACAGAAAACATGGGCAAGTCATGGATGCCAGCCTAAAGGGAAACCCTATCAGTGGAACCACCTGTGTTAGGGCAGTCTGTGTTGCCACTGCTCTAATGTGGTCTGACGAATGAAAACAGCACCTCAGGTCAGCTTGATTGGATGGACTTGTATCTATTCTGCTGGGGACTAGCACACCCATACTTCGTGGCGGATAGCTCTTGTGTCCTCTGGATCCCATGCACTGTTACTGTGCCCACGAAACCGGAAAACTTTTCACGGTGATAATCTGTGGGGTGATCACAGGGAGCAGTGCTGGGCATAAGGCTCCAAGGAGTGTTTGTCTGTCTGGAAAAGACAGTGGAAAAAATCAGCCTGCCAGCTGTGCACAAGTTTCCTCTGAGCAGGAGCTGGATGGCACGAAATCATTACAACCAGCCTGGGATCAGAGACTGGGAGTGAAACAAGCTGAGTACCTAGGCCCAGGCTATCAATGTGGCTTTGCCTGCAGCTGCTTTGAAGAACTACTTCACTGCTATTGCTGCACCAGGCTGTACTAATGCTTTATAAGACCTCACACAAAAGCTCAGTAGGGTTTTCCTTTCTATCCAAATGGTCAAATTTTCTTTTTATCTCAGAGATTAACTCCAGTGCTCAGACGTCTGCATGGTTTTCTTTCCTAGCAATGGGAGTAGTTGATGCCATCTCTGAGACACTATATGACTTCTTGAATGAAAAGGGAAAACACAGACATTTTCTGTGAGCTGCTCTGCTCCACTTTTCAGTAAAACGTGGTATTTGTTCATAGCAAACCCCTGCTCTCTAGGAGAGGATGTTCTGCTCTCCTTGGTGAAATATGTACTGTGTCGCTGAAGTCCTGTACAGAAGATACTTTCTGCTTGCAAGGGAGCTTTGAAAATCAGTTGGATTCAACCTTTCCTTCCTTGGTAGGAACTGAGAAGAATACTGAGTACATGATACAAGCTGCTTTTATACTCAATTTTCTTCCCTTTCTAAACACATTTCACTTAGATAATAAAAGGGACTATTTATTACCCAAAGCTGTAACGCCCCTCCAGCCGGAACTGTGATGCTGGCTCTCCCTCTGGAATGCACATCTCAGACTGAAGGCTGTAGACTGGGGTGATGTGCACCACTACTGACCTCATAGCCCCTTGGTATCCCACGGCCACTCTCACAAATGTGGTCCCTACTTCCCAGGTTTCTCATGGGCCTGGCTTCTGGAAAGCTTGGCTGCAGCTCTTGCGATTTCCTTTTTCTTTCTTTACTTGTAGCGTTTTCTGTGATGGCAACCATCTTTTCCCACAAGCCTGCTCTTGGTGCACTTCCATGCCAGGCAACAGCTGCAGAAGCAAGGCGAGACTCAGGAGACATGGGGACCTCCTTTTTGTCGACCCCAAGGCCTCTATGGAACTTGCAATCTAAATGGCTTTGGATTGCATGAAGGCCAGTCCTCCCCCGACAAACTGCATGAGTGCTTAGGGCTTGAATTGGCAGAAGTTTTCGTGGCTCCACTGGCTTTGAAAGGGGCATGGGTAGGGGGGAAAGCCAGAAAAAAACAGAGCAGGAGAGGGGGAGAGAAAAGAAAGGCTGGATCACTCTGCTCCTTTAGATGAATTTCTGTAATAAAAGCCAGAAATGACTTGTTTTCGCTTGTAAGGAAAGCTGATTTTTTAATGAGTGAGTAGGAGATTTCAGTTTTGACAGGATGGGCTGGCTCAGGGCTCATAAAACTGTTATGCTTCCTGCTTTTCCTGATATGCCATCTTTGCTGGAAATTGTGTTTGGCTGAAATTTGCAATCTTTGGGCATTTGCCAGTAATTCCAGATGTTCAGTGGCCTGGCCAGAGCTGTTATTCAGAAATTCAGGGTCCACATGCTGCAGATGAAATGGTGTGTCCTGTGCAAGTGACTTATTTACTTCACACTAAAATAGCCGTGCTGAACTTATTTGTGATGCACAGAGGATCATGTGCTCAGGATGCCATGAGGTTACTGTAGAGGCTTGTCTGTGGTGGGGCTTGTGCTGGGCATACATCTGAGCGATTAATTATAGGACAGCTCTCCGTGTTGAGAAACATGGTGGCCCTCTTCTGAGCTAAGATGTATGAAGCTGAATAACTGAAGTATCTTCATGGCTCATGGACTGCTGGAAACCTCCACGTGGCAAAGGGAGGCATGTCTTCCCGCTGATGCTAGGAGCCCACATTCTCAGATGAACTCTTATAATCATAAGCATAAAACTGCAGAGTCACAGAATGTCAGGTATCAGAAGGGATGGGGACCATGCTGATCCAGTACCCAGTCTCTGACTGCGATCTGTGACAAATGCTTTACTAGACAAGCATAACATTGGAGACATGCATGTGCTAACATGAAGACAATTCACTTAAAATCCTGGTCTTCACACCTTCACAAGCTATGCTAGAGGCTGTGTGGAGAAAAACTTTTGCCTGTATTGGGGGCAGGCCACTGTTCGGTACCCACTGTTTATCCATTCCTGCCCTCATTTTCCCCATCTGTCCCTGCTGAGGACTCATCCCTTAGTCCGTTCCCTGGCCCCACTGCCTGCCTTGAGTCCCTCTGCCTGGTGCAACCACCGCTGTGGCACCAGGTGGCCACCGTCTCTCCCTCTCCCTGACTTCCTAAACTCTGGTCCCTACAGCATGGCATCTTCCAGCTACCTCCAGCCATGGCTGTCTTTGCTGAACTCAGAGAACTCAGATCACAAAATCCCTCTGATACACTGTTAGCTGAATGTGAGAGAAAACTTTAATTATCCTCTGAAGTCAAGAGGCAGAAGCTACATGCGTTATCAGGTGCTTTGTTAGGTTTGCTCTGGCAGAAAATACAATCTAGAACTGAGCACAGACTTATTTTAGACAGGGTAGTAACAGAATTAAGAAGGAAAGTATCTTTGACTTACTGAGGGAAGTCATTTAGGAAGAAATTGGAATGGTTAATTAGAGAAAATTATCTCAATCTAATACTTTAAGGCTAATTTAAATGCTCCAGTCTCTTTTATGTAAGGACAAATCTCTTATAATAGCTCAGATTATTACCAGGAAATATAAGTTTTGCTGTAACAACAAATTTTTTATATGTTTTCCACCTAGAAATATTGCTAAATTGTCCCTCCCACCACTTCCCCACCTCATTCCCAAAAATACTGTGACAGAGTTGTAAAGACCATAATGGGCTTCTCTTTAATCTTTTTTTTTTTTTTCTTGCTGGGCCGGCTAGGTGGATGGGATGTCTGGGGCAAAAGGATGGGAGATTTATGAAGCTTTTTAAATTTTATGTACCAGCGTATGGCTTAGACAGCAAGATTAAAAGTTATACCTATGTGATGCCAGAATCCGAAAACATCAGGGAAAACTTCATCTTTTGACAAAATCACAACATTTCACAAAATCTATGAAGCTGAAGGTAAAAACTATTCTTTTTTACAGTAGGCATCATACTGGAAATTCCCAAGACATTTTTATTCTGCTTAAATTAAGAAATTAAATTACATATTCTTCATTAATTTAATCTCTCTCTCTCTTTTTTTTTTTTTTTTTTAAATAGGCTCTCTGTTGCTAAACCAAGAGCCTGAATGTGCTGTTTGACAGCTCTCCCTGATCAGAAATCTGGCTTTTATATGCCAAGCACCTTCCGTTTTGCACCTTATGTTGTCCATGATTGCAGTGGCAAGTGGTAAGTTCACACCTGCATTTACTTCAGATGCATGACCCAAACTGAGAGAGAAAACCAGCATGTCGCAGCCTTCTTTGTCTTGGTGAGTATTGTCTGCCTTTTCCTCTGTATTACTTCTGTTTACCAATGCAATAATTTTCTAGCTGGACAGACTCCTCTCCCTGTACATCTTTTACGTGATTGCTTGATAAGGCAGCTGCTTGTTGTTCCAGAGAAGCCTTGGCTGGATTTGACCAATATTCCAGGTAGGAAAGGACATTACTCTTTTTTTGTCTTGGTTATAGAAATGTGATCTTTTGGTCCCTGCACTGTTCCTGTGAGCAGGACCTGCACTGCCCACACGGTCCCACCAAATGGGAGTGGGGAGGTGCTGGTTGAAGTCAAGAACAAAGTAGGGCCTGGATTTGGACCGTGACTACGTCTCTATGACAGTGCCACACTTGGTTTGTGGCTATCAGTGCTGTTGTTTTTCTGCAGGAGTGTGAAGCATTTGGATACTGAATGTTTACTTCCTACTTTCATTTTTCGTTTTCAGAAGAATTAAAAAGCAAGCCAACGGATGACTCCCCCTGCCTTCACAAAAGCCCCAGTCTCCACTTTTCCTTCCAAAATCAGTAGACACCTGTTGCAGAACTACAAGTTTTGCTTGAGCCCAGTGCATGGCCATTAGGTCCGTGTAATGAGGGAAGGCTCTCGGTTGACTCCCGAAAACTGCCTTAATGAGTTGGTGCTGAATGTCCTGCTGTGCGCTGGCCTTTTATGCTATCCTGAGAGATGGTAACCTATTAAACTGCTCTGATCTGCAGTTTAACACACCTTAGCAAGGGATGAGTGCCATTTAGTCACTGGGTAGATAATACATGTCTAGTAACAGGATCTGCAAATACCTAATGAGAAGTTGTAGGATATTTTTTCCCTTTGGGAGATATATTTTCAGTGTAATTATGCATCTCCTACACCAGGGATGCTTTGCTTCAGCTAGTGTAAATTCTGCTTTTCACTGCATTTTTTTTCTGCAGAGAATGGGACAGATTCTGCTATGTTTGTCTAGAATAAATATTCAGTGATTTGTATTTTCAGAAGAATAATTCTTGATTTATGCCAGTGTTACTACAATAAACTTGTCATTACTTTCTGTATAGCACAGTTATGACAGGATTGAGTTTTCGAAAACATTAGAAGAGTGAATTAATATCGGTATAAGTGGTCAGTGCTCCACTTCTTATATAAGCATGACGTGGCAGCTTTGGGACCAGAATACAAATGTTTCCTGAAGGTATCTCTCTACTTATGAATTTTCATGTGAAACACCACAATGACTCCTTTGTGCCACACTGGTAGCTAGCAAGCAGGTCACACTGAACTAAAGGCTGCGCCCTCGAATGTTCATTAGTGGGCTAATGCCCACAGCTTTCATAAACAGCACCAAAACAGGTATTTGCCTTTAACTGCAATAAGGGAGTTTTACAAAAGTAATCAGCTCAATCAGTAAGCTTTTAGGCACAGACCAAACTTCAGCTGCAGCAGAAGCTGGAAAGGAATATCCTACAAGCAGTTTGCTTGGAAATAACCCAGCACCCCAAACTGTAATGTCTTTCCATGAAGCAGCTGATTCTGACCAAAGGATTTTAGCCTTTAGGATTTACACTGCTGGAATTGTCTACCATCACAGATTCTGTGTTTACAAATGCAATTAAAGTCCTTTGTAAGGAGCCCTGTAATAACACGTGCAAAACCAGAACATAAAGCCAGAACATAAAACTTTGGATTCATTTTAACACAGTACAAATCCAAGAACACAGACAAAATTAGCCCATCTGCAGCTGCTGCAGACTGAGCCCTGGGTTTGCTCCAAGCAGCCATGTGGCTTACTTCACCCTTCGCCTTCCTTCCAGGCCCAGGCAGCATGCTGCCCTGCAGTGACACTGGTTGTGGGAGGACAGTTGCAGTGCTGATTCCCCTTGGTGCCCTGTTTGCACCCTTGGCTTTGCGGAGGCTGGGACCTGCAGCCCAGGTGCTCACAGCAGGCCTAGCTTCCTGCCAACCACCCCCAGCAGAAGGCGTGGCAGGGCTGCAAATGGGTATTTTGCACACTCTCTACCCGTATCTGTGATGCCCCCAACATCGAAGTGGGGAAGAAGAGAAACTTTCGGGGGTAGGGAGCAGCTGGGGAAGCAAGGAGGGGCAGCAGGAGGCTGAAGGGGAGAGTGGGCAAAGAGCTGCAGTCTAGAGGAGGAAGGAGCAGCTGGGAAAGGCTGGGGAGGAAAATAGGCAGAAAGCCGTTTAAGTGGAGTGAATCAGCATGGTGAGCGCTTGCTGAGCAGGCCAAAGGGAGGAAGGGAGGCCTCTTCTATTTTTATCCCCACAGCTGGAGTGCTGTACTGCCCTGGAGCTGGCAGTAATGGTGGCCACCCTCCAAGCAGCTGTGGGGCAGGCCGTGCCCTGCCTGCAAGCATGGCTGATTTCGGAGCCCCTGGTGGCACAGGCCTCTTCTGAGCTAGTGCTCAGCAGCCTGGGGCCAGGGACAGCATAGAATCATAGAATTACTCAGCACGTGTGCTGCTGTCCCATGCGGTACCTGGGGAGTGTGGGGCAGCCATGGTAACTCTGAGCTGGGTCCCACTCTCAGCATTTGCAACATTCTGCACAACTGTGAACTTGCACTTACATAATTTACGGTCTCTCTGGCAAATCCAATGATTATCCAAGGAGATGATCTTCCTAATCTAACTGTGAGCACTAGTCTGCTTCTCCAGAGGGCAGTTCACTGCACTTTAAATGATGTTCCTGCCTTGCCTTGTGCTGTGGAAGAGCCTTTCTCTAATGACTGTGGAGTACTTGCTTCCAGCTCACTCACTTAAGTTAGATGATGCTAGACATATGTGCTGCTGATTTCCCCTGGTCCACATCTGCGAACTGACACCACATGTTACTGGCCCTGTGGGAGGCATCCTCTCCAAGACGCAAATTAGAGAGAGATGTGGATGGGAGAGCAGAGGATGTGTAATGCTGAGGGTGATGAAGGGAGAAGATCAGCGCCATGCTGACATGGGTGTTAGTCATGCATTCAGAGACCTGCCTGAATTTTGTACTTTGCAGGGAGATCTCAATGATGTATTTTAGGCACTATTTTCATCAATGGTAGTCTGTAGGAAGTTAACAAAAATCAGGTGTTTTTTTTTTTTTTTTTTTTTTAATTAGCTTTTTGTTGTTGTTGTTACTGTAACTTTTATTTTTGGCATTGCAAGCCTGAAGATGGTGTCTGGAAAAGAAATGAGCTGACATCACCTTTTTGTCCTGCAGGGGATCTGTGAAGATGGGAGGAGATGAAATGCAGCAGGTACTTCACCACTCCCATGATCGTATCTGTTACACAGAACATGGCCAGCACGTAGACTGTAATTTTTTTCAGTTTTGATTTATTATCCACAAACAGTGGGTGCGACATGGCCACCATGGAAGGGCTTTTGTACCTGTCCACTGTAATAATCCCTTGCAGCTGTTTGTGGCTGCTTAAAAGCTGATCTTTGCTGGGCTGGGGGTCGCAAAGTGCAACCAGCAGCATGGCTTGCCACAATGTTGCTGCTGAAGCTGCAGGAAGAGGCAGGACCCCTTATTCCTCACATGATGAAAGTGGCACAGGTGTGGTGGCCATATCTCAAAGCATCAGAGTCTAATAAAAAGGGGGCCCGGTCAGCATCCATAGTCACCTTCTCTTGCTGTATCTATAGTCCCTATTCAGTTTAAACTTGTGCCTGTGGGAACGTGCTGGCTATGGCAAGGAAGACAGGCCTACGTGGAAGAAACTGGCTGTGGGGAAGAAGGATAGTCTGGTACTGTATTATAGGGAGCAGCAGCTGTGCTCCAGACACCCATTTTCCATTCCTCTTCTGCATGGAAGTGAGAAGCTCTGTCAGGCTGAGCGTTAAGTCTGTGCCTGTTCTGAAATTAGTTGAGACACTTGAAGATACACTGTGCCAGTGTATGTGGGTCATTAGTTTGCCTGAACATCTCAGATCACTGTGTTGAGGAATTCTGGACAGTGGGAGCTCTCAGTGCTCATATCTGTCTGACACGTATCTACCTTGGAATCTCCAGGAGGCAGCAATTCCTATGATTTTACTGTGCCATGTTGGTGTAGGTCTGGAGAATCCTTTCCTGCCCCACATGCTTTGCAAAAGCAAGATATTGGTGGCATGGTTCTCTTTCACCTTTGATTACCCTGATCTGGAGCAGCTGATGTGTGTTGTCACCAGCATGCATTATGTCCTATGAATGGTCTCACCTAGCAGTTCCCCATGTCCTTGTCTCAGCACAGAGCATGTAGGAGGACCACATGGTGCTCTCCAATATCACACTAGGCACTTTCTGGAACACTGTCTCATCTATTGGTATGTTTCACTTTTGCACATGGAGATGGGAATTGTATCACTCTTCATGCTGCTGCTAATGAAGCTGATGAGACTGCTTTACCTGACTACCTTGACTGTTTGTCTGGATGAAAAGGTTGTTAGGAAAAGAGATAAACTTGAGAGAAATTAGCATTTTCCCAGGCTGTGGGAAAAGCTGGTTCAGGCAGGCTTTAACTCTGTTGGTTTGCCTGGATTGGAGCAGCTTAGCCCTGCTGCTGCTCTGAGTCTTTCAGCTGGTTTATGCGTTGCCAAGGCCCAGAGTGGGCTTGAGAGTGGTGGACACATGGCTCCTGACAAACCCTGAGGAGGACATACAACACCCCACGCTCCCTGCTGAGCCAGGCCGAATGCGATCTGTCCATAGTGGCTGTGACTTATTTCTGGTGGTATCTCCTAACTCAGGATCCACTGGGAACTGTGACCTGGCAGCCCCTGTCCTTCTGCACAGAGGCAAGCCAGCCTGTTCCATCTGGAGTGCCAGCAGAATCTCTTTTGGTGTCATGGCCTGTATGTAATATATAAGCAAAAAGTGGGCAGTGTTGACTGCAGACTTCTGCTCTGAGTTGTAGGCTCCGTGCTTGCTTGTGGTCTCAAGGTGGAGATGCTGACATTCTTCTGCGTGGTCAACTGCTGCAAAAGAAGTGCAGGCACTCCTGAGACATGTTTTCACTGAAGGAATATGGAAACTCAAGTATTAGTCACTCAGCACCTCTGTCCTGGCATGGAAACATGATGCAACTGAAGAGTCACACTTCCATGGCCAGCACCCACTCCTCCTCATCCTGGAGACCCAAAGGAAATTCATTGTCCATTCACAGTGTCCCATGCTTTGAACGTAAGCAGTGTGACTCCCACTGAATGGATGGAGATGTGCTTGGCTACCTTCATGAAAGGGCTATGAGTGGTCCCTGGAACAATGGAAGAGTATTGAAGAGGTTTTGGAGCTGACTGGTACAGTTATTTTAATATTGCTGGGATTTTAGCATACCTGTGATGAGTTAGAGCACTAAAAGCCTTGGACAGACAGCTTTTTATTATTGCTTAAGCCAAGATGAGTTAATGAAACACCGTTAGTGCCTGATCTCAGCTGGATCTGATACAGTGGCTGTCTGTACCTGCTGTTCTAGTCTTGCAGAATTTTCCATTGTGCTGTTTCTGCAGATAGCATCTATAGTGTGATTTAAACATCAGGCATTGTGGATACAGAAAAACACTGAGATTTTCAGGTAAGTTGGAAGATGCATGAATGTGACTTCAGTGATTCTGTGTGTTTGATTCTTGGCTTGTTTGGATATGTGACAGAAGAAACTGTCTTTTCCAAATTTTGCTGGGAGAGAAATTATTGATAAATCTGAAATATTTTCCTTTTTCTGGCATTACTTCATAATTCCAGCCAATATTTTTCCTTTGGCCTTTTCTGCTTCTGGACAGCTGTTCTCCAGAGACTATATCAGTTTGAGTCTTCCCAGGAAGCACAAGTTTTGTGGTGATTCTTAAGAAGACATTTAGCTCTTTGGCTTCATTGCAAATACTAGCTAACCACCCACATTTTGAGGAGTGTGGCAACAGATAGCTCAGGCAACAAAGAGGTAAGGATGAGCCATGGATGCACCCTGGAAATGCTGCTGATCTGCAGTGTAAGTGTGGAGGACCTGGTCTTGGTATAAATGTTTGATCACAGTCTTGAACGCCTCCCTGCCTCTCCAACGCAGGCTCAAAGTGCTGATGTGCTAAACAGCTTCAGTTCAACAAGGTTTGATGTGCATGGACTTAGAGCCTTTTTGCCAGTGACAATCCCAGTCAATACCTTTGTTTTTGGAGTATTTCAGGAGTAAAGCAAACAAAGCCAGAAGGAAATTAGACAAGAGGAATTGCTGATAGCAGCTGCTGCTCAGTTCAGGCAGATGAGAGAATTTTATTATCTCTTGCACAGTATCCAGGGAACCTCAGGAGCTCCCTAGCAACCATGCAGTAGGAAAAGGAAGTGTTTTAAATCCTGGAACAAGTTTGTTTGTACAGGGATGTTGGCCCGTTGGTGCTGTCTGGCTGTGTTGTAATGGCATGGAGAGATGTTGCTTCCTTTCACAGCAGTGCTGGACAGCAAAAATAGCAAAAGTTGCCATGTCTGTCACTGAGGAAGAGAGGTATGAGCAGTTGTGGGCTAAGGAACTATGTAGGAAACTATTCTCCAGTCATTAGCTGAGATGTATGACCAGTTTGCATACCTTATGGATCATAGCTCATGTAACCTCTGCATGTCCATTTCTCTCAAAAAATTCACCTCTTCAAGTTCCTTCCCTTCTTTTCTGCCTCCATGTAATCATTCCTTCATCCAAATCTAGTGTTTTCCTGTTTCTTTAGATAGCATGCTTTATCTTATACTTGTGTCTCTTAGTGCACTGCTGTAAGGGTGCCATTAAAAGAAAATGGGGAACTGCCCTCTCCGTTCCCTCAGTTCCTCCAGAAAGAATCACGACCAGGTGCACTTTGCAAGTGTTCAGATGAAGGAGGCACCTGAGCTTTGGTTTGGTAGTGTCCCACCAGCTCTTCCAGCCCTGTGCTTTGCTTCACTTGACTGGATTGGTGCATAGACATCTGTAGCCAAAAATGAGCTGTTAACAAAAAATCTCACTCTTTCCTCATAAAGTCTTGAAAAAGCGCCATGTTGCACTGTTATCTCCACACGTATCCACTGCTCTTGGCAGGAGCAGGCATGTCTTCTTCCAGAGATGTGACTGATGGGAAATATTTCATGTCTGGTCCCAGGTGCCTGTAGAACTGGTAGCATTTGCTCCAAAGCACAGTGGGTTTTTTGTAGACTGTTCTGATGATTGAAAAGGGCTGTAAGCACCTTTCCTCCACAGGAAGCATTGCCTACCCCTGTCTTGAGATTAAGAGTTCTCCTGATGAAAGGAGGCATGCCTATAGATGGGTAATTTGGCTGTTCTCTAGAGCACACTGATTAAGGGGAATAAAATTGTTCTACTGCTGATGCACACTGCAACACAGAGAACTTACCATGGTGTGTCTCTCCTATATTGAGCTGTGATACGGGTATCTGTATGCTGTGTCACTTTCTGTATCAGCAGGCTAAAATGCAAGAAAATTTTGCCAGCTCCATGGGCACCTAGTGTCCCCCGTACTTCGTTATTTGGGGATTAATCTGTCCCCACCCTCCTCCCCCCCAAGTTTAGTGCTATTGCAGTGTTTGCAGCCATGGTGAGCTGAGCAGAACTTGGGCTGATGATTCATTACTGGAAGGGTGCTGAGCATACAAATGAGAGGGTACAATCAGCAGTGGAGGCTTTTTTGTGCATTTCTGCTCTACTTTGCTTCTACTGGCAGGAACGTTTCTAGGACCAGCCTGCAGCCCTGTGCAGCCCTGGATGACCTGCTCTCTGGAGATGTAGTGCTGCAGACTCCTGTGATATGCTGAAGCAGTGGCAGGAGTTTTGTACTTACTGCATGTGAAGCACTGCTGGCATACACCTGTGCTAAATGCTTCCTCTCCTGATGGCCTGTGTTAGTGCTTTCTGTTAGTCAGCCAACTGAGCAGTTCAAAGAAACACCAAAAAAGGGACATATGCATCTCACTGACCTTCTCATATAAAGCAGTGTGCAGTGATGAATCCTTATTATTTGTGTGCTTCTAGCTACTTGTAGATGGCCACAATCCAGATTAGATGCTCTGTGCCAGTACATCTGATTGTCAATGAGGCAGCTTGACTCAGCTGAAGCAAAAGCTTTTTCTGCATATGACAGAAGAGTGTTGCTAAAGTTGGCTGACTCCTGGACTGCGTAGGATATATTCAAAGTAAAGGGTTTTTTTTCCTTTTTCTCTATCTATCTATCTATCTATCTATCTATCTATCTATCTATCTATCTATCTATTTATTGTCAAACATCAAGTATTTTTTTTCTTTTCCTTTTCCTTTTCCTTTTCCTTTTCCTTTTCCTTTTCCTTTTCCTTTTCCTTTTTCTTTTTCTTTTTTTTGAAGAAATGCATTCAGAATTTCCCATAAGGCATTTGGCAAAGCTGACAGCATTTTACATGCTCTGGTCTGCTTCTGGTGAAAAGAGACAGATTTTGATATAATTCCATTGTCTATAATGGTTTATTTCCATTTGTCCTCATCAAAGAGGTCAAAACTGGGAGCTGGTATTTATCCACCGGCACGACAAAGGTCACTGCTGGATGGAATGTGGGTGGAGGCGGAAGAGGAAAACAAGTCTCTATGCAGAAAACAAAGGGATCAAGGTAACAGCCCTGTTGTTGGTTAGCCTTAGTGTGTGTCCTGTTGATGCTTATGTGGTCAGTAGAAACTGGTGGTTCACTGGAACCAAGAAGTGTTGATGTGGCAAACCAGCCACACGTTTACCCATTTTGAGCTCATGCAAGGATTTATAAGGCTCCCTCAGATAGCAGCTGAACCAGGCTATTATGCTGCTTCCCAAGTGCTGGAATAGCCTGTTGTCTCTTTTCATTAGTTATTTGTGTAGGGGTCCTGGTTGTATTTCTAAGTTAAAGCAGGTAAATGTTTGTTCTGGAGATGCACTTTGATGCCCTTCTCCTCTGAGCAATACAGTTATTCATAGAAGTGAGGAAATTTAGAACGCAATAGCTCAGGAAACTCGCTCTTTCCTATTTGGAGCCCTAATTAGAGCAATTAATCACTGCTGCTTCTGCCATCTAAGCTTCCAGGCTAGAATATATTGTTCTCTCATGTCAGAACAGAAATGTAAAAATGGTTTCCCTTTACCTGACACTTTGCCAGTAAAGCCTTTATCAGTGTCTGCCTCCTATCAGCTTCTCTCTTGCCTGAGAGCTGAAAATGCAAAGGACAAATTGACGTGACTGTTCCAAAAGAAAGAAGTGTGAAATTTTCAGAGATCAGTTTCTCCCCAGTTTGTGTTAGATTTCTCCGCTTGAATTACTTTCTCTTGGAATTTTTTTGTGGGTTTCCATTTTGCTCTGTAATATGATGAACATTTTTTCTTGGAAATACCAAGACATTACTGCAGTGGAGAGGTTTGATTTTTTTCTCCAACTTGATGCAGTTAAAATTTTTTCCCCACAATGTCCCTACGTGCTGAAGTTCTCCAGGTACATGCCCTGGACAGGTTGCGGATGAGGGTGCCTCTGTGTGTGTTTTAATTCCACCCACAGCTCCTCAGCTGGTCCACTTGTATTCAACTGGTTAAGTGCCCAGTTCTCACTCCGTTTCCCTCCACCTACCCATATATGGCCAGAAAGTGCTAGAAATGTCTGTGCTGCTGCAGAGATGTGGTGCTTCAGCACGGATGCTCCTGCTCTGCTGCAGTGACAAATGGCACGGTCAGTTTGCCTCACCAGTGGCAGTGACCTGGCTGATGAAGATGGCATCTATCTACAGCCAGCACTATCATTTTGGCTGTGCACACGCAAAACTGAAAACTACCAGTGTGCAGCTGTGAACACAGTTGGTACTGGACTGCATGTCTAGTCTAGTCATACATAAAACAGTTTTTGAATAGTCATCTGGAGATCTGAAGGACTTCCAGCTGCATATGTAAGACAAGCTGAAATTCCTGTCATTGTTACTCTTTTCTACACATTATGAACAGTATGACAGCAGAATTGTGAATTATCCATTTTCCTTTGGTGTAATTACCTTCTGCTGCTTCCTTATCAGCAGCTTCATAACCTCTCACAGTGAAGCAAATCTCTGGATCTGAGATGCTAACACTAATGTTTGTCTTTTTGCCGCCCTTGATGAAAAAGTAATGAACTATGAATGAATGAACAGCTCTGCCCTGTTGATGCTTTTTATTTTCATGCTTGGATGAAGAGATGCATTTACTGAAACAGGGCCAGAGTTGCTTTTTGATTTTTGAGCTAAGTTCATGCAGGAAGACTCCCAGGAATGCTCATTCTTAGAGCTCTAGATCTTGTAGACCCTAAGCAGTTAAGAACTACCACAGCCTTCAGTGAAGGACAACTCAGAGTGTCATACAGTTCTTGTAGTGTGCCAAACATAGGCCATGGGTAAAGTTTTCTCATGTCTTGTTGCTCATTTCTATTTATTGCCTCATTCAGCATGCCATTAGCACTCTCCCCCTAAGCACAGAGGCAGCATCCTAAGTCTGTGTGCACACTGTTCCTTTGCAGAAGTTGCTGTGGGGAGCAGAGGATGAAAAATGAACCCAGGACAGCACTTTACTCACTCTGCAACTTGATCATTCCTGAGGTGTTCAGGGGAAATTAGACAGCCCCGTTCCACTTAACTTGGCCATTTTGCTTTTGTAAAAGTGACCATGGAGCAGTTCTCCACACACACCCAAGATAACTTCAGCAAGTCTTGAGCCTTGGCATCATGACAGCAATAAGCCTTCCCCAGCCTAGAGCACAGGACTGCATTTCACATGGGCTGCAGCATGTCCTGGCTTATGTCCTCTCAGGACAATGCCACAGTGCACACATTTGTGGGGCTCACTGCAGGTAACCAGAAGGTGTTCATTTATTAATGTCATGAGAGTCGACTGCTCATTCCCACTGGCAAGATAGGACTGTATGTAGTCCACAGTATATGAGAACATGAAGGTCAAGGCACTAAGTAATGGTCTACCTAGGTCTGGATGGTGGTGTCCCTCAAAATTTTTTGGTAGTTCTCCAAGGACCTTACTGAAAAGGAAGCCTCTCTGCCAGCCAAATGCTGTTTGGTGCAGCAAACTGCTCCCAAAAAGCTGAAAAAAGCACCATTCTGTTCTGTTAAGCATGACAAACAATAGTTCTTAGCAACAGCTTCAAGATGCATTTCCACTAGCTGCTTTTTAGAATAGCCTTGACAGTGTGCATCCTTCCCTTTTCTGGATTGGGTCCTTTTTTTGGACCACGAGCTGATGCAGAGAGAGCTGTCTCTGAGCTTCTTCTCTTTCAATTTAGAGCAAGGGATGAATCAGAAGGCAATAGATTGTCTTCCTATCTTATTTTGGTTACTAATGATTTTGACTGCTCTGTATTGCATAAAAAGTGTTTTCACCCTCTGCAGCATTTGAGTGTATTCCTAAGGAAGTCAAGAGGCACTGCTTTGAGAATGAACACAGATCTTTACATCATAAATGTTGCATTGATTTAGTAGTTTTCAACCCTCGCCTTTCAGTTTCCTGTGTTTTTCTGGGAGCGTAGTTTAGATGACCAGTGTAGTACCAGCAGCAGCCTATGGGTGTTAAACCACAACACATATGACGGTAGCTTCCAGCTCACTTGGGAAGAGATGATAGTTATTACAACCTGCAGGAGAGCCAACATTTCATAGTGGCTTTCTGCTTTCTGGTGCAAGTGTGGGCTCCTTCTGGATGGACTTTTTTCCCACATTGCTGGGAGATGTTTGGTCTAGAGCTAGCAGGAGGGGCCTCTGCTCAGATCAGCCGCTGGCAGCGCCTGTTGGAGGACTTTGTCGGGGCATTCATTTGAGCCACGAATGCACGCTAGTTATGTATGCTTGAAGACTGTATGTAGCTTGTGCAAAATCCATGACTGGTTGCCCAGGACTGGATATGTTCACCTGGAGCTTTCCTTTCCATATTGCAACTTGGAAAAGCTGTGAGGAAAAGGCAAAATGTATGTACAGTTCCATTCCCCTCATGTGCCAGAATGCTTGTACAACTTCTACAGGGATTAGTGGCATGCATTAATTTATAGGACAGCTCTACTCATTTTCCCTAAATTTAATAATTTAAATCCCAGAGATTTTACTGATTACTCTAGTGAAATGAACTTTCATTTAAAAAGTAGAACCTGGGGAAAAAAAAAAAAAAAAGAAATTTCTGAAAGAACCTTCTCTAAACCCAAGCATTAGGTTTCCAAAAATATATTCTTAGGAATAATCCTTTTAGATATTATAGGTATTCTTCCATCTTCTAGTCCAGTGTCTCAGTATAAAACAAATGAATGCTTTGGAACGTTTAGTCCTCCAAACCCATTAAGAGGATCACGATAAGCTTTCTTTCCTCCCACACTTCGCTTCATACTCTGCTAACAATGGCCACAGAGGAGAACAACTGGTGAAAATGCTCATGCTGTTTAAGGGGTGTTTAATCTCTGTGTACTGTACTGAAACAAAGGATTCATTTGCCAAGATCGTGAAACAAACTTCTTAATACCCCACTAGATAGAAACCAGCCAAGAGCAGAAATCCAGAAGTGAAACACTAGCAACTTCTGTTAGATTGTATTGCTGTTAGGATACATCTACCGTATAGCTTTGCTCAGGACATTGACTTTTCTGTGGCCAGTTGATGAGTCAGAGGCATTTTTAATGCATTTTTCACTAAAAGCATTATTTCCATAAAGCTTGTGGGGGTCTTCCAGATAGCTAAAGCTCACTGAGTGAAGGAGTAGCAGTCTGCAATGTCATCTCCACTCCTTACCTCAGGATAAACTCACTGAAATCAGAGGCAGCTGCATCTGAAGGAAGGAAGAAAGGGGACATCAGTTTTTAGTTTTGTTTTCCACTATGCATGAAAATATACTGTTATGGGGAGAGTCATGGCTTCTTAACTGACCTAATCTTCAAGCTCAGGTTATCTTGGATAACATCAGGATGATGTATAAGCAAACTTTGGGATAACTTCACCACATCCTGACACACTGAGTAGGAAGCCCATAGCACAGCTGGACAGCAGAAGGAGCAGCTGTGATTTGAACCAAGTTTGGGGAACAGCAGTTCATGTGCAGCTGTTCTGCGAGACATCCACCCTGGTGAGGATTCACTCCTAGAAAGCTATCTAGGGGAAGAGTTTCAGCACTGATACTGTGGTAGAAAGTGAATATGAAAGACCTGCATGCAACTCAGGTGCTCAGATCTCCAGCTGTTGCTTTGCATAGGCAGCACCTCCTTTTGGGCAGAACACACTGAATGCTGAGCTGCTGCAGCCTGGATGGGAAGGTTTACTCACAGCACTGCACCAGACCGTGGGCTTCCTGGACACCACCTTTGACCTGCTAAACTGCTCTTAGTTACTGACTCTGGAATGTATACTAAGCACTAGTCACGTGCCACTGTGAGGTAATGAAGAGATTTAAGAAGTGGACAGCGACCATGAGGAATTCAATCTTAACCCTACGCACTTTAATTGGAGATAGGAGCCTGCAATGAAGGAGCAGTAACGTCAGTGCACGTAAAGACTGCCATCATACAAAACTGACCGATGTGGATTTTTACCAAATGAATGTATCTAGAACAGTGGAACATCCTGTCACCAGGCAATATTTACCTTACTGAAACGGACTGGACTTCACAGCAAAACCAAGGATTTTTTTTTGCCAGGGTTCCACTTGTACAAGTGTCAAGTGCCTGGAAAACGCGTTTTGTAATGAAAAGGGTAACTAAATCTCTAGTTTCAATTGTAATATCAGGCGTCAATCTAAGACAGTGGAGATCATTAAATGAAGAGCATTAGGCTTTTCTTATAGGATATGCTGTGCTTTAAAATGTATTTTATTGATCCTAAAATTACAAGATCAATTATTGACATTTTGTTGAGGATCAATCTTGGATTAAATGGCAAAATGAGGAAAAGTTTTTTATATGTACTATGTCCAAAAGCAGAAACAGATTGCCCTCCTCATGTGAACACTCAGAAACTTTTTCTGATGATTAAACATTATGTCTGAAATATATCTTAAGTTATACCAGCCACTATAGCGCTTTTTGGTGAACCAAAGAAGTCCTACAGTGAAATCAAACTTTTGAGTAATATCTGTACTACTTAAATATGAATTCCCTCAAGCATAATTTTTTTTTCCCCCTGTTTTTAGATTCACATATAATCTGTCAATTACAATGCAAAGTGTAAGTAACAGATTTAAGCAAGGATGTTGGAGTGTGAAAAGAATTCATGTGAATTGCTAATAGGCTGGTGGGAATACATTTTTATTTATTTATTTTTTTCCAGACGAAGGCAAATCCTGTTGCCTCAAAGACAGCAGTCTTGATTTTCCACTGTTTCATCCCTTGACTCACTGCGGTTACCTGTGAGAGGGACCGGAAAGGCTGGGAGCAGCCTGAGACCCAATCAGTACTCCATGTCACCAAACGAGCAGTGCTGCATCTATTCTCCCTTTGAAGAGATGTGAGTAAAGCTGTGAGCAAATTAAAAACACAAGCCGTGGGGCAAAAAAGCAGTCTTGTCATTACTTCAGCTGAGCAAAATGGAGATTTGATAGCACACACAAAACATCTCTCTTCCGCTCTCCCCGTTTTTGCTATTTAAGGCAAAAGCCTGGTAATTAGCATCCTCCGGTGACATGAATCGATCAGGTTTGCATTTGCCTTGACAATCATGTGACAGAGAATGGAAAACAGAGGGACAGGATGAGTCCTCTCAGGTAATTAACCTACGCTCCAATGCTTCCCACACCAGCCTATTTTCAATTTCGGCACAGTACAGTTTATACACTCTAACATTATTGCTCAGAAGATAAGAGTGATGATTCAGGTTTGCTAAAAATGGCTTCACCATACTGCAATCATGCTCGTGAAGCTTCATCTTGAATCCTGTAGTTTATAAGCTTCTTCTCACTGAGAAATAAATACATGTGGTGTTTTATCCGAAAAGTTACTCACCAGATACCTGAAACACTTGTATACCATCTTTAAGAAAACATGGCTTGTTTGGTCAATTTGCCTGCCAATTATTTTTTCCTTGTGTTTTTTTTTTAAAATGTGTATAATACCATAAGTGACCTCCCTTAATACTGCTGTCCATACAACTAATAAGTAACTGAGAAATAATATGCCTGTGCCGCATCCTGCCGTGCCAGAAGATCGATATTCCTTTGGAGATTAGAATAGGTGTTAAGTATCATTTGTGCCCAGACCCACTGAAGTCAAAGAAATGATGCCTACTGGCTTCTGTGGGAGCCAGACTTGGACATCGTTCTGGCAAGCTGTCCACCACTAAACTGAGCTCCTGCAGGGGTCAAAACCTAAATGAGGGAAATAGAAATCCAGGAACTGAAACTGAGCCACAAAGAAATATTCTAATTCCATGGCATCCTGAACAGATTCAAATGAAACGCAAACGCCCATACGCACACGCGTGCACACGCACACACAAAAGAAAGTTATGAATTTAACAATCTTAAAAATTCATAGATTAAAATTGTTCACGTTAAACAATTGAGTATAATAGGTAGCTTTCTTGACTTTCCATTTGTTTCCCTGAGCACTGATCTTTGGAACATCTGGAGTTTCAGAATTGTCTAGTTCACAATTCCTAGAAGAGTTATGTAAAATACTGTCTTTTTATGTCAAAAATCAATTCCTTAAGTAAAACTAAGATACAACTTCCAAGAACAGCCAATTTTTTATTTTTTATTTTTATTTTTTTTAATTTAAAGCCAACAACTATCACTTCTCAATCTGTATGTAGGCACCTTGCTGGTCTGTCTTCCAAACTCACTCTGCAGCTGGGCAATTCTTATTTAACTCAGCACAGGGTGCTGTGCTGTGCTATAAACTCATCTGCGTGGAGATCTATGTAAGGATTTAGCCTCCTTACTTTTGTAACTCATTTTTTGCAAGATATTTTGGGTATATAAGCAAGACAGTATGCTGCCAATTCGATTCTGTGCCTCAGTTGGTATCGTAGGTAAAGACTTTTAACTGACTTCTCTGTAAGGGGCTAAGGAGGTAATCTGCAGAGGCAGCACACAGCCAGCACGCAGGCAGCCATACAGCCAGAACACAACCAACCATACAGCCAGCACACAGCCAGCATAGAGCCCATCTCCAGAGCTAACATGAGACGTGCCCAGGGCAGATGTTTCAGGCTGGCCCTCTGCACAAGGAAATCTGCTGCCCCGAAGGAGCTGTCTTAGATTTGTGCAGCCCTTGGCAGCCTAGCCATGCTGCTTCTGACTGTCTTCCCTAGGTGAGAGCTGTCACCATCAGCTTCACAGACCACAGTTTGCAATTTCAAAACTTCTAAGGCATTCTGAATTTTAGGTTATACAAAGCGTGCAAGTGAAAACACTTTAGAAAACAAAACAATGCTGAAAGATTTGGTTATTTTTAGGCTAAAATTGTCTCTCTCCAATTCTAAGGCTGTAAATTACGTCAGTCTCTCTGCAACTAAAGATTTTAGAACAATTTTCCACGACCACAGAAATGACACTGTAACTTTGTGTTCCCTTAACTCTCTCTCTGGTATCTGAGACACGGGCGCTATGCAGCAGGCTCCAAACAGGAGGAACAGAAAGGTCATTTTCATAAAGCTCTATTTCAGCACAGGATGCCTGGGGGTGCTGAACCAAAAGCAATCTGGAAAGCTGCTTTTGGGTTCTCTGTGCAAGCATGAAATTAAGCTTTCACCTGTCCTGGGCAGACATAAAGACAATATGCCGTACCTACGTCCTTAGCTGGCACTTTCTGACACAGCCTTGACTCTGGCATTCCACGGCAGAATCCAGGAACAGCATTTGCCAGTTTCTTTCTTTGCCTTTTTCACACCTCCAAGCTCAGAAAGAGTTAACAGCGTATAATCCTATTATTATTGTTATTATTATTTTCCCCCTCCTACAGAATTAAAGTGGCCTCTTTAAAAGGAAAAAAATAAAATAAATCTCTGTAACAGGAGTATAAATACTGCTCTGAAAACACATTCGGAAGATGCCTTCCAAGATGGTTATCTTTTTTTTTTTTTCTCTCTCTTTTTTTTTTTTTTTTTTTTCTTTTTTCCCCTTTTCCTTTAAAACTGTGACCACTGCACCGGTTAAGGCTGTTTTACAATATATGTATTTCAAATAAAACTTTAATATTCAAGCTTACCAGATTGATGGATCGTAACAGGTAAAATGGAACTCTTTACAAGGTAAACCATGTAGTTGTACAAAATAGAATTAAACCTTCGCCTGTGTAAACCAAAAAGAAATCCTGCCTCGCATAAAAACACAGAACCTGTTTACAAAAAGGAATGTGTATGACATTTGGACTCCCTTGTAACTGCCATATCCTAGCAACATCTCAGCTGTTTTAGTAAAGGAACTAATCGTCGATTTTAAACTGCAGTGAATTTACCAAACATTTTCACTATAGACTTCTGAAAGCTTTTACAGTAAGAAGTTATCAACAAAAGCAGGCACGTTAGTGTACAAAAACGTTGATTTTTTTCCTGTTTCTTTTTCAAAGTGCAGGTTTTTCTCGATGTGCATCTTACAAGACTGACAAATGTTTTAACTCACTAAATCTTAGAACAGAACTCAATTCTCCCGAGGAGTAGTGTAAACGTTAAAGATCCCCAATACATCTCTAGTAAACGTGACACGAATGTCTCTGCGTTGTTCAGAAATTTAGCTCTTTTGAGAGGTAAAGAAGCTTCATGACACCTTTTCCTTACACTGGCTGGTTATCATAAATGGGTAACTCTGGACTGCTAAAGCTGGAGACTGATGAATCACTCGAAGGGAACTAAACTTGGCTACGGAGGAGAGGCGGCGGGAGGAACCAACCATTCGGCGTTTCTTGCGCAGCCTTTGGAGAGCCCAGCCGCCGGCGGACAGACGGACGGAGGGACGGCGGGAGGGCAGCGGGAGGAGGGCAGGGAGAGAGAGCTTCCGCAGAGACAGACGTGCGGCGCGGGGCCGTGCAGTCGGGGGCCGGCGGCCACCCCCAGCCCCGCAGCGCTTTGCCCCCGGAGCCGCTGCCGCTGGCGGTGCCGTCGGGGCGCGGCGCTAGGTGCCGTGGGCGCAGGGCTCCCCGGGGTAGATCTCCTCATAGGCGGGGGGCTGCTCGCTGGGCAGCGGGTAGCAGTACGGGTAGGAGGCGTTCAGCTCGGGATCCATGGGCGAGTAGCCGGGCAGCTCGACGGACGGGTGCCCGCCACAGTGCACCTCCACGCCGGCCTCGTCGAAGACGTGGAAGACGCCCACGTTGATGTAGGAGACGGCCTGGAAGGGGCAGTCCCCGGGGCTGAGCTCGGGCTCGCCGCCCGAGAAGAGGGAGCCCTGGCTGTGGCGAGGCGCCCGCCGCCCGCCGCCGCTCCTCCGCCGCCGCCGCCGCCCGCCCGCCGGGGCCGCCGCCGCCGGAGCCGCTCTCCGCCGCCGCCGCCGGCGCCCGCGCTGCTGCGAGGCCTTGTAGTTCTTGACGAGGAGCAGGTTGAGCAGGCCCAGCAGGCACTCCAGCGCGTTGAAGACGGTGGAAAGCACCAATCCGCGCTGGTAGTCCCGCAGCTTCTGGCAGCGGAGCGCCGCCGCCGAACCGTCGGGGGCCGCGGGGCCGCTCCGCGGGCGGGCCGCGCCGCCGGGCTGCAGCAGGCAGTAGTGCGAGTACTTCCTCTCCACCAGCGACACGGTGTCGCCGTCGATGACGGCGCCGGCGAAAGCGCTTAGCACGCCCAGCATGAACACCAGCACCCCCAGCAGCAGGAAGTTCTGCCGCCCCCCGGGCGACGCCTTCTCCCCCGGCCCCGACGGTGCGGCCGCCGCAGCCTCGCTCCCGCCGGGGCCAGGACCGGGGCCGGGGCAGGAGCCGGGGCTGGGGCCGGAGCCGGAGCCGGGGCCGGAGCCGGGGCCGGGGCCGGAGCCGGGGCCGCCGCCGCCGGGGTCGGGGGCCGAGGCCGGGGCCGCGGGCGCCTCGTCGGGCGGGCGGCAGCAGAGTAGCGCGGCGGCGAGCAGCGAGAGGCCGGCGGCCAGCAGCAGCCCCGAGTAGAAGGCGCCGGCGGCGGTGCCTAGGCGGAAGGGCTCTCCCTTCAGCTCGGAGCCCAGCGAGAAGCACTTCAGGCCCACGGCGGCGGCGCTGAGGGCGCAGGCGAGCAGGAGGCAGCTGGAGAGCGCGGCGCAGGCTCCCCGCACGCTCCACTTCATCCTCCGCGCCGCCGCCGCCGCCGCCGCCCCGCCGCCCGCCTCATCCTCCTCCCGCGGCCCCCCCCGGCCCCGCGGCGGCGGCGGCGGCGCGGCGCGGCGCGGCCATGCGGGCGCGGCGCTCCCCGACGGGGCGGCTCGGCTCCGCTCGGCTCCGCACGGCAGGCAGCCGCCGGCCGCAGTGAGCCGGGCGCGGCGAGCGCACACGCTCCCCCCCCCGCCTCCCGGCCGCCGCCGCCTCCTCGTCCCCGCCCGCCCTCTCTTATCGCGGCGGCTGCGGGGAGGCGATTAATTATGGATGGGAGCAGCGGCTGCCGGAGGGGGGCGGCCCGACGGCGGGGCTGTGGGGCGGGCGACCCCCGGCCGGACTGGGGCTGCGGACTCCTTGGGTCGGGGAGCATGGTGAGGGTACGCGGGCGGCGGGGGCTTACACCCTGCGCAGAGGGCTTATCCACCTGCTATATATCTCCGGTGGAAATGTTTTAATTTGAAGTAATATCTTTTTGTTTACTTATCCATGCATTTATCTACGTATTTATTTTTCTCGCTTGCTCCTGCAGGAGACCCACGGTCCGCGGTGCCCCTCTGTGACAGCGTTGCAGTGTGGCGCGGCGGCGGACCGAGTACCCCGCACCGCGCAGCCCGCCGCAGCTCTATCCCCCCCCCCCCCGGCCTCCCTCCCTTTCTTTGCGCCCGGCTGACCGGCCCCGGGGGGACCGCTGTTGCTCTGGGGCGGCGGCCGGGACGGCACCCTCGGGGCGCCTCGTCCGGGCAGGTGGAAGCCGCTGTAGGGGCGGAGAGGGGACAGCAACGCTCCCAATCAGGCCGCGGCGTTTGGGCATTGCGTCCCGCTGGGACCTTAGCCGGGAGCGAGGGGACCGAGACAGGGGCTGCAGAGGGGGTTCCGGAGGACTCTTCCTCGCCCGTCCGTTCTCCTTCCGGGAAGCCGCAGCCTCCCGCTCCCCCATTTTCCCCCTCTGCCACGCACACTCCAGCGCCTTGCCGGGTATTTTTAGCCGGCGCCGCTGATTAGCATTCAGGGGAGCAAGCGAGGGAGAGAAAACGATTTCGAAGCAGCTTTTTCTTCGCTTCCCAACAGAGGCAGCGCACCTGTTTGTGAGGGGAGCTACGAGCCGTGGTCCGATGTTCTTCCCCCAGGGCCCCAGGCCTGCTCCCCCAGCGTGGGGACCTCTTACGCCCCATCAAGGCAGGCGGAGGCGCAGGGCTTTGCTCCCGGAGCCGCCCCTCCCCGTGGGGTTCTCTGGGCTCTGCTCTCAGTGGCCCTGCCATCTCCACTGGCACTATCACAAAGGGATGTGGCATCCCTTGGGGCCAAGAGGAGGAGGTAACGTTGCCTCCTGAGGTCTTTGTTGAGCTCTAAACGTTGCCTTGAGAAGCACACACACGCAGACTGAGTCCAGCTGCCAGTTCTGAGGGCTCCGGGGACACAGTGCCTGTGTGGGTGTACAGGGAAAGGAGCTGTAGCTCCTGGGAAGGAAGCACATAATGACCTTATGCATGGAGCGGGCAAAGTACCTTACTCCCTGACACACAGCATAAGGGTGCTTACCTGTGCAGGAAATAGGATATGATTTGTATCATTTCATTGTTACTGTCATGAGCTTAATGGGCTTCAGAAAAGGATTAGCTATTATGAATAGAAAGAACATTCACTTAACATGAAATGGGACAAAAATTAAGAAGGGATCTCAACCTTATGCGTCACCTTATTAGTCAGCCCTCCATGGGCAATAGCTAGGGGAGGAAAAGCAAGCCCTTGACAGGGTCAGCTCATTTCTTTCTTGTGCAGAGCTGCCTGCCTGGCGGTTTGATGGCTGTCAGATGGGGGCAGGTGGGCTTCTCCAGTGCAGTCCTTCACCAGTTCATATGCTCTCAGCTTTTTTGTCTTCATTATCTCGAATGTCATCCTGTCGGTGCCCCATCCCTGGAGGCACTCAAGACCAGGTTAGATGGGGCGTGGGCAGCCTAGTCAGGTGGATGGTAACCCAGGTCATGGCAGTGGGTTGGAGCTGGATGGGCTTTGAGATCCTTTCCAACCCGAACCATTCTGTAATTCCACGATTCTATGATCTTCTGTGGAAGAGACATTTCTTTGCCCTGTGTTTGCAGCAGGAGGCTGATCTTGGTTAGCGTACCTAACAGCTGTGCGTGGTGAGAGACTGTGCTGGTGGGCAAGTTTAATAAGGTAATTAATAATTCTGCTGCATATTTTTGTTTCTCCTCTGGGGCAGCTTGCTCCTGTTGACCTTTTCCAAATCTTTCCTTGCCTCTTCCTCCCCAGAAGCACTTTCTGCCTTCCAGAAACCATGTTCAATATGCAAGGCTGGAAGTTCCACTACCATCATGCTCCCCCATGTGTTATTTATCATTCATAACCTCCTGGGTTTCAGTGTCACTCTGAGTTAGCACAGTTTGTCTTAGGGCTGTTTAGCACTTTGCACCGTGGCACATGCTCAGTAAGAGGAGACTCACATATCCAGTAAGAGGAGCACACACACATACAGAATAAGGTTATTAGCATATCCTGTGCATTCAAATTCAACTCTCTTTGGAAAAACTCTCTTTAGAAAACACAATAACAAAGTTGTTACATCTGTAATAACAGACATAAGACTCCATAAATACTCCATCATATCTTACATATCTTGTATTAAATGATTTGCTGGAATTTTAGTGGATTTGCAACCACTAAAAAGTGGTTGGCCTACCAGCAGCCTACATGAAGGTTCTGAATCCTAAAGTGTACAACTGATCACAGCTGATAGCCCCTTTGGGTTGAGGTTAGGATGTCCACCTGTGTGTTCACTGCTGATCAATATAGGTCTCATTGGTTGGCCAGATCCGACTGCTGGGTTGCATATGGGTTCCTGCAACACAAGGAGAGGGATTTCTGAGTCACTTGGCAACATTTGTCACCTAAATCAGTCACTGCTGGCTAGTCGGTCTGACAGCCACAGTTAATAGCACAGTCAGGATCTGATGGGACTGTGCTACAGTTGCTAAGCATGAAGTATTGTCAGTGCCATGTGTTTTGAGACTCTGGGTTTTAGTTTTGTCCTCAGGCTTTGTTAGACACCTTAATTGCCCAAATCAAAATTTATCACAGTTGTTTTCACGAGTACTTCTGTTGGGCTTCAGAACATGCGTGTCAAGATCGGTGGGACAGCAGCCTGGGCCACATGTGCCAGAGGTACAGGGGACCACAGGTACAGGAGAGGTCACTTATGGCCAGGTCCTGCCCCCAGGGAGGAGCAATGAGGTTTGGGCACAGATTTTGTTTAGCTCAGGGGGGGAGGCGAAGTGCTGTGCTGGGTGCCAGGTGGGCATTGCCATGACAGCAAAGCAGGCTTGCCTCGCTCTATGTGAGAGGATTGGGTGTTTGCACTGGGGTGCAGTTCAGCCTCTCAACTTTTTGTGGTGACTCAGTGGCATGAAGGACGACAGAGCTATTAATTATTTGCTCTCCAGGCTGGGAAGCTAAACTGTGTGTTTGTAAAATGGATGGAGATCTTCAGCTTACACCACCAAAGTGCAAAGCATTGCATTATTTTATTGTCTACTTCTCCTCCTACACTGCATTTATGGTAAGATGTATGTGTTGTTATTTCAATGCCAGTTTGATAAATGGGTGTCATAGCTTTGACTATTCATTCATGATGGCTGTGTAACCTCCCGTAACTTATTCTGTTGCTTACTCCTGCTTTTTTTTTTCTTTTTTTCTTTTTTTTCTTGGTTCTATAGAAGGCAGTGTGGACTGTAAAATCTTTTTACAAAAATCTCTTTATGCCCCATTATTAGGAGTACATTAGAAATTAGATATTTGAATCTCTGAACACAGCACATATCACATTTTGTTCTGGTCCTTGTTCTTTTCCTTCCTTCCTTGTTCTCATGTTAAGTCTCTCATCCATCAGGACCCCCAGGTCCTTCTCTGCTGAGCTGCTCTCAAGGACCACTCCTCCCAGTCTGTACAGGTGCCTGGGGTTCTTCCGGCCCAAGTGCAAAACCTTGCACTTTGCTGTGTTGAACCTCATTAGGTTCACCTGAGCCCAGCTTTCCAGCCTGTCAAGGTCCCTCTGAAAGGCATCCCTTCCTTCCACCGTATCAACCGCACCACTCAGCTTGGTGTCGTCAGCAAACTTGCTGAGGGTGCACTCAATTCCCTCATCGATGTCATTAATAAAGATGTTAAAGAGCACCGGTCCCAACACAGACCCTTGGGGGACACCGCTCATTACCAGCCTCCACCTGGACATAGAGCCATTGACCACCACCTTCTGTCTGCGGCCTTTCAACCAATTTCTTATGCATCGAGTTGTCCACCCATCAAATCCACATCCCTCCAATTTGGAGATGAGGATGTGGTGGGGGACCATGTCAAAGGCCCTGCTCAGGTCCAGGTAAATGACATCGGTCGCCTTCCCTTTGTCCACCATCACCGTCACTCCATCATAGAAGGCCACAAGATTAGTTAAGCATGATCTTCCCCTGGTGAAGCTGTGTTGGCTGTCTCGGATCACATGCTCATTCCTCATGTGATCGAGCATGTTGTCCAGGAGGATCTGTTCCATGATGATGAGGCCTGATAGCGCTGTTCTGTGATCATCAGCTCACAGTCACAATTGAGGCTGGTATCTACCCCATGTCTGCCATCCCACTGTTTCTATCCAGCCTTCCCCAGAAAGTGAGGACAAAGCATGGGAAGAATCAATGGAGCCTGCATCAGTAGATTTTGCTGGCGCCTGGTGAATCTGAGCACTTCCACAAGTTTTTCAGAACTTCTGTGTTTCTTGGCTTTGTTCCTTTGCTCCTGGCTGAAACATGTGCTTCCAGTCACAGTGAGGGGCCCAAGAAGGTCTACTCAGGGCCTGTGAACAGTCTTTATTACTGTTCTAGTCGAAATGCTCCCAGACCGGAATGAAAAAAGGGGTGGATCCTCCGTGCAGAAGGATCTTGTCTTTTCAGTTAAGTGGTCATTATGTGAGGAACGTTCTATGTTTACAGGGCTGTAAAACGGGACACAGGCTATTCTGAAGAGAGACTTTTGTTTGCTGTGGCATTTGTAAAATCAGTTATTTGCTATTATTTGTCAAATTACTTAAGGACCTCTTTCTGTTGCTTATTTCACAGAGTTGTTCAGTTATGACTAACTTGGAGAAAACATACCTGATGCTTTCCTAACTGCCATCCTAATGCTGGGACTTGGATGGCATTTGGCTGTGTGGGTTCTGAGAAATTGCTAAGTTAGTGATAAAAGATTGCTGACTACCTCGTTGGTCAAAAGAACTCTCAAAAGCCTGCTCTGTGGGCTCACTGAATGCTTCAAAGTGTGTTTCAGGTCAGGCAGCATTTGAGGTGTTACCTTAGCAAAGGCTGAAGGCTGATGCATGTCTTAGGTTCATGTCAGGCCTTCAGTTCAGGACCCAAGCAGCAGCCATAACACCTCTGCTTTGTACCTGCCATCTGCTGAGTGGTGAACTGCTGCAGAGTGCTTCCAGGAGCTTCAGGAGGTCAGCAGTGCTCCCTTCAGGCCCAGGTGAGTGGGAGCAATTTCCTTGTTTAGTAGAAAGTGTGTTGTGTAGTGATGTCCTCTTGTTTGACATTGTATGCTGCAGTTGGGCACAAAGCTGCTCTGCATCTGAGAGGAAGAAAGGTGGTGTCTCAAGCAAGCGGGGATGGATCAGATGTTATCTTTTCTTGTTCAGCTATTGAATCAAGCATCTGATCGGTCTCACCTGCCCTGGTCCAAATTTAGCTGCTGGACTTGACATGGGAGTCTTGAAAATTCCCTGTGTTGGTGCTGCTTTGTCTTAGATAAGGCCCTGCTGAACTCTTATCTCTTGTTGTGTGCTCCTCTTTTAGCCACAGCTACCTTAACTTCTGTACAGAATGAAACTGCAAGACAGGAGAGGAAGGGGAGAGAGCAGGTTCCCACTCAGGACAGAGCTGTAATACAGGCAAGGTGTATTTTGGGATCTCCTCTGATCCCAATAATGTGGAAATCATTCTCCTGCCAAGGGCTGGCCTGTAGCAAAGCTAACCTGTAGGATTTAGTGGAAGGTGTAACTCCCTTCCACCATGACTTCTCCTTTTGCCTGTGTATTGAAAAGAGGAATAACCTTTCTTGGTCCTTGAAAGCAGAAGCTGCAGTGAGCGTGCCCTCAGACTGAAGATGTCTCCTATCCATGTCTACAGCCTGGGAGATTTTTCCCTGCTGCTTGGGAGCCTTGCTGTGGTGAACTATGGTTCCTGCTCTGGCCCGATAACACAACTGCTGACCTAGTTTCCTATCACACCTTATCCATCAGAGAGGGCTCTGCCCCTTTCTGTGCTGTTTGTCTGATCTTTCCCTAGGCTGTTACTGTAAGTGATCCTGACCAAAGTGCATCTTTCTCCATGTCAGTCAAAATCGCTTAAAGGTGTGGGTTGGCAAGTGGAGGGTAGTGAAGCCACAAGAACTGAAGGAGCCACAGATGATGGGACAGGGTACACAAAATCCTTCTCATCCATGGGAGCAGCTGCTGTTTGGAGCTGAGAGCAGGGAGCCAAGGGAGTGCCAGCTTCTTTGCCCAGCCCTTGCCATTTCTTTCCTGCATTCCTCACTCCCTCTAGCCAGCAATGCAGCCTGGCATCCTGTGTTTTGGATACTGGCTTGCATGGCCTGTGCATTAGAAGTATCATGAGATGACTGGAACAGGCTGCCCAGGGAGGTGGTGGAGTCGTCATCCCTGGGGGTGTTCAAGAACTGTGCGGATGTGACACTGAGGGATGTAGTTGGTGATCATGGTGGTAGTGGGCTGATGGTTGGATTTAACTGTCTTAGTGGACTTTTCCAACCTTAATGATTCTGTGATTCTATGATTCTATGATGACAGGGCAGTACAGAGACTTTCTTTAGTCCCTAGGACAATCTGTAGCCTGTTTTTAAGGAGCGGCTGGTGAAGAGTAACCTCTTGGCTGAAATTCACTGTATAAGGATCTGCAACAACACTGGAAATACTTTAAATTTTTAAAAGTCTGGAAATTTAAGTACCTAGAGTACCTGGTAGATAGCTTAAAGAAATACAAGGGGCTTCATAGTGTGGTCAGCCCATGCAGACTGTTGAACTTGTGTCGTGTCCTTATCAGAGCTCTGATAAACATCACCCACTTTCCTCTTCAGCTGCCTATTGGAAAGCTGTGCTGACCCTGTCTGCTCTGATGATTGGAAACCTCTCTACTATTTCAGCACTAAATGTGCTTTGTGGCCAGGTTCTCTGATGTTTACTCTTCAGATGTATTTGTGGGCAGCAAACATACCCCTCTGGGCTTTCATTTTTCTAGAGTAAAGAAGCCATATATATATATATAATTTTATTTTATTTTAATTAGAAGCTCTGCATACTCTACAGTTTGAGTTTATCATCATACATTAACCAGGGCAAAAACACCTTTTGTTGTCTTACCAAGGTCTTGGATGGTGATATTGAGCTTTCCCACTCCTTGCGATGAGTCCTTGCTGAATTATCCTGGAATTTGTAATTGCTTTTTGCCCGGGTTCTTTCTGTGGGATGCTACATCTGTATCTATCACATCTGCTTGTTTGTCAGCAGTGTAGCTCCAAGATGCGGGGCTCCCAGTTGAGAGCAGCCTTTCACTGAAGATGTTTACCCTTGTTTGACTGATCTTTCTCCTCCACTTATTCCAGTCTTCAAGGTAATTCAGCTTTTGCCTTTCAGATATTTTGAATGTCTTCTGTGTTGGTATTGCCCTTGTGCCTCCTGGACCTCATGGCGCTATATTTGTTACCTTCAGTTGGTTTAATGGTTGTTTTCACAGTACACCCTGCTGTGGTCTCCCTCTTAGCAAGCTCCTGCCTTACTCCTCAGCTGTAGTACCAGTTTCTGCCAGCTTATCAGTCAGCTTCCCATGTAATGCAATTTCACAAACTTTACTGAAGCCTGGAGAGGCAGAAAATCAGCGATACCACCAAAGGAGATAGGTGTGTTCAAACTCTGACAAGCCTATACTGTGTTTTATCTCTGCTCATTTTAAAATGTGTCTTTTATTACTTTTTTTTTCATCCCCAAAACACTTGTTCTGGTGCCTGGTAAGGGTCTATGTAACATACACAGACATCTTACTGTACTTCAGGAAGGGGAAATATAAGCATAAATTTGTATTTCTCCACTATATTCCATTATTATTTTTTTTTACTTTACAGTGGTTTTTTGCAGCCAGTAGGTTGCATCCTCTGCCCCTCTTGTAACACTAGGCTGAGCTGTCCGTCCCTCTCAGTTTCATTCTGTGAAGATTTGTGAGTTTAGGATCCACTTTCAGCTTCCTTGTCTTCAGTGCTTTCAGTTCCATGGCAGGTCCAGACTCAGTGCCGTCCTTATTGAAAGACATGAATGTACTCTATGCTACTTTTTAAATTACTACTTTTTTTTTTTTTCATTATTAGTGTTTTCTTTTCTCTTGCGTACTGTCTAGCAGCTCGAGTTTTTCTTTCCTTATCTTCTTATTTACATAACTGGCAAGCTTTTTTTACCTCCTTTTGTGCAGTGTAGATCTGCTCAGTTTGCTAATTCCCTCTTTGCTCTCCAACTCTTCACCATATTTGTGAGTGAGGTTTTTAGCCATTCTTTCTCTTATCCTTCTGCATGATTTGTTTCATCTTCATCTTTGCATCCTGGCTTGCTGCTGGCTGACTGCCAGAACTCTTAAGGATTTTTTTTTTTGGTGATGATAGTTCTTCCACATTTAAAATGTCTCCTCTCGTGTTTATCTGCCCTTTCCTGGCTTAGAGGTAGATTTCCAGTCCTCTCCCTTATCGTTTGTCAGTCTTTCCTTTATTGTTTTACCACTTATATAGCCTCTTTTTCTTCTTCTCTTGCTTGTCAGACCTTCTATCCATTTGTTTTTGACCACATAATCTCTCTCTCCTTAATCTTCCTCCCATTTTCTGTTTGCAAATGGTGCCTCAGCTCTAGTTTTGTTTGTCTAGTGTGGCTTTTCCTTTGCTACATCTTTGTCATGTGTTGATCATGACTAAAGATCTATCCTGTTCCATATATCTTCGTGCATCTTTTTTTCTTACTTTTCTTCTGCTGCAGCTGAATATTCGTATTTGAGTCTGAGGTGCCTTTCTCAGGGATTTTTTTTTCTTTTTTTTTTTTTTTTCTCACAAGAAAGCTGTAAAGGATGCTCAGCATGCCTCATCCTTCTCATCTGCTGTTGATGTCTGCAGTTTTTTCAGGTCTTCTCATCACTGTCATCATTTCAGAATTATCTTTCTTGCCTTCATCTTCAAAAGCACGGAGGTACCTCCCACTATATATACAACTCATTATTTTCTATTTGCTTGATTCTTTCACTGCTGCCTATCGACTATATGAACTCCTTGCTCATTTGTCAAGCTAATGTACATATATATATATTTGCTTTGGTTGCTGTCTCACGGTTGTACCCTATATTTCAGAACCTCTTTTGTCCTGTGTTTTAAGGGACCAGAAGAGTGTAAAAACCAATGAAAACTTGTCTATTTTTTTCTGTTAATAACACTGGGTTATTTTTACTGGCTGTCTTGTGCCACAGCTCAGGATGTTGGTGTTTATGGGAAAAGCTTTGTAGCTGTGTGCTGTCAGCCTTTAGAAAGAAAGTATGGATTTGCCATTTCCTGTTATTTGAAGGATGCTCAAGCTGTTTATTCTTGGCAAGACAGTGATATTAAACTTTGAACTAGAATGGGGAAAAATGCCCATATAGATCAGCAGAAACTGGTAAGACAAAATTGCAGCATGATAGAATGCCTGTTTGTTCTCTAGATTTGCTCCTGCTGCCTTTCAGTCCTGGGCTGTGTTGTAAGTGAACTGACAGCAGGGAAGTCCTTGCTGATTCCTTTGGTAGGCAGTGGTGTTTTCTGAAGAGAACAGCCCTGCATGAAGCTGCAGGTTTCGGAGCTGGCCTCTGAGGAATGCTGTCCAGGTAATTCTGCTTTCCTTTGCAGGAGAAAACCCAGCTGCTGACTTGGAGCTGAGAGACAGGGAAGATGAACTGATAGGAGTCCACTGCATACGCTGACTTTACCTTGAAGGAAAAGGAATGGTACATGTAACCCACCGAGAAAACCAATTCCTACTGGATTCACAGGTGGCTAAGCACTTAAACACAGGAGGTGTTGATACTGTGTGGGTACAGATTGCTGTTAAGGGGCTCTGAAATAGCCTCCAGCCCTACCCACCTCTCAGCACTGTGATCTCAGTCTCTTTACTGGGGGTGTGGGCTGATTCCCCTACCTCCTGACAAGGCACTCACTAAATCACAAGCCTGTTCTGTGCCCCACCTGAGCTCTGTGGGAACAGGGATGAAAGGAGAAAGGTGCAGAGGTCTTTACTGAGGCAGTGCAGGAATGGAAGGAATTCAGTGCAGACTGGGGCAGGTGCTCCCAAGGGCTGCTATATGCCTTTTCAGCAGTTGGCACTGCCTGTTTTTGCTTTTGTGCGTGCTTAGTATGTCTTTTTTACTGTAAATCTTCCCCATACTGCTCCATATAATATGTGCTGTTTGTAGCTATTAAATATACTTGTTTCGAGATAATCTTTGCAGTATGGCACATATGTAATTAGGGATAATTAACTCAAATTAAGCACATTAAGTTTAGCAACACTCCTCCATGTTCTGAAGCTGGCTTTAATAGGTTTTGTGACTAAAAAACCCACATTCACAGGTTCAAGTTCTACAGATTCATTTGTATTCCAGGTGTTCCCCTTTAGCATTCCCGCACTGTGCCACTGAATCCAATCATTTGTCATTTGATTGTCTGCATAATTAACTTGCAGCCTGCAGAGTTCCTCCCCTCTGAAGGCAGGATCCTCACAATTCACCTTTGGTGCTCTTTGCATAGTGGAACTGGGGATCTGCTGACCATAACCTTGGCCTACTGCAGCACCCCAGTGCCCAGCACCTTGCATCTCTGGTGAAAGAAATTCTTAGTCTTCTTTTGTAGCTGGGTCTGGTGTCTGATGGTGGTGGCTCTTGGTCCTCCAGAGACTGGAGAACATGTTTTTTAGTGCATCATTCTCCAAAGAACAGCTGGATACAGCCAGATTGCTGGTGTACATTGCAAGGTTTTCTCTGTGTTCTGTTCATGAAAAACAGAAAGCATGCTCACAGTGAGCACAGGAATGCTGGCGGTGGCACAAAAGGGTGTCCTAGCTGGCTTCTGCTTCCTGACATCTTTAAAACAGTTCATCGTTCTCCAGTTTTCCAAGGCTGCATGGTTATTAATTTGCTTCAGGTTATAATCAAGCTGTCACTGATTTTAATAGGCCTTGGATCAGACAGGCCTCAGTTTTTTTTATGGTTTCCATTACAGTGCTAATTAACTTAGTATGCAGATCTAGCTATGAAGCTTAAGAGATTTCATTTAGTTTTTATAATTTAATTGCAGAAACATAGCAATAAATGCAGATGAGAAGTTATGTGCAATTAATATTGACCCAGGACTACTCTAATGTCAGACACTTGTCTCTGAAGACTTGGTGGGAATCCAATGTATTACATATTGATTTTGTAAAGTGGGGTTTTCAAGGAACCTCATGCTGGCTTAGTTGTATTCTTCCTGATCAAAACTGTGTGAAATCTCAATGTCTGCCACAGCCAGTGCTGATGGATAGCCCTGCCTCTTGGTGATGCTAACGACAGTGGTGTTACCTCATGCAACTTTTTCCCCAGAAATGCTAAAACAGCAAATAAGCAGAATTGGTCTCTGTATGGGAATGTGCGTGTTTGTGTGGAAGGCAGGATAGGATTTTTGTAGTGGCTTTTAAGAGAGGATAATTTAGAGCTGTTGATGAACATCTTACATTACTGAATGTTTGGGGAATTATGTGCTCTTACCACTGCACTCACTGTGCTTTTGCCCGATGTGGGAGGATCTGTACAGCGGTGGAAAGGGAGTTTGGTGACCCTGCTGACCTTGGTGGAGCCTGCTGTTGGAAAGACACACTGCCATAAGATGTGTTGATATTAGTCCCCTTGGAAGCATGCTGAATTCCTGTCTGCTTTGGAGAAATGACTCAAAGAGTCACTGGGACTTATACTTTATGTGGCAGAAGCTATCATATTGTAGAAGAGAGTTGGCACATCTGTTGGGAAGATCAGTAACCATAGCAAGATCACTCTACATAGGATGTAGGTAAAATGGTCTAGTGGTATGGAAACTGAACTGGAGAGTGGATAGCTTGAGAGAATACAGAAATGACATTACTGTAAGTGGCTAATAAATTAGGAAAGTATCTGGTTTAGATGATTCGGTCCTCCCCACCATGGGCATCCTCAGCCTCTGGGATCCGCCTGTTACCTGGGAAGCTTCATGTGGTGCTTAACGTGGCACCTTGTGGAGACAGGCAGGTAGGGTGTAAGACTTTGCCTTCAGTGCAGTATGAGGAAGTGAAGATTAAAACCCCTCTAATTTCCTTGATGTCTGTGGGTTTGGATAAAACCAACAGCTCCAGGGCAGAAAAATGAAGCTCCTGGAGTACCTGCTAGATTTAAATTGGGGGTAATAGGGTTTGTGTGGACTGCATCTTTAGATTCACCTCTCAACAAGATGGGAGGAAGTAAGGAAGAAAGACTGGAGGGATGTCTGTGCCTTGTAAATTGTGGGAACTCCTAGAGTTATTCCTGTAGGGCAGCAAAACTTCTTTGTTTAAAAACAGAACACAGACAGAGGCAGTCTTAAAAGCATCTCAGCTGTCAAGCAGAATGGAGATAACAAATTGCAAGGTAGACTGCAAAACTGGATGCTAAAGCCACAGTGGCATGGGAAAGCCCGGGAGCTGCTTTGGGCTGGTGTTTCTGGAACACATTGGTTGGACCTGTTGTGCACTGGGGGCCGCATGGGACTTGCATGTTTGAGATGTCAGAGCAGGGTGGGATGCCACAAGGTGCTCTGCATTCCCACAGCCCCACCCTTTTCCCACCAGATGTAGGCTTTCAGAAAAGAGGGGAAAAAATGTGACCCCTTTCTCCTTGCCCCATTTGGAAGGCAGTCTGGGAGGGGTTGCAGTTGAGGTGGTACAACATTGGAACTTGCAGCTTATTGCAGTTGTCAGTGCATTGTCTCTAATTGGTGAGCAGGAAAGCTGAGCTGGGACAAGAAGCCCCTAAGTGCTGCTCCAGCTTCTCCTGGGAAAGCTCCATGTTGCTTTGTGAAGGGAGAAGTGCAAAAGGGATTGCCTCAGAGGCTGCAGATAGAAGAGAATACCAGTTGCCTAGAATATTTCTGAAGGTGTGCTTTATAGCACGTGTGCATGGCACAGCTGCTTTACCTGCTTCTGGGCATCCGACTGTGTTGAGCTTTGTGTGGTGACTCAGAGGGCTTTCCCTTGGTGGAACATGAAAGTTCATTTGCAGTCCATCAGCTTACGTAAAGGTTTGAACTATTTTTGTTCAAGTGCATTGCTGTACATTTTTAGACTTGCTGAACTTTATGCACACTCTGTTTGCCAAATTCACCACTTTTCTGTGTCCAGGGAGAGAGCATCAAAATCCTTCTGCAGTTTTCAGGCAGTGCAGAGTGCTCAGTGAATGCAGCCATATTGCTGGTGTTTCTGAGTCTCAGGGGGAAAACTGCTGACTTGTGCATGGTGTAATTGCCACTTTCTGGAAGTTACCAAAGATATGGACAAAGTCTAACTCAGGAAATGCTGCCTGGATTTAGAGTGTATTGAAACAGAGTAAGGCAGATCCTTGCAGAGTGCAGTCCCTTAAAACCCTTATAGTGTGAGTGTGTTCAATCTTATCTTTGCTATTACACAGAACTAAAGCTGTACATATCTTTGCTGTCTCTTGTTTATCCTCTATCTCACTTTATGCCATTGTCCATTTTTCTGTTCTTTGATTCCTGGGTCTGATTTGTCAGTTCCTCATCCTCCTTGGTTTTTATTTTTATTTTTTTCATGGAAATTCCTAAGCCTGATTCAGTCTCCCTCTGCATATTTATGTTGGGAGGGCTGCAGGATGATCGAAGCATTTCCTCCCTCCTTTCTTTTCCTCAGTGCCTCATCTTAATGTGCAAAATCCTTTTATGCTGGGAAGAGGCTTTGTACCTCCTCTTACTTTTTTCTGTGCGTAAATTCCTCAGCAGAGAAGCAGGAATGCCTGCGTGGTCTCAGACTATTTTATTATTTTTTTTTTTTCCAGATGGAATTTCTACTGGAGATGCCTTCTTGAAACAGTGTTTTCCAAACATCGAGTTTTTATGAATCACTCTGTTTATTGCTCCCTGCTATGTTCCAGGACACTCTGAAAATGAGACTTTTTTTTTCAGGAATTTTATCTTGCTGTGAATATTTATATAAATCAAGTTGCAATAAAAACAAACAATTTTCTCATTAGCAATGCAGCCTGCAGAAGTCAAATAATTTCTCCTGTGGCTCTGTCAGGGACACTGTGCACTTGGTGCAGGGGACAGGAAAAAAGGTTTTGGAAAAAGAGGGCTCAAGATCATGCATTCTAATAGAATTCTTGAAATCAGCCATTCCATCATCCCATGTTTATTGTTTTAATTTGCTTTGATGGCATTCGGTATGGGGGCAGGAGGTATGGGTGTTCTTGTGTGCCGCTTGCATGTGCAGAAGGTAAAGGCATACAACAGAGTCCCTTCCTGTGAGAAGTGCCTGAATCAAATCATGGTCCTTGCTCCTTGTCCCCCTGCCAGGCTTAGTAGAGTTTGCAGCCAGTAGCGTGCTGAGCCCTGGCTTCCTGATGGTGACGTGCCTGTGGATGACAGTAGACACAGTGGGGCTGATGGTCTGTGTGCACTTCTGGTTCCCGCGCTGGGCAGATACCCACTGGGCCAGAGTCTGAGTTTGGGAGAGAAGAATAGGGAACCAGGGGTGCAAGTCATCATTACTGGGTCATGAAGATAAAAGGCACTGGTGTGCTGGTGGCACTGGTGGACGTGGTACAGTGACTAGACCAGTTGCACTACCTCAACTTGCCTGAGTGACCATCAGTCAACTGTTTGCTCCCATCTCAGTAATGCAGACCAATGGTTCAGGGACTGGTGGAGATGCAGCATCTATGTGCAGGTGAAGAAAACACTCAGTGCCTCATTTTCCTGCAGGGAAGCATATGAGCTCCACAGTGCAAACAGAGGTGGACTGGATCTAAGAAAGAAGTTTTTTACAATAAAGGTGGTGAGGCACTGGCACAGATTGCCCATAGAGGTGGTGGGTGCCCCATCTGTGGAGACACTCAAGGTCAGGCTAGATGGGGCTCTGAGCACCTGATTGAGCTATCTGCTTCACTGCTCATTGCAGGGGAGTTGGGCTAGATGGCCTTTAAAGGGACCTTCTAACTGAAACGATTCTATGGTTCTATAATTCTATGGTTGTGTACTTCCCTTTTGCCACTCCAAAAAGTGATGGTTGGCTGTTGGACTGCTGCCTCTGCTGTTTGGGTGCTTTGTAACCTGTGTTTATTCCCAGAGCAAGAGGGAACAAACTGTTAGTGTGTCTGCCACTGCAGGACCAGATCACGTCTATCCACAGTCCAAGAGTGGAGCTAACATTTGTGCATGTGTATCTTCCCTTGCTGTGGTCCCTAGTAGAGAGATCTCTGTGCTGCTGTATTCAGCAGCTGATGTTCTGCATGCTGTTTCCACCTCAGTGAACTCCAACAATGGAGACAGAGTTTATAAATGAGATAGCATCTTTTCCCCTGTTGTTTGTCTCACACTGTGTCCATTTGTAAGTATTTAGCATTGTCAGGCACTACAGATGTGCCATTATTTTCCCTCAGATGAAATCCCACAGTCAAACAAATGTCAAAGCCTCACACTTGCTCTCTCTGCTTGCAAAAGCCTTTCTGCCACAGCAGTAGTGATGAGCAGAGTGGTGATATCTCATCTCCAGAACTGCCTCCCCTCAAAATCCAAGCTGACGAGCAGCTCGGTGGAGCAGAGCAGGCGTTCCCAAGAACATTTTTCAGTTTTGTTTCCCTTCCGGAAAGCGGATACACTTGTGGCACTCTGAAGCTCGCTTCTTTTCTTTGTTCATTTTGCTCATTCATGCAGGCGCTGTGAGAGCAGTCGCTGAGTTAAACACTCTGAATGATGAGTGCGCTCAGCTTGCAAGGGGAATGCTGTCCATCCAGCACAAGTGTAGAGAAATGATAAAAGGAATTTTTTCATTGGTTGCATTGGCCCTTTTTGCCCAGACCCCATACCTGTCTGGCCTGGGTGATGCCTGGGCAGCATCCCACACTGCTCAGAGCTGTCTGCATGAGGGATGTGCACTGTGATTTTTAGGTCCCGGATTTTGTCACAACCACAGGTAGTCTTGGGAACTGAAATAAGACATCTACAGGGGACATGGTGGAAGAGGAGAATCAAGAAAGGAGTCAAGGAAGGAATATGAGATAAGTCAGGCAGGAAGTGCCACAGGTTGTGTTAAGTCTTTCTTTGACTGGAGACTATTAGAAAAACTGGAAATGCCAGCGATCTTCTTCTCCCCCCACCACCATGTTTGGTGGTTCCTTGCACTATGTGTCAAATCTGTGGCATGCAATAGACAGTGGTGCTTTGCAGGAGTGGAAGGGAAGCAGTGGTACTGAGATTGCTGCCCTGGTCACCAAAGGGTGGCAGAGGCAGGTCTGCCATCGGGCAGACTCCTGGCACAGGTTTCATCCCTGTTTCTTGCAGAGGGCAGTGGGCTGGAGGTCCTTCAGCTGTGGAAATGAGACAGGTTGTGAAATAAGCCGTGCCTGTGTGGGGGTGGTGCTCAGTCAGGGGAGAAGACAAGGCAGCGGTATTTACCCACATGAAAGGCTGCTGTGAAGATAAAAGAGTTAGACCAATTATTCTCAGACATTGGCAAGGACTATTCAAAGAATAATGTGTTTTGAGAGCCAGCAAGGAAAATCACTGGCAGAGGTTTGTTCTCTTGAAGCTGAAGGACAGGCTTCAGCACGGGATCAGTGGTGTAACCCCGAGTCCCACCGGCAGCAGAGCAGAGCTCAGCACAGCCGTAAAGCAAGTCAGGGTCCATGAGGAAGGGCCGAGCTGTACTGTGGCTGAAGGGATGCTTTTCTCATGTGGATCCATACAGACCCCAGCCCTCAACCCCTGCCTCCCCAGGGGAAGGGATGGCTGCTGCAGCAATGGAAAGGCTCTTTTAGAATAGGCCAGTATTGCTTCTGATTTTGCCAGTGGAGTCTGAAAATAATAGAGAATGTGGCACTGTGTGTTTTCACCCAGTGTATAGCTCATTACTCTGCATGGATGTGCACTGTGTGTGTCACCACGGTGTACTGCGGATGAGTCAAGCAACGTGAAGTGTGAAAACGGAGTCAGCTGCAGGCATGTTCAGATGGCCAACACTTTCACCAGAAATGCCAAAGCCAGCAGCCAAGGCTTGTAGGGAATGGCAATGCATTAAAGTCTCAGATAGCACACCAGACTCCAGTGTTTGGTACTGTGACTGAGCATTTGGTCCTCACACACTGGTGAACACAGAGAAATAACAGTGCAAAACTTGTGAAGTGAACTTGAATTACCAAACCAAGGTGTAATACCTCAGGGTGTACCGGGTTGGCTCCTGCTTTATGAGTGCTAATTCTAGCAGCCAGAGTACATCAACAGTGAGAGCCAGTTGGAAGTAGTAAATCTGAATAAAGGATTCAGTTCATCCCCACCTATTCATTTTAGTAACTTCTGCAGAGCAGTCTGTGACAAAATGCTGCAATATTAAATCCAGGCAACGATGTAAGCTGAGTTTGTCTCTACTGAACAGAGTTTCAAGCCAGATTCTATCGCTCTTGCTTATATACAACAGTAAATTTTTGGCTTATGGAAATCTATTTGCTTGCTAAGAAACAGATTAGTGTGTAGTGGCCTGGCCAAATATTGTGGAAAGATAATAGCCTGCTTTGTATAATTCCTGACCCTTACCGTGCCTCCACTTTTTGCCTGCATTGTAATTTATTCTTCAGTATTATGTTAGTCCTGCTGACATGTCAAACTGAATACATAAGACCATTTTAATATGTTCTTTGTTTATTTGTTTAAGACCTTGGTCTAGTACTTGAAATTTCTTTCCTGCATGACCTCTTGTAGTGCTTTGCTGACAACTAATTTGTTGAATCTGGCAAATTATCTTATTTAACATTACGCTTCTTGTGTTCATGTGGTTCAAGGTTATTTTCTCCCCTGCTTTCTACCTCTGCTCGCTGCCAGCAGTTTTCACCCCAGCGCAGGGGTGCTGCATGGAGGACATGCCTACTGCAGGCACCCAGCAGGCACTCCTTTTGTCATGTTAGCTGTAAGATCTGGCAGCTGGCAAACACATTCATATGCCATTCAGCCACCCTTGTCAGCTAGCAGGGAAGGGAGCAGAACCTGCAACCTGCAGCCACTATCATCCCACACCAGCTGCACTGAGAATGTGGGCAGAGCTTGCTGAACAATTCAGAACAGTTTATTGAATCTGCAGGAAGCCTAAACGCATCTGGAGGAGAGACCCACAGAGTAACTGGAAATTAAATGTATTTCTCCCTGCATCACAGGGTAAGCAGTGCTTATTTTTATGTGTCTGTATAATCTATAAGAGCAGCATGCCACAACCTGATCTCTGGACTGATTTTGCAATTGGGCTTACATCGGCAGAGCCTGATCTTAATTTCCTCATAAGAGCATGAGAGGAGAATGAAGACATGTTAGTCCTACAGTAAGTGTGCAGTCACAGTGAGTAATGAGTGATGTCTCTGTAAGTAGCCCTGCAGTCCTTTATGGTAACGTGGTCTTTGACGTCAATGGGAAGTTTGCTTCCACAAAAGCTAAGCGTGGACTGCAGGATTTGGTTTCATGTGGTTTTATAAAGCACAACTGTCAGAGCCACTGAAAGGAATCAGGATACATTTCACGGGCAGCCCTCCCAGTGTCACTATTCAGGATGCTGATCACTGCCACCTTGGTTTACTGCACTGCTTCTGTGGTGTGTATTTTTGTGTCTACATTCTCCTGTATTTTCTTCTTCGCTTTCTATCCTAAAGCCATGAAGGTTTACTCTTCCTTCACTGTGAATCACTATTGCAGGAAATGCAGGAAGACATGACATTTTGGGATGTGAGTAGGGTGCCATTCTGATACCTTCCTGTTCAATGTGGGCAGAAGAACCTCATCTGCAGCCTTTGTGTGCTGTGCACCCTGTGAGCCAATCACACCCAAATGTGTGTCTATGCTGCTCTGGAGGGTCAGTTGTGTTGTTATCTGTTTGTGGAAGACAAAGTCATGAAATTGCAGGGGAAAGCACACACATCTCAAGTGGAAAAGGCAGAAGTCTTGAGAAAAATGCGTGATTTGGGACTTTTGTTGGAATTGTGTGGTGTCATAATGCATGATCCTCTAAACGATGGCAAGTGGGTGCAAGAGAACTAGCACCTGTTTGGGAAGCCCTAATAAGGATGCATCATCATGAGCCCAACTGATTTTTCCTGCCCAGTACCTTCCATTTATGCCCATTTTGATTTTCCTGCTCAGTGAGAAACTTCACCTCTAGTCAGGTTAATTTTCACATTCTGTTTGTGTTATAACATGATTCTATGATGTGATGTGATTATAGAGTACGGTAAGCATCACTGTTTTCATAGAATCATAGAATCATAGCATGGCTTGGGTTGGAAGGGACCTCAAGGATCACCAAGTTCCAACCTCCCTCCACATGCCGGGCCACCCACCTCCACATTTAATACTAGACCAGGCTGCCCAGACCCCCATCCAACCTGGCCTTGAACACTTCCAGGAGCAGGGCATCCACAACCTCTCTAGGCAACCTGTTCCAGCACCTCATTGCTCTCTTGGTAAAGAACTTCCCCCTGACATCCAACCTAAATCTTCCCTCCCTCAACTTAAAACTGTTGGCCTGTGTCCTGCTATTATCTACCCTTGTGAAGAGTTGGCTCCCCTCCTGTTTGTAGGCTCCTGGAAGGCTCCTCCAATGGTGAAGCCAGGCATGGTCCTAAAAACTAGGAGCCAGTCCTAGCAATGTGAAGTACATTATTGGAGTTGGGTGTAGAGGAAGTCACCTGCTGACCCTCAGCAGTACTGCAGTGGCATTGAGCAGGAAGCAGGGTGGTGGCTGTATTTTGTGGGAAGGTGCTCTGTTTTGGGCATGGACTCCCATGCAAACTATGATTCCTGAAGTTCATCAGAAGGCTGAAGTGGTCCTGGTGGGTGGAGGGAAGCAGGCATTTCCATTTAATTCCCTACAGTGTGGTGGTGGGAGGGGATTATGATTTGCCTTTTAATTTATTATAGTGGAAGAAAGCAATAAGGGATGTGTTGGTTTGTAGCTGCTTGGAATCCCTTTCAAACTGTAATGTGGTGGTAATTTCTGTACCATTACACTCTGTTTTCACACTTTGTGAACAGTGCCATCTTTGTTGAGCACCACCAGAAACTTGTCTTCCTATGCTAAAGCAACTTGAGTTTGTAAATACCATCCGTTTCATCAGTGTGACAGCTGGAAAGGTTATCTGTTCAGGTCTCCTAATTAATAAGTCACTATATAATCAATCAGATTTCTCCCACTTGAGACACTCTATTTTTTACTTTTTTTTTTTTTGAGCTATATATAAAACACAGTATTGTATCAAGAGTCTTCACATGTACTGCACAGTCATTTTTGAGCCTGTAAATCTCATCTTTTTTTCAGATGTGTGGGGAAAGTCCTGCTGATTCTGGATTTGTAACGAAGCTAGGGAAAATAGAGATGAAGTGAAGATTTGTTTTGTTGTGCCTTTGTGTGGAACTGATGAGGATGTATTCCCAGTGCCCTCAAATAGAGATTGTTGGAGGAGGACTGTGTGGGTTGTGTGGGTTCTTGTCAGAGACCACTGGTGGGGCTGGCCAGGAGGAGTGCGAATAGGTCTGGTGCAGACAGCTCAGGTTCTGGTTGAGGTAATGCTGTTGTGTCCTTTGGGAAGAACAGGTCACTTCCCTGAATTTTGAAAATTTTCTTTGTAGGACTAAGTGATATGCTGGGTTTTTGACATCAGTAATCAGGGGATTTGGAATGGAAATATAGGAACTGTATAGGAAGTTAATGCTCTAAAAGTCCTCATTAGCTAAAGAACGGCTGGCTAGAGTTTAGCACAGCTTTTAACACACGTTTGGTAGAGGGAAGTTTTCACACACTTATTAGAAACTTGTCTGCTAATTGAGCTGATCTTGCTTGGTTTTACAGAGATTTTAAATCAGGCAAGCTCTACGTTTATTTTCTAGCAATGCTTTGGATTCTTTGGACTTGGATATAAAACTGACCCCACACAGTGAGGGCAAGACTGCCTTGTGCCATCCTGTTTCACTGGGCTGAAATCACTGGATAAGCTGCTTCTGTTCTCCTAATGTTGTAGCTGTGAGGGCACAAGGCAAGTTTTTTTAGGGTGAAAATACTAGGGTGAAATACCAAGTCTGATGTAATGGTGATGCAAAGTACATACCTGGGTGCTGTGTGAACTTTTAGACCCCTCAGGTCCACTCTAGAAAATTATGGATGTTTTCCAGCTTTGCTTAGCAGTGATTGCAAACAGTTAAATTTCTCTTCTGCAAGATGTTTTCCATCTGTTTTCTGTGTTTGTTTGTTTGTTTTTGCTATGTTTGTTTTTTCTTGATCTTCTCTGGAAGTCTTATTCTTTACCAGGAGTGTAAGTTCATGCCAAGCAGGTATTGTCCTGTGTGAATTCATGCACACAAGATATTAATGATAGAAATGTCAGATGGTCATTCTTGGTGGCTGAATCACTTTTCAAACTGTACTTCAAAGTGGACTTACGTGATTGCTCTGCTTTCCTGAGCAGTAGAGCCCTCTGCAATTTTATGTAGATGAGTTTTCTGCTTTATAGTGGGAGGCACATGAGATGAAGACTGAGGGGTTTTATTTAGGTATTTGTATGCAACTTTGGCATTTCATTTTGCAAATAAAACAGGTTATTTTTATACAGAAAAATGCATGTTGTTCACTTAAATGACTGCAACAATTCTGCCAGTTCAGGCATTAAGAATTCTTTAGTAATACTGAATGTTTTCAAGAGAACAACACAAAATGACATTTACTTCAAATTCCGAAGCTGAGACTGGCCTTATTTTCAATCTGAGTTAGTGCATCCTAACTACTGTCTTAACTAGTGGCTATATATATCATCCTATCTTTCCTTTAATATTAGTTGTAGTAAAAAGCAAAAAAATAAAAAAAAAACAAAAAAACCCACATGCTATATAACAGCTTGCCATCTCTGTCTTGGGAAGCCAGTAGGATATTGCCACCACTTGCTTACTGTCTCCATATGCATGTGAACATTGCTAGTGTTAACACCTTTGGAGTGGTCCGTGTGTTAATTTCTCAGCTAGGAATGTTTGTACTGGATGTACAACTGTATGGTTGCTCTGCTTTCTCGTTTTCCATGACTTCAGGAATGTTTCTTATTGGTTTCTCCAGATCCAACAAAGTGGGATCGTGTTGGTCTTCCTGGAGTTACATCACTGAACTGAGAAAGAAGCTCTGTGCCTACGCACCCTGAACTGCTCCAGCTGGTTCTGTGCCTTTCAGACCTCTCTGGTTAGCTTTTGAGGGGCTCAGTGCAAGATAAGAATCAAAAGCTGTGGGAGGAATCCAAGCAAAGAGGCATCACATCAACTTTTTGTCCAAAGGGGAATGCTGACAAAATGGGAGCTCTGCTCAAAAGGCACATTTGTTCAATTTTCCATTCAAAACTGCTCCATCCTGATGGAATTATTCATTTATAATACCAGAAATCTAAATCACACTCTGAGACATACACCGCACTGAAACGAATGTCATGTGGAAGCTTTGTGCCAGGAGTGCTGATGTGCTGGGACTGTTGTGTGCACTGTGGTGGAAATAGACTTCAGATATTTTGGCCCTGTGCTTTTGTCACCCACTGCTTGTCTAAGCTTATTCTAGGATGGAAATAGGATGTTGGACATCCAGAGGCTTGGAAAAGTACAACTCTGTCTGTACTAGAAGTGCCTTCAACTTGTCAGCGAGCCACTGATGAATACCCAGGAGAAAGACAGATTTAAGATGAGCTTTTTTAGCATATACCCAGCTGCCAGTATGAATTCTTCCTGAGCCCAGGTCTGCCTGATGTTTGAAGCTAGAATTTACACCATGAATTGGTCTGGTTAGCTGAGCAGACATGCCCTCTAGCTAGTCTGAACTGGTGTGTCACATGCTGAATTTGCTGCTGGCACAGGCAGGCTGAGAGCAAGGCTGGGGCGCAACTCAATTGTCATACACATACAGCTGTGCTAAAAAAAAAAAAAAAAGTTAAAAACCTCAACAGTGGGAAGACAAAAGACAAATCAAACAAAATACTACCAATCCCCCTTGCCCCACCAAAAAAAAAAACCAAAACAAAAACCCAACAAATTGAAAAAAACCAACCCAGCACACAAAAAGAAAACCAACCAACCAATCAATAAAAACCCCCAAACCAGCAGAAGAAAATAGTAAGAGAAAGGTGTGTTCTGTGAAACAGGGTGGAGTAGGGATCATCCATGGAGAAACTGCAAGAACTATATGCCAAGTGACAAAGAATTCGCTTGGAGCATCACTGCATCACAAGAGATGAGAGAAAGGCGTAGTGGAAACATTCTGAAAGAAGTCCCAGAAAGGGCTAAGCAATATTTTTTTCTGCTGACGGCTCATACAGTACTGTGAGAAGAGCTAACTCTGCAGAAGTCTACTTCATACAGCCTATTTTCTGTCCATTAATAAAATTTTCCCCCATACTGCAAGGATAAATTTCATGCAAAGGTCTACTTCGTGTCATCTTTCTCATATTGAGTGTTCTGCTATGCCACTATCGAATTAGTCCTAAAGCAATTATTTTCTTCCAAGTTCTCCTTCCTTAAAAAAATTCTGCAAAAGCTTTGGAAATTGTATTTACAGAGTTGCCTGCAAATACGAAAATCAGAAAGGTTTCTAATGCCTGATTTTTCTTAATGGGAACTATAACATCTTTTCTTTTGTTTTCCACACAGATCATTTGCTGTGGATGGGTGTATGTTACAATGACAACAACTCTGTTAATACCTTATTCCATTTGAGAACAAAAGAAACAAGGACAAAAATCAGAAGTCTCTGAAGAGTTTAAGAAGAGGGCAAATAACAAATGCATTGCAGATATTCTTTTAGTGCTCCCATCTGATGCATTCTCTTGAAGCATAAAAATGTTTTAAGAACAGTACGTGGGAAAATTTTGAATCTGAACTCTGAGAAGAGGAAAAAAAGGCTGTCAGGTACTTTAAAGAGAAGATCTAAACATCAAAAATGTCATTATATATGCTGAAATAGGTGTACCCAAAACCAACAGCTAAATTATTGGGATGCAATCACAAATATTTAGTGTATAAAAACAAGAGTGAAATATAATTTTACTGCTGGTGATAAAACTAAAAATTAATAGCCTTCAAATCATCTTCTACATGAATGGAAGTCATAACATGAAACAAAACATTATCATTTATCCTTGAGTCATGAAGCAGAAATGAAAGACAACGGAAAGGTTTGAGCCAGTCTTTGCCCCAGGACACATCACCAGAATTTCACTGATGCTGCAGCTATAACTGTGGGCTAGGTAAGCCTCAAAATGCAAGAGTTAAGTAGTATAATTTCTACTGTAGACTACAGCTTTGTATTAATAATAGTTGCATCCTGTGTAATTCTTGTATGTTACATGTATAGATTGCTTTTCCTCCAAAACAGCATAGCAATGTTCTGGCAAGAATGGATGTGGTTGCTGGGATTAGCCTCTTTCAGTTCTTCTACCACTGACCAACTCTTCTCTAATACCAAAGTAAAAGATTGTTTTATTCATGAGATTATGGCAAATCACAATATTAAAAAAAGTGTTTTTGAATATTTATGGAGAGGAATGCTTTCCAAAGTCTTCAGAGAAGATTTTTATTACGCACACATTGTTACCATTATTATTCAAAACATTATTATTTTATCATTCACATATTAGAGTCACTGCATAGCTAAAGCATCTGATGGATAATTTATGAGTGGAGGAGAAGGGCTATCCTATTTATTAAGGAGATAACACAAACAGACGGAATCATATAAATCTTAAATGTCTATTCAGAAGAAACAAAAGTTCCTTTTTGTTATGTCATTTTCGTGAACAAGACCTAGGTTCACATTAACCAGGACTGCAGATATTACTTGCAGATGTTATGATTCTTAGCAAAGATTTATGGCAGTGATAATGCTAAAATTCACGAATTCTGAAATTTCTTATAAAGTAACAGAAATAAAGAGGAGGACCACTGGGATGTCACTGGTTACTGGTCACCAGCTGTCCAGAGAGATTCTACCCACTACATTTTCAGTTTATCTATTCCGTATCTCAGAACCTGGTGATAAGAAGACTATGGGAGACTGTGTCAAAGGCAGTATATGTAGTCAAGGTGTGAAACAACCACTGCCTTATCCATGGTGCTGTTCATCTTTCTTTGGAAAATAGCAAGAAGCAGCCTTGATGAAGTTCCTCCAAAGAACTGTCTAAGAAAAGCAAATCTTCTGAGGACTGTGACACACATGTGAGTCTCCAGGGGTCTGGAAGACTTCCTTGGAAACCGTCAGACTCCCTGTTCAGGGTGTGCTGTTTGTACTGATGGCATAACCCACATCCACTGAACACCAGCATGATCACTCCTCCAGGAGCCTTTATTTGTTCTTCCAGATGACATTTTCTGCCTACATACTGGGGATGAATGTTGTCACTTCAGTGCCTTTACTGGTAGAAGTACAGTTACAGCAGCTTGACCACTGTCTTCTCTCATTTTTGGCATTTACGTTCAGTTTTTCTTCTGCAGATTTATGTGCCAGTGAAAGATAAATATCCAGCCTCATGAAGACCTTTACATCTCCTGTCTGAGTGTCCTGAGCAAGGAAAGCTGTTGCTTCTTTTCTCAATTAGTTTCTTGCTGAAAGTGTCACCAATGTCCTACTGGTGACCTGCCATGTTGTTCCAGACAAGCTAAAGCTTAGGTTGTGTGAGGCATAAGGGGCACATTACACACAAATGTTTCAAAAGCTGCTGCCTAATTGGTAGCTGTCATAACTTCAGTTATGTACCTTTCAGAGGTGTCAAGGACTTGCAGCTCCCTGGATGGCAGCCACAAATCCTACAAAACAGGATCATTTTTATTTGGCCATTGATTTTTAAGCACATAGGCTCACCTGGGGTCTTTCTAACTTGGTATCTTGATTTGAACAGGCATCAAATGTGTACGAGAGAAATAATATCTTGGTGAAATGTGGTTGGAATACCCACAGGCCCTTGAACAGTGCTGTACCATTGAAGCTTACTGGTTGACTGGAACTTAGAAATTCCATGACACAGCCCCTGCATTTGCATCATTGTGCTTAATTGTTTGGGTGAATGATGGACTTTTCCATTCATTTATCTTGAATTTGCTTAAGACAGTGTCTCAAAGTGCCCCCACTGCCTTCATTAGTTTGCAATTGATAAAAAGCCTATAGCATACCTGCTTTCTCAGGAAAGTCTTGGGACTGTTTGTTTGCTATGTCTAATGTTAGTGCCACTGAGCAGGCACGTTTGTTTAAACACCTGGAACTGAAAGAAATCACAGTGACTTGACAAAAGCATATGTAATAGTTCACCAGCAGACCTTGATGCTCTGGGAAGCATGGTGGCTCACAAGATCTCCTGGAAGTTTCGTAAGAATCACTTGGGCCAGAAAGTATGATGTTTTTAAATAAATAATTTTTTTGGTCAGGTAAATAGTGACTCACCGAGTGTGGCCTGCATTCCTGCATTGCCACCTGCAAAATCAGATTGTTTACTGGAGGGATAAGCAGATAAACCTGAGAACTCAGTATAATATTAAATCTTATGATATCAACAAAAAGGGAGATTTTATGAGAAAAGCTTTACAAAAAGAAATTAAATATATTCTTTGAAGTGATCGAGATTTTGTAGAAAGGAAGAGAATGCTTATATGGCAGAGATCTCCAGGGAAAAAACAAAATCTGTTAGCTGCTCATGGAATTATAGAAACACCGAATCACAGAATATCCCAGGTTGAAAGGAATCCACAAGGATCATAGAATAATAGAATCACAGAACCACAGAATGGCTTGGGTTTGAAGAGATCTTAAAGATTACCTGGTTCCAACCTCCCTGCTCTGGGCAGGTACACCTTCCACCCCACCAGACCTCCCAGTGCCCCATCCAACCTGGCCCTTAGCATCTCCAGGGATGGGGCACCCACGGCTTCTCTGGGCAGCCTCTGCCAGTGCCTTACCACCCTCTGAGTTAAGAATTTCCTCCTAATAACTAACCTAAATCTAGTTTAAAGTCATTGCACTTTGTCCTCTATCAGACCTAGTAAAAGGTTGATGTTCACCTTATTTATAAGCTCCCTTTTAAGTACTGGAAGGTTACAATGAGTTCTCCTTAAAGCCTTCGCCTTGCTGAACAAGCCTAGCTCCCTCAATCTGTTTTCATAGGAAAGGTGCTCCAGCCCTCTGATCATGTTCATGGCCCTCCTCTGGACCTACTCCAACAGCCTCACATCCTTCTTGTGCTGGGAGCCCCTGACCTGAACACAGGATTACGGATGGGTTCTCACAAGGCCAGAGCAGAGTGGGATGATCCCCTCCCCCCCGCTGCTGCCACCCCTCTGTTGATGCAGCCCAGCATACTGTTAGCTTTCTGGGCTGCAAAGTGCATACTTCTGGCTCATGTCTAGCTTTTTGTCTATCAGAACTCCTAAGACCTTCTTCACAGGACTGCTCTCAATAAGTTCTTTTCCCAGTCTGTATGTATATCTGGGACTGCCCCAGGCCAAGCACAGCACCTTCCACTTGGCCTTGTTGAACCTCATTCAGTTCATGTGGGCCTACCTCTCAATCATGTCTGAGTCCCTTTGGATGACATCCCTTCCTTTTATTATATCAACGTCACCCGTTACTTTGGTGTGATCTGCAAACTTGCTGAGGGTGCAACTCAGCACCACCACCTATATAAGTGATGAAGATACTGAAGTGCATCAGACCCAGAATGGATCACTGAGGGACACCACTCACCACTGATCTACATCTTGACATAGAGCCATTGACCACTACTGTCCCAAGACAGACCCCAGAGGACATCACTTGTCATGAAGAGCACCCAAAATCCAGGCTCTGTGTGTAAGAGCATTGTCCAAACAGTTGAATTTTGACAGCTTGGTGCCATGACAACTGTCCTGGGGAGTCTGTTCCAATGACTGGCAACGCTCTTGGTGAAGAACCTTTCTGCATTTGTAATTCATGGGAACTACTCAAGACTAATTCTTGGAAGAACAATCTATACAAAACGTTGAACAAGAGCAAAGGTCTTCCTAGGGACCCTAAAGGCAGCACACAACTTCTACATGTGCACCACAGCCCACTTCTGAGGATTCTGTCCAATCTTTCTCTGACTTGGCAGTTTTTACATTACAAAACTACAATGTATGCTGCAAAGTCCTGCAGTGTAGGTATGTCCTACAACGCTGCCTTCTCTGTGCTCATAGAAAGGATTAAGGATTATATTGCTGCTAATGTCACTGTGGAGGCAAAGATGACAGAGGTACAAAACTGCTTTCACAACACCCCTCCCTCCCCCCCCCCACACACAATGGGTTCTGCTGTTTTATTTTGTGCATACTCAGCCATACAGGGAACGTTTCTAAATCATCTGCATACATTTCTGAAGCACTGAAATCAGCTGAGTGCTTTGAAATACTTCCCATTTATGCTGAAATCAATAGATGAAGATTTCAAATTTTAGAAATCTCTGTTTTGCCTGCTTTACTGACCAAATTACTGTTCTATACAGGCTGTCTGTCTGCAGATTGACCTACAAGACCACAGCCACTTGAAATGAACCTCATTAAGTCATTATTGTTATCTAAACAGCAGAGGAGAGAAGTTTTAGGGGTTTAATAAAATATGCAAAAAGTTTGAGAAGAGTGTGTGTATTTTAGGAAATTATTTGACGGAGGATAAACTCAGAGGTGCATACTTAAAAGCCAGCCATGCATTTTGCATCACCACATAATATATTTTGACAAATAAGGTGTGCAGATTTTGTTAAACAGAATTTTTGAAATACCTCCCTGTGTTTCTTAATGTCCTTAATTGATCAATTTGAAAGAGTCCGTATGCATAGATAAGGGCACATTCTGCTCTGCTGTGCTCCTGGTGATGGCACCTAAATCTGTGCGGAAGGATAAAAGAAAAACTAAATAATTACCTTTCCTGTTTGTTATGTGCTTGTTGTAAGTAATCACCTACATGGTATAGAAGGGAGCTTGATCTTTTCATGATGGGGTTCTGGTCAGATTTCTGTATAATTGCTCAGTGCCATTTCCTATTACATTGCTTGGGCTGACACGAGGCTGTTATTTCAATGTCACCTTAGCAGCAATGCATATTTGCAAATAATATTTTGTGTAAGTGATTTAGACATTACTCTCCTGTCCTCTCTCTGCAATGTTACTGTTTTCCTACAGTTGGAATACATTCTAGCACTTGTTTTTATCTATGGACTAAAATAAATAACTAGAATTATTCAGGAAGAAATAAATTATTAATGCCTGATGTATGGTCCCACTTTTATTTGTCTTCAGGATATGTTTACATTTTTGCATGCTTCTAGATGAGTTAATGAATTTTTCTTGGGTGTTTTTTTTTTTGTTGTCGATGCTGTTTTCATGTGATTTCTATGAGGAAAATTTATAGTACTGAGAACTAGAGACTGTTATAAAATGTGGTTGCTGTAGTTAAGAAGTGTGTGTTTTCTCTGGGCTGAAATGAAATGTCTCCCTTAATCTCTGTAGAGGAGGGAACAAATATAAGCAAAATGTAAGCAGTTTTTACTTTAGAGTTGTGAAGCTGTGCAAGAACAGTGTAACTCCAGCAGCTGGGTACAGTATAGGGGCTGAACCAAATTGGCTCTGAGGCTGCATTGTACTTGTCTAATAGGTTATGGTTTGTGGTGTGGGGTTTTTTCTGTTGTTGTTGTTTTGTTTTTAAATGCCTTTTTTTTTTTTTTTTCTTCCATGGGTTTTCTTTTTAACATGTTAAAAAAAAAAAAGGACATGAATTGATCATGTGAAAGAAATTATTGTCTTGAAAAACCACTTTTTTTTATCAGATCTGAAACCTCAGGTTCTTATGCAAATGGATATTATCATAAAAGGACCTTTCTTCCATACCACTGTCAGATGTTGCTATTATGGATAAAATCTACAAATGGACCATTAGTAATGATTTATATTTACAAAATTGGGTTTAAGGTAAAATATTGTTCAAGAATAAATGGCTAAAGAAAATTTGGAGTAATTTTTGTATGGCTCATTTTTGAGATACAACAGCATAAGCCATGTGCATGATTCAGTGGTCTATGAGCCTGGCTCCGCTATTTGGTGAGAGGTTCCCATACACTCAATGGGTTTTGTCTTATAGATAGTGTGATTAGCAGCTGGCATTTGGGAGCTGCAACGATGGAGAGAGATTGTGTGTGGTGTTTTTTTTTCACAAAATACATGGCTTCATTGGGCACAGCAACAAGTGAAAGAGGCACAAAATTCAGTTTTCATCTCTGGTACTTGAAAGTGGTAGAATTTTGAATATGGACCACAGAAATAGCGGGAAAAAAAACCCCATACAAAAATATTTTATTGGGTTATTTTAGGTAGAGTTTACTGGTTGGTAGGTAGTTCCTCCTTTTTCACTGTGACCTTCTTGCCTTGTCCTACCACAACAGACCCTGCTAAAGAGTCTGTCCCCTTCTTTCTTATAGCCCCCTTTAGATACTGAACAGCCACTATCAGGTCACCTCACAGCCTTCTCAGGGACAAACAACCCCAGCTCTCTCAGCCTGTACTCACAGGGGAGATGTTCCATCCCTTGGATCATTTTTGTGTTCCCCCTCTGGATGTACTCCAAAAGGGCCATGTCTCTCCTGTACTGAGAACTGCACACCTGGATGCAGTACTCCAGGTGAGGCCTCACCAGTGAAGAGCAGAAAAGCAGGATCACCTCCCTTGCTTGCTGGCCACAATTCTGTTCCCCTTATCTTCCCTAGAAGTTGACTTTAAGAAAAGCTAAGTTAGCAGAAGCCTTCTGTAGCACAGTCTTGTCCTTTGGAAACACATTGAGGTCTGTCTTTTTGCAGAGTACAGTAAGTGGTGCTCAGTGATTTGGGTTAATTTTATCACCCTATGATTTCTTCAAATATACTCCTGTTTGTCTGCGATTTTTCTAAGAATATTCTTTTATTATACAGGTATCTTATCTGCACAAGTTGAACAAAAGGACTTTCAACTAAATTACTTAAGCCTCAATGCATCAGTGTGTATCTTCATGATTCAGAATCTGAATGGTCTTTCCCTGAAATGTATGTTGTCACTTCGTCATCCAATGATTTCCCAGATTGCTGGATTTGGGCCCAGTATTTAGCATCACTCTGTTACATACTAGAATTCTCAATCATAATTATAAATTCCCAGTGCCAGCTACCTGATGATTTCACTAAGGAAACTGTCTCTCTTTTTTTTTTTTAGAGGCTAATTCCTGAGTATGTCTTCAGGTCACATGAATTCCCAGAAGACTCTTCAACTCTTTCTTTCATTGTTTTTATCAGCTTTTCCAATAAAACTGAACATTTTTATTCTGATATTTTGAAGCAAACTTTTCCTTACTTCTCTGTCAATCTTTGGAAACAAGAAATGCTTCTTTGATGAAGGAGAATCAGCATCAGAAAACAAAAAAAGAAAGATCTCTCAGGAGAAAAATTGTTTTTAAGGATAGGCCATATTACTTGTTTTTTCCAACAGTCAGGTTTTAAAGGTCTATTGATAGCTAGAAAATTGAGGGGCTTTTGAAAGTTCCTTGATTTGTCACTCTCTACTTCTCTTTCTGTCATACCTCTCTATGATCTATGATGTTGATTGCAATTTAAGCTGTTGTGTCCACTGTGTGTCCTTTGACACGCAAATAAAGTCCATTTTAATGTCAGAAAATTAGCAACAACTGGTTTTACCTGTAGGAGACACGGGCCTGTCCCACCAAGGGGAAGGATGCTGCCTTTGAGGAGAGCTGACCAACTGGTGAAGCTGTCTACATGACTGCACAGCCCTTCTGTACTGGTATGTACCTTGCAGACCTTTCATGCACGTGGATGTCAGTTCTCTGGTGGTTTCACTGTCTGCCTCAGGGCATGTTACAGCCCACATTAGTAGGGTAGGTAGAAGTGGTGACTAGGGAAAAGTTACGAGTATCTTTACATGGCCATGACAACTTTTTTTTGTATTTACAAGTATATACTACCATATAACAGACTGTTCTCCTGAGAGTATTGCCAATGAATAACTTACTATTTTAATGATCATTTTATATTTTATTATATATTTTTTTCATACAATACTTTCCTTGAGAACATCCAGTGCCTTGCACACACCCTTTCTTTCACAAGTCTACTGAACAATTATGTTCTTCTGTGGATCCTCACCAGCTTCCACAGTCTTAGAAGCAGCTGGAAGACAGACGCCTTCATTGCCATCAAGGATAACGAGTCCTTGCAGAAATATCCACTGCAAGGTCCACTGCAATGGGGAATGTGTTTTCATCACAGAATTTACTTTTTCTTCTTTTGTTCTTCTTTTCTCTTGGAAGCCATATATGTCATAAAGCCACAGGAGTCATCCAGCAATGGCCCGGGACATCCACATGAAATAGTTTCTTTTTCACAGGTGCAACTCTTACTTTCTGAATCATTGCTGTTCTATGTCAGATATGATTATGGTGTTAATTTAAGTTGGCCACTTTCAGATGGATTGCCAGATTGTATTTTGGACGTTATATTAGGTACAGAAAGTGAAACAAAAATAAATGTTAAAAATAAATGTAAAAATGTTGTAAAATGAATGGCAAATAATTCTTGCAGGCGATTGGTCCATTTTTTAAAACACATCTAAATCATCCTGAGTATAAACTCAGTCTTGCTCCTTACTGCACAGTGAGAAGCCACATGTGACTGGGCGATTTTGGCTGCCCCAAGTATGGGAAAATATTTTCTTTTCTGCTTTATTTGCCATCACAGGATCTATGGAGATGGAGAATGGCTTGTACTCTGCAGTGTTTGGTGGGACATGGTCGCACCATACACGAGCTTCTGCCTTGATTCTTCAGTGTCTGAAAAACATCAAATTCCTGTTGTATTTTTCTCTTCAGATAAATCTCTATCTCCTGTCTATCTTCTTGGAAATTAGAATTTTTTCATCTTTTGCCCTGTGAAGGGTGGTTGAGCTTGTTTTTTGTTGTTTTTTTTTGAGGAGCAGAAGATGTCAGAAGACAAGGAAAATGTGATCAGATATGCTGGATTTTAAGATGCCATTACAAATGCAGATGGTTTAAAAACACAAAAAGTTCATTACACTTGCTAGTCTCTTAGGATCTGACAGTCTCTTAAGAGCTACTTTGCACAATAATTTCGTTGTAAGGAAATGGGGAAAGTATCTTTTATTCAATCAATGCAAATTTTTGTTGCTGTTGTTTTTGTCAGTGAAAGAAAGAGAATAGAAGGATTGATGTGAGTTTAGTGGCAAATCACAAACCTTCTTTACCTTACCCAGACCTCAGCTTTTCCCAAAATGCACAGCCTACATTGTCAACTGACAAAATCAACATTTTCCTGTGATTTAAAGGCCAGACTGAGTATCTTGTCAAAGAGATATTAGAACTGCATTTTTATTTCAGAACATTGTGATAATTACAGACTTTCTGACCAAGAGAAAAAAAGAAGTACTGAATTTGCATTGTCTAAAAAAAAAGTGCTCATTAGGAAGTATGAGATATTTACTGGTACAAACCTTTATAAAGACAGAAAATCAAATCCCTCAACTACAAACTTACCTCAGTGAGAATATGTAACTTGATGCAAGATGAATTTGTCTGGAAGGCATGCAGGTTTGAAAATATAAGATTTTCTGTTTCTGTAGGAAATAGTTGATTTATTTATGTTTAATGCTAACAGTATGCAAGATGTGTCCCAGATGCTGTGGAAGTTTAGAAATTGGGAAAGATTATTGTTTGTTCACTTTTTTTCATGCTGTTTGCTTGTAACTATGTATTTTCATCAGTGACTTGCCTCCCTTTCATTATGAAACCTATTCTGAAGGATACAATTCTAAAAGCTATATAAATGTCCCATTGGACGCTGACAAAAACAACTGAACTGAGGAATAGTTCAGGCAGCCCTCCCGTATCCACTGAGTGGGTCTGTATTATTTCCTGTCTTTGCTTCAGATTGCCTGCGTGACTTTGGATGGAGTTTGATTCCTGTTATGGATATGGAAGCTATGGGTTCTTTCTCCCATCTGTTTAGGCTAAAGCATCATGGCAGAGTCTGACTCACAGTATGTGTTGCAGGACAGACAATGGCAGAACCTCCTCCTCCTCCTGCTCTTCTGCAGCTGAGTTCAAGACTGATATACTTTTGCACTCCTGGCGTGGCAGTGGCTCCCCACTGGTTGCTGGATATGGTTCATCACAGTCTGCAATCACAACTGCTCCTTTAGCTGGTAGGTCTTATTCCTGACAGCAGCCATGCACAAGAGGAGTGCTAATGACAGCCTTAGCTAAAAACTCAATTTAAATCATTGTCTTTTCACCACATTAGTTCTGGGTGTGTCATAAGGGGGCATTTTGGCAGAAATTTGTTGAAGTTATTTGAGGAAGAAAGTGGAAAAGCGTGTTCAATAGAAGGAATGAAGCCAAGCCAAATCCCCAATGATCTTTTCTTCTTTCCACTAAGTGGTTACATGTGTTTTATAGCTCAGCATCCAGATAAAACTTTCAGGGAGATTTTTGTGGGGTGTGCTGGGAGTGCTGACTCAGTGTAGCTCTTGCAGTCTATTCAGTGAAAACATCTGGTAGAACTCTGATTTACACTTGTTTGAAGACAGAAGTGCAGGTGCATCTATTCCTGCAGTGGGAAGCTGTGGAAAGAAGGGGCATTTTCACACCCTATTTCTTATCAGGGTGACTGCTATGGCTTGGGAGCTGTCACTTCTGAGGCTGTTGTTACCCTTCAAAAGATTCATATGCCCCTTCAGCCCATGAACGTTAGACAACCTCCTTTCCATCTTCTGAAAATGAGAAAGTACAGTTTCCTTCTCACACAGGATAATTGGTATCGCTAATGAAGGATTTGTCTCTTTGAGGCAAATATTCTATTTCAACCTTCAGAGTATAATTAGATTAGATTATATTTGGTGGATTTATTTAGCTGGATGGAACAGATCCTACCATGAAATAGAAATATCCATCCACTTTGGAGTTCAATAACTGATTTAAATAGTCAAAGATTTTTCCTACAAAAGCAGTCTGACCCAACAGATCCACTCAGAAGAAGTGTTAGATTCTGATCAGTTTTCCATGCTATCCCACTACAGTTGCAGAGGATGAGAAAGTCATTGTGAATCTGCACCTCTGGTGTCAGTGCTGATCCAGGCTGAAGACCAGCCCTGTGACACCTGCAAGCCTGAATGAGTGCCAGTTGAACTGTTCCTGATACATGGTTTTCAACATATGTTTCCATGAGAAACACCAGGACATATTTTCATTTGGAAAACTCCCATTTCAGCCTTTCGGCATAAGGTTGAAATGTAGTGACTATGTACATCGTGAAGCTATATTTAATGAAGTAGGTGTTCAGGCTTTAGGGCTGTTTTTCACCAGTCAGTGTCTCCAGAATCAGACCAGCATAGTTTCTTTGAAATCAATGGATTTAACACCGGCATGAAGCTGGAATAAATGCTGAATGGAGTTCTAATTCTTTGTCATTAGTGCTCTTGTGGCAAAGAAAGCCAACAATATCCTAGGCTGAATTTGGAGCAGCACTGTCATCAGATTCAAGGAGGCGATCCTTCTACTCAGGTTTGCACTACTGAGATTCATCTCAGTACTGGCCCCAGTTCTGAGATCCCCAGAGAGGCATGGACTCACAGGAGAGAGTCCAGTGAAGAGCTACAAAGATGACAAACGGACTAGAGCACCTCTTCTCCGAGGGTAGGCTGAAAGAGCTGAGGCTGTTCAGTGTGGAGGAGTCTCAGGGGGATCTCATCAATCAAAACAAATAACTGCTAGGGAGGCAGATTCTTTTCAGTGGGTCCCAACGAAAAGACAAGAGGCAATAGATGCAAAGTGAAATAAGCGATGGTGCACTTAAACATCAGCATTAGTTTGTTTGCTTGCTTACTTGCTTGTTTTATTATGAGGGTTGATGAACATAGGCAAGAGTTACCCAGAGAAGTTGTGGAGGTGGAGGGAGGTGATCCTGCCCCTCTGCTCTGTGCTGGTGAGGCTTCACCTGGAAGTACTACGTCCAGATGTGGAGTCCTCAGTACAGGAGAGACATGGACCTGTTGTAACACATCCAGAGAAGGGCCACAAGAATGATCCAAGGGATGGATCACCTTGCCTATGAGGACAGTCTGAAAGAGCTGGGGCTGTTCAGCCTGGAGAAGAGAAGGCTCCAGGGAGACCTGATATCGGCCTTTCAGTATCTAACTGAGGGTTATAAGAAGGAGACAGATTCCTTAGCAGGGTCTGTTGTGATAAGTAAAGGGGAAATGGTTTCAAACCAAGAGGTTAGACTTACACTGGATATAAGGAAGAAGTTTTTTACAGTAAGGGTGTTGAGGCTCTAGAACAGGTTGCCCAGAGAACTGGTGGATGCCCTGTCCCTGGATGCACTCAAGGCCAGGCTGGATGAGGCTCTGAGCACCTGATCCAGCTGTACGTATTCCTGTTCACTTCAGGGGAGCTGGACTAGATATCCTTTAAAGATCTTTTCCAACTCAAACAGTCCTATCATAAAAAGATGTAGTGGGCCATTGGAATAAAAGCTTTAATTTCAAGGATTTGCTTTCCCAATGAGATTTCATTTCTATTCATCAAAGGAGAAATATTGGTAAAATAAACTTAGTGGAAACAGTAGTCCCAAACACAGTCTGTGAAGAATATAGCAGAATACTGGCTGAATAATCCAACTAGACACTGTAATCTCAGAGAATGTGTCTGAAGGTGATCAGTTGTTTGGCAACACAAGCTCACTTGAACCTTAGAGCAATATCTGTAACCTGACAAAGGCCTTGACAAAAGATTTTGAAGCCTTTCACAGTAGGATTAAATCATTCTAAGTTATTCTAATGTTTTAGATCTATGTGAGTGATCTTCAATTTTATGTAAAGACCCAATACCAAGAAGAAGCAAGGCTTACCTAAAACAACTCCTTTAAAACACTGAGTTTTCTATGCAAAAAAAAAAAAAAAAAAAAAAAAAAAAATCCACTACAACATACTATCTATGTTTAAAAAAGGAAAGGAAGGAAGGAAGGAAGGAAGGAAGGAAGGAAGGAAGGAAGGAAGGAAGGAAGGAAGGAAGAAAAGAAGGAAGGAAGGAAGGAAGGAAGGAAGGAAGGGAGGGAGGGAAGGAGGGAGGGAAGGAGGGAGGGAGGGAGGGAGGGGGGGAGGGAGGGAGGAAGGAAGGAAGGAAGGAAGGAAGGAAGGAAGGAAGGAAGGAAGGAAGGAAGGAAGGAAGGAAAGAAAGGGAAGGAAAGAAGGAAGGAACGAAGGGAGGAAGGGAGGAAGGGAAGAAGGGAGGGAGGGGGGAAGGGAGGAAGGGAGTAATTTGAATATTTTATAGAACTGCTAAAGAGTTCTGGGATGGATTTGCAGCATTATGGTGTCATGAGAAAACATTTTGACTACTGGAACCTGCCAGGTCAGTACCCAGTCAGTGCCTCTTTGTGTTTGCAGATGCCTGCTGCATTTGTGTTTGCCTCTCGATGGCTATTTTTCTCATTTCAGGTGCATACACTCTGTTGGAATATCGAATGTGCTTTAGCACACAGCTATTATTTTAAAACACCTACTCTCACCTACAATGAACAAACAGGCTGTAAAAGCAAGAGTGACTTTCTTTGTGCACGTATGTGATGAGGTCTCTTACCTGGAAATTGACCTTGCCACCCATTGTTCTCCTTGGCTTTCAGCTCAGCAAGCACAATTTCTGTCAATTACCAAGTAGTAGAACATACGACTGTGGCTTAATTAGAGAGCAAAGAAACACAGCGCTTTGTTCCTAAATTCAAGAATGCAACTGCAGTGTTCAAAAGGCTTTTGTGTATGTCTTGCTCCAAGGGTGCAGCACAGTGCTGAAAGTGCTTAGACTTACAGGATGTAGGGGAGCATTGGTCATGCTTTCGGGACCACAAGGGTCCAGCAGTGGGTACTCAACATTGCAATTGGAGAAATAATAGCACACGTAAGTGAGGTCTGGCAATTGTACATGGGTGCTTGCTTTTGCAGTGCTCCACAGAGACCGTCAGCAGCAGATGAGCTAGAGCAGACATCCCTCAACACTCAGCTCTTGAGCCGTCCTGTGAACAGCCTCAATCTGCCTAGCACACATGACTCAACAATCTTAAGAATTCAAGATTGAAAGATAATTCAAACTGAAAAAGACCCAACAGACAAGGGCACTCGTGGATTTGTCTTGAATGTTCTTGAAAACATAGAGGGGTGGAGAAAACTTGAAAACTTACTAGAAGGATGCATGTTTTCTCTGTGCCCTGCCTCTACAGCTGGGCTGTCCTTGTGGGGAAAAGCTTACCCTTATCTCCACTCTGAAAGACTCTTGTTCAACTTCTGCCCATTGTCCCTTGTTCTGCCAAGCTGTGAAGGGACTGGTTCCATCTCTTGCCATACAGTCAGGAAGCTGGAAACTTGACAAGAGTGTCCATCATCTTTCTCCAGTTCATTAATATAGAAGATCATCTCCATGCCCCAAGGAAATCCTAACATTAATTAGTCTAAATCTGACTGGTATATCTACCTTGAGAACTGCTCTAATGCAATTGCATGGGAAGTGAACAAATACTTTCTCCTATTAATTTTGAATTTCAAATGTGGTTTCATTGAATGCTGTATTGATCTTCTGCTCAGAAAGAGAAAGGAAAAGACAAGGATGACTTATTTTCCCTGTTCATTCTTAGCATACTTTTATTAGTAGTAGTATTTCTTAGAATTGTAGAATCATAGAATCATCGAAGCTGGAAAAGACCTCTAAGATGATCTAGCCCAGTTATCCACCTACCATGTTAGCCACTAAATCATGTTCCTTAGTACCACTTCTACATGGTTCTTGGACACCTCCAGGGACAGTGACTCCATCAACTCCTTGGGCAGACTGTTCCAGTGACTCACAACTCTTTTGGAGAAGAAGTTTTTTTCTAATATCCAACCTGGACCTCCCCTGATTCAACTACAGGCTACTCCCTCTTATCCTCCCACTGTTACCTGGGAGAAGAGGCCGACACCCGCATCACCACAACCTCTTTTCAGGAAGTTGTAGAGAGCGATAAGGTCTCCCCCAAGTCTCCTCTTCTCCAGACTGAACAATCCCAGCTCTCTGAGCTGCACCTCATAAGGCCTGTGCTCCAGACCCGTCTCAGCTACACTGCCCTTCACTGAACACGCTCCAGGGCCTCCATATCTTCCTTGTAGTGAGGGGCCCAAAACTGAACACAGTACTCAAGGTGCGGCCTCACCAGAGCCAAGTACTGGGGGACGATGGATGTATTCTTTCTGCGCATGTTCTGCTGTCTTTTCTCTAATTGTTGTCTTCTCCCTCAACACTCCCTGCTTATAAAACATACAGGAATCTTATTTTTTGTAACAAGGCAATTTAAAAACATGAGTAATACACAGATCTGTTCAAGATAAAAAAAATCAGACCTAACTTCCGGTGCTCCACTGCTCAGTATATAATGAAATGTAGGATTAAGCAACTAAAATAAAGACTAATGATTAGTTTTAACTATGAACACCAGTGACACCTGGAACATGAACAAAGGGAGAGCAACATTTGTCACCTATTAAGGTAATCTAATCTTTAAGTAAGTGTCTTGAATCTTCCTTTTTTTTTCTTTTGGTGTCCTCTGGACAATGGGGTGACACCTGATTCACCCCTCCAGCCAAGTACTATTGGTAGATGCTCTCTTTCTATATTGTCACTTAGTTCTTTTACATCCTATTAGTTGTCTGACTTCATAAATCACTGTTTGATGTGAAAGTGAAGCTTTTAGGGAAATGATATTTCTCGGTGATTTTCTTGGGCAAAGATGGTGAGCTTTATACTCCAAAGAGGGTATAGGAGTGAGTGAATACACATGTGCAAATAAAGACACAGCATAAAAATCGCATATTTTCATTTTAGGTTTTATATACTTCTGTATCTGTTCCTCCTGCAGCAGAAAAAAATGCCTTTGTTTTCTCCAACTGGTACATTATTTAACTGTATGCAAGTTACTGCTTTTAAGTGTTATAATAATTCGATGGCCATATTTCCATATCAACATTTTTTAAAGACTCCAGCTAAATTGTTTCATTCCCTCACAAAGGTGCTTAAGAAAATGGCTGGAAGCAGCTGGGCTACAGCCCACAAAGGACTTCATGGACAACAGGCCTGTTTGGGATTTCTGACCCATGAAGCAATCAAATATTTTTTGGTACAGTATGCTAGTTGTGTGGAGATAGCAATTTGCCAGGCAAGTTGACCCAAGTGATCACTGTGGAGGGATGAAGAATGTCGCCATGAAATAAACAGCAGTAAGTCAGACTCCCAGCTGCCATAAACAAGCACAGTTCCAGTGAAGTTAAAGGACTTCTGTGGTGATCTGTAGAAGCTAAAGCTCTAGCCTATCACTTGTTTATATGTTTGCTTGTTTTGCATCACTGAGATGTTCCTGGGACTGCAGCAAATGGGTTCTGAGCTGTACGTAGGAGGGGAAGCGGAAGCGTGATCCCATAACAGCAATGCAGTGAGGTACAAATCAAGAGTTAAAAGTAAAATGTACACAAGGGACAAAGGAAAGGAAGCAATGAGAAAGAGGAAGGAAGAAAGAAGAGAAGGAGAAGGCAAGAGAAGAAGGAAGGGAGGAATGCATTTTGGGCTTCCCTTATACAACTGCAATCTGCATTTTTCTTTGGATGACCAATTTATGGTTCTCGAATGTGCAGTGTAAGTGCACCTCATGTTCTTCATAGCTGATGCTGCTTTCCTAACTGGAAAGAGAGCACAGCTCTTTATTTGCATGATGTTTATGGCTTGTCCAGTGTAGAGCACAGATCTGAAAAGCAATGAGGACAGCGATATTGCATCATGTGGATGTTGTAAAATCTGGAACAAGGGAGTAATGCATTACAGAATGACACTGAAAGAGGGAGAAGTTGTTTGAAATGGAGCACACACACATTCTCTGTGGGTGAGAACAATGTGGGAAGCATGGAGCTGGAGGAGTGAGCAAGGCACTGTTGTTAATGTTGAATTAGCAATGACTATGCTGTATTCCCTGTACTGCCTGAAAAAAAGCTCTGCACCCTGGAGAGAGGAGAAAGTAGGCACTCTCTGTACCAACTCCAGTTCAGCTGCTGCATTCAGGACTTGGCAACAAACTTCTGAAAACCCTGGAGGCTGGAAGGACCAGCCAAGTGCTGTGGGTCTGTGAGGACTGGCTGATAGGGAACCCATGAAACCGTGAAGGCTGAGAGCCTGGCTAAGTACGGAGGTGCGACTGCATCTTGTCTGTTTTCAAGGCAGAGGTGGAGGAGCCTCTGGCTGAGTTACAGACTTCAGGTTTACCACAGACAGCTCTCAGCTCATGAATTTTCTGCATTTATTATGGAAAACACTAAAATGTGTGTTCACACTTGGTCTGCTAAAGGCCTGCTGGGTTTTCAGTAGGAAAAGCTGATCTATAAAAAAAAAAGAGATCCTTAGAGGTGGAGTGTAGAATAAATGGACACAAAAATTTAAACAAAGCAAAGCTGAGCCTTCTGGGGCTGCTGAAAACATCCACAAACTCTGTATTTTGCAAGCAACTGTAGTAGATGATGTCGTAAACCTATCTTTTCTTCATCTGCACAGCTCATTAACAAACACAGGCACAATCTCTTATGTTTGTCTCCATTTGGGAGGTTCCCAGATAGATTGTGGCAGATTTATCAGGAGATTTTACGTGGAGTTGCCACTCGGTGTGTCTCAAAGGAGACCTGAGTGGCATGGATTCTGTGGGCAGTCTTCATGCAGTTGCACTAACCTGCATGTGGGAGTGCACTTGAGAGCTGCTCTGACATTTCAGGGGGAGTATGGACACCACAGGGAGAGGCTGCAGCAGATTGAGATCATTCCTGATCTGGCAATCATTTTTTCCAGGAGAGAAGTGTGGTAGTTTGGCACTGAAAAGGAATGGTGCTGATGTCTTTGTCTCTTTTCCTTCACACTCCACAAATAAATCTTGAGCTGGATTTTGTGATGCAAAATTTGTTTACAGACTGCAGTACTTGCTGTATCACAGTGCAAAAGTTGTTTACCTCATTGTCTTTTTTTTGCACAACCTGTTTCAACCTCCGTGCATTAAGATTTTGCTGTAAACTAATGTATGCAACATCTCATCTTTGGGATTGCCTGTCTCTGTTAAGTTAGGCACTCATCCAAGAAACCCTTCACTGTGTATTTGAAGATAAGCCTCCTGCCCTTGCTGAAGTCATTAGGATTGGTTGGGTTATTAGTTTTGATATATGTGTGCATACCCATGACTAGCAATGTTGCTCAGTGGCTACGAGAAAATAATTCCCTCTAGGAAGACTGCTGACAAGACAGAAGACAGGGGCTCTGTCTGTAAAAATCATGTAATTACAAAAACTCTTCCCCTTCAGCTTAGCCTGATGAAATCCATGGCATCTCTCCAAATGAAGACTGGAAATGTTTTCCTTCCTTTTTTAGCTCACTGGGTTTGTGTGTGTGTCACAGGCACTTTATATCCTTCTAGTATATTTATACTTTCAACTTATTGATTGGTAGATGGGATGATAGTCCTCTGGATTTATTTTTCTGTTCATTTATAATTAATTTGGCACGGGCATGAAAAAATCAACATTTATTCATTTACTGACTATTCACCATGATTGTTTTTTAGGAGGCTTGAAGCAGAAAATGTAGGAGCCATGTCATAGGCAACTAGCCAACACCTGCGTTGTTCAAGACATGTTACCATCAGATCAGAATGTAAACTTTATCTGCATTTTCCAAAGAAGTGAGGGGAGTCATAGGCCATCTGTACATACGCGTAGACACCCAGTGTAAAGCCGCTGAAGTGTCTGAGGATGTGACATCACCTGTTGTGCAGAGTGGGCCCTGCTGGAGTGAGCTGAAAGGGGAAGGCTGTTGTCTTGGGGGCATACCTGTGTCCCCTGCAAGCTCTTGAGGATCACCAGCACTGGGTGGGGCAGGAAACGCTGCCAGAGAGGGAAGGATGGCCAGAGAGGCTTGGCTGCCTTGGAGAGAAAGCAAAGGAGACAACCCTGCTGTTTTGCCCAACAGCAGAGCTGTTGCTGGAGCTGAATGACGGACTTGTAGAAAAGCCACAATGCTCCTGAGCCCTGATCACTCCTGTTCCACCAGGATGACTGCACTCAGTTCACAGTGAGTATTCTCTGTATCACTTTCTCCAGCTGCCAGTAATGATTGCCTATAATTTGCCTTGATAAATACAGTAGGTATGAGCATTTAATTCAAAATGACAATTTAATATTTCAGAGCAGTTCACCTGCACTGCAATGCTTTAAAGATGTCCCAAATGCAATCTTTTGTATGTGCTTAAAATCTGCCTCTGCCACTACTCAAATATATTTATAGGCTACTGGTGGGCTGCCTATGAAAATTCTCATCCCACACTTTTTCCTTCAGGTTGGTGAATGCTTCTGTGTTTCATGAAGTTTAATGCTACACAGAGAGAGAACCAGCTGCTCAAGATGGGATTGTAAATGCCTGCAAACTCCCTTAATCTGTGATCTCAGTAATGCCTTTGCTGCACACTGTAAAAGCACAGATCTGTATCGCTCATGCAGAATCAAGGAGTTGTTTCACTTCCCTTGATCCCTGCAATATATCCACCTATGTCCTCTTTGAATCACTCCTCTGAGTTATCTTCTTCAGTATTCCTCTCTCGTCCAAAAAAACCCACCCCAAAACAGCCCAGTTCCCCCTATTTTCCTGCCCCCCTCCTCCCAGTGTTCAAGCATGCGCAAGATGAATCACTGCATAATTGCATTCCTATTGCTGGTATCCTTCCGTTGGCTCTCCCTTTCCGCTTGTTTTGTGCTCGCTTGCTGATTGAGCCTAATGTGTGGAGCTGGTTCTCTGCTGAGGCTCAGGAGCATCAGGAAAGACCTTCTTCCCAAGGGAACTTGAGAATCTACAGCCCGTGTGTTGGACCCAGAAGCAGGTTCATCATGAGGCAGAGAGTTCCTGGCATTCCAGGGCAATGATGGTGGTGGGTGTCTTGTCATGGTGGGCTGAGGGGAGGATGGGAGCTAAAACAAGCTTTACTTTCTTGCCTTTCCACCCCCTTCTTCTTCATGCTCGTGATGCTTTTGGCTGGACACTCCCCTTAGGCAACTTGTGGTAGGCCAACAGCTGGTACGTTGGAGAGCATTGGACAGAGAGAGTAGGGTCTCCGGCCCATCGCAGCAGGTGCGCCACCATGGCTCCTGGTCTAGGAAATGGTCCTTCCCTGCTGCTTCCCAGGAGGACAATAAGCACGTGACAGAAGACTTTACATGAGCGTGACCTGGGATCTGCACTGAGAAAGCTTATTTGGTTTGTGAAACGGAGATGCCAGGCGAGGATACACACAGAGGCTAAGGGCTTGGCCCTCAGCTTCTCTGTCTAATGACCAGAGGGTCACCAATTGTTCCAGAAACCTAAGTGGCTGAGTGCCCAGTTCATGTCTTCTGCCCAAGGTCCCAACTACAGAGATTGGTCATCAACCACATTCTTATGCTCCCTGTTTACAGGCACAGGAGCTGTACTGTGCAACCGCAATCTTCATGAGACTATGAAAGCTGCAGGGACACCTTGCTGCTGGCCTCATGTTTTGCGCCCTCCCTCCTGACCCAGCTGTTCTTTTTTGTGTGTTGTAACAATTATCTCTGCTCTTACTCACTCTCTTCTGGTTTCTTTTCAATTTAATGACTCAGGTATCCACATTGTAAGCTGACATGACTGATTAAGGGCACAGCCTGTTTCTGTGAGACACTATTAACCTGCAAAGTTTGGGGACTGTAGCTTACAATAGTTGCTCAGCCTCCCCAGCAGCTATTTGTACACCAGCAATGGTGTGACACTGTAGGCAAGTTCCTAGAGCCACAGTGGCACAAACCAGAAGTTTGGGGGTGCAGATGCTGCTCTGCATTTCTACAAGCACATTTTTGTCATGGTATTTAAAAGAGCCACACCCCTATGCAGTTTTGACATATAAGCCCTATACCTTCTTCTTCCTGGCTTCTATGGAGGTGGCACATGCCAACTCTTTGTATTCCAGGCACATCTCACTCCACCATGAGAAAGCACAATATCTTTTAAATCACATAAATATACATATTATGTGTTAAATCACACATTTGTTTTCGCACAGGGGAATGTCTTGTGGGAGAATGAGCAGTATCTGTTTTTGGAAGCCTGGCATGGGGCTGGCTTGATGCAAGGAAGAGCTGAGATGTAGCTCTGGTTTGCTTTCTGGAGGTGCACTCAGACAGCACCCTATTTGCTTTGTAGTTCCTAAAGAAAAATCAGACATGCACAATGGGCGTTTCTTTCAGTGGTGCTAAGATACTGAAATAAAAAGCCAGCCTGGAAATTTACTCACTTCAAAGAAACACCAGCCCAAAATGCGCTCATGAAGAGTTTAAAAGTTAGTCAGCTTAATTAACATTTTGGCAGCTAAGTGCTAGCATGCTAGTTTGCAGGGACAAGCTAGGGAACTAAGTCACTGAGCACCATGGCTGTGATCTGATGTACATGCCCAGCCTGCATTTCCACCCCTTGATTGCTGAGCCTGTGATGCTGATGAGGGTCTTCCCAGGTGCTGCTTGAACATCACTTACAGCTAATTTCACAGGTGCTTTGGCCCTCTCATCCTGCACCCTCACAGAGCTGCCACCAGCTCTAGCTAGCACACCAGTGCTAAGTACAAGCAGGTTCTCCATGCAGATGTGGTCTTTTCTCACCTCAGCTGTGCCTCACCTTCTGGCTGCTGATTCTTCAGACACCTGGTTTGTGTTACCCCTGCTGCATTGTACTGTTTGTCCAGGCAGGGTGATCGCAGAGCACTGGGCTCATCAGGCTGCAAGCTGACCTGCTGTTTTTCCCTGGCCAGCTCTTGTCCTTCTGAGCTGTATCCTTGTTGCTTGCTTTTCAGTTCAGGTTTATGTGGTGCCTTTTTTTTTTTTCCTAAATTTATTTTTGTGCTGCAAAGCTCCTTGTGCTTTGACAACCTTTTGTGGGTGTAATTAATTCTTTACCTCCCTCTTCTTAGCTGTCATGTCTTCCAACCCCTGGTGACCAGGCAGCACTCTCATGCATGCTGACACCACGTGTAGCTTTTCTGAGGAGCTGAGGTTTTCTTTGGTTGCTGGAAGGCAGAGATGCTGCTTCCCTTGCACTCTGCAGACCGTTCCTTGGCAGGACAAGGGAGAAAGAAGAGCTGAGAAATTCCTGTCCCCCTGCGGTGCCCTGCAGGACTGGCTGAGAGGAGCTATGTCCTCTTCTCTGCAGCATAGCTCCTCTAGAATGCGCTGGACACAGTCCTCTCTCTGCTCCTTCCTGCCCAGCATATAATTTTCCCAAATAGATACAATATGGTTCTTAATGGCTAATTCTTATTCTGAGAATACTTTCCAGCTCCTCGCTGGAAAGACGATTAATACTGCATTGCCCAGCCAGTCACACTATCCCCAGCGGAGCTATAAATAAATACCACCCAGCAGTTGCATACAGCAAGCCCTATTTTATTATTATCCATTCATAATACAAAACATGAGAAGTGACTGCCTTTTAGAGGAGAGAGGCTGAGTAACAGCAGCAGTTTGGTGGGTACCCTGCTTTGTCATCCTCAAGCATCTGGGGGGCAAAGAAATCCCGCACCTGCTTTTCTGTCAGTTATAGAGACCTCCAGTTCTGATGCTTATTTGCCCATCCAGTTGGCTGGGACATACGTTTCAGTTTGTAATATGCTTCCCGATGCCCAAGGCAGAAAGTCCTTTCCTGTTCTAGACGTGGTGAAAACCCTCCACGAAGACTTGCTTTATTCAGTGGGAAATGGATTGTGTAGCCAAAATGCAAACAACTGTTATGGTTGCCATGGTATCTTCATTTCTTATGAAACAGAGGTCCCTTCCAATGTTGGGTAAGCAGTTTTGGTTTAAAAAAAAAAAAAAAAAAAAAAAAAAAGGGGGGGGGGGGAAGGGGGAGAAAAGATTTAAGAAATATTCCAATTTTAGATATTAAAGATGTCAAGGGAGAACTGGAGCCCTTTGCAGGAGTAGTTTACACTGTCATTTTATTTACTTATTTAGAATTTGGAGGTTTCATCAAAGAAAAAATCATGAGAACTATTAAACCCCAAGCTATAGAGTTTCCAACCCAAAAGTAATTTTCAGCCAGCTTTATGAGTGACCCTGAGCTCTGCAGCAGTGAGTCACTGGGGAAGCGAGTGCATCAGAGGAGGGATGTGGGAGAGGGAAGGGACTGGTGGTGCCCAACCCAGGTGGGACTGGTGCCTGGGAGCAAGAGGTGGTAGTGCTGAGGGAGGGTGAGCAGACTCAGATCCCTGGAGAACAACGGGGACACCAGCACTGCCTGCCAGAGTGTGGCCCTAGGGAAAGAAAGGGCAGCTGTGTACTGTGCATGCCCTGTAGGTGCTGGCCGCTCCGTGGGACTGCAGAGCCCTGCAAGGAAAAAGCATGTTTTCTTCTCTGACTGTCAGCTTGTGGCTCGGGGACTTGGGAAATGTTCTCACTGCTGTTACATGAACACTTCCAATTAAGCGGGTTTTGTTTTCATCCAGCTGCTAGCTTTGCAAAGCATTTTAGGAAAAAATATCTGCTATTCCTGTATAATTCACCAAAGCCTAGCTTTCATCAAATACAGTGTACAATGAACTTGCAGGAACACTCCATGCTCTTGGTTTCTCATGATTTGTTGGAAAAAAAATTCAAGGCATTTAATAAGACCTTCATTTCTTTGCTTAGTTTACAAGAGTCATCCCTAAAGATGACTCCCGGCCATTGCCTTACATACGAATCGGTGTATGTTCCTTTTGTGTGACACCTCCTCCAGCTCACTAACATGCTTGCTTCATGGTCTTTAAGCACTAAAAGGGTACCAGTAAAGACATGCTTTCCTAGAATTCAGCTCATGGTAAGTGTTCATAGGACTGCAGCCTTCACCATTTCATCTTATAACTCAAACACAGAACTAATTAAAAAATTGCTGAGGAAATAGATTAGAGTGAAGGTAAAGATTTACAAAAAGACAATAAGAGAGCATTAGCTTTAACTTGTGAAGTTTTGGATGGTGGTCATATAGAATTATTTCATAGAATCATGGAATCATTAAGGTTGGAAAAGACCACTAGCCCAGCCATCAGCCCACCTCACCATGTCTGCTAACCACATCCCTCAGTGCCACGTCTTGAACACCTCCAGAGACACTGACCCCATCACCTCCCTAGGCAGCCTGTTCCAGTGCAGCACCACTCTTTCTGAGAAGACATTTTTCCTAATATCCAATCTGAACCTACCCTGAATTGTTATATATTTGCATGGAGCTCTCTTGCTAGCTTTTAGTGAGAAAGGATTATTATTTTTTACAGACAGCCAGGTAAAGTGTAAAGCAGAAATGAACAAAACCAGGAAACTTTAGAAAACCCAAGAAAAAAGGGTTATAGTAAAACCCTACTAATTTAACAAGCTCAATGGCCTCCTGCTCAGAGACTAGATGTTGACTGAAGGTTCTCAGTTTTATACCCCTATTTTTCAGAATTCACGGGTATGTCTTCCCTGATTCATAGCTCTGGGTTAAAAGTCATGAACTTGGGTTTGGGCAGGAAGAGAATTTCTCTCCTAAGTGCTGACTCTCCTGTGTTTCACCTCTCTTCACCACAGCAGTGCAAAGCACTCCAGATTTCAAGCACTGGTGCAGGCCCACATGTTATTTTTTTTCTCCAGGCTGCATTTAAACTTAAAAACAGTAAGTGAAGCAGTAGCAAATTTTGGGCCTGCTGTATTTTCAAAGGCAGACAGGGAGGACATGGTTGGAAAGCTCTTCTCAGCTATGGGCCAAAGAACCCAACAATGCTCCAGGTGGCACTTCATTTGTTTTTGGATCCCTGTTGGTATACCCAAGGCACATTTGGCTAAGTTCTGCCCTAGAACAAGATGCTGGCAAGGTGTCGCCTCTGGAAATACGTGTCAGGTGGGTGTCTCCCACTCCTGCTGCTGAAAATGATGTGTCCTTCCTTCTCTGAAAGCTGGGGCATGGATAGGTGTAATCTTCTGTCTGTGGATGCTGATTTAATTCAGACAAGAAAAAAATCTGGAGCAGGACTAAGCTGAGCACTTTTGCCAGTAGCAGCTTTCTGTGTAAGAAGAGCATGATTGACAAGTGCACAGGTATTAAGAGCAAAACTGGAAGACTTTTTTCTCTTCTACTACAGTCTGGTGACATGCAGCGGCACTCATATTTTATTGCTGATGTTATTCAGAAGACTAGACATAGGCTAGGGTGTTCAGCAATCTGGATGTGTTAGCTGACTTTGCTACTGGTCACCATATATCCCCAAATTCATCTTTTTCTTGTTGTTGTTTTCTTCTTCACCTTTCATCCAGTCCATGTATTTGCTGCAGAAATAGATAAGTGCATACTGAATGGTAGATCTTATTCCCTATTCAGCCTACCATATGCTATTACAATTCCAGTGTTGGCTTCCACTTTTCAGCTATAGAGTACTGCAATATTTATCCTCAGCTGTAAGAGGTAAGGTATTTCATTTTTTTTCCCCCTGCAAACCTGCGTATTGCAGGTGCAGCATGGTTTCTTAATCATTAAAAATCACTGGACATTTGGTGCATAATGCTTAAGAATAGGTACTGCACCTGGCCAGTTCATTTTTTAAATGAAGATTTGGATCAAATAACATATTAGGAACAAAAGAGCTTCTCATTCTGTATCTTTTTTAAAAAACTGATTATCTCCCTTGATATTACATTTTAAGAATTTAAAAGCAAAACTGCTCAGTCTGGAGGACCATAGCTTTGTATTTGATCTCAGACCATGCATTATTGATTTCTGGTATGTGAAAAATATCTAAAATGTCGGTGATAAAAATGCAAAGAATAAAAATGCTTTCACTGCTTTTGAAATTAAAATCAATTTTATGTGTGCTATGTCGCAGGGAGTTGAAATTTGTTAAGTAGGTTAAGTAGTGGGAGGAATATTACAGAAAAATGATTGCTTTTCATTGTAAAATAAATTAGTAAAAATACAGTATCATTAGTATAGAAACAAAATAAGTTTTGCAATTAAATGCCAACATACACTAATTCAATTTTACTCTAAGGGCTGAGAAAAAGCAAAGTATGACCCTCGGCAACCATGTCCTGTAATCTCCTTGTAATAACTCTTGCTTTAGTTGAAGGAACATAGGTTGCATCTCAGATAATAGTGACAATAATCTCAGGCTTTAATTCCTAATCAGTGTCATTTTACAGCCTTTCTCCCACCTGAATGATGACAGCACCAGGCATTGATGGTGTGGGATGAGCCAAGACCAAGCTGCCATTCAGTGGCCAGAAAGGAACCTGTCCCATCAGCATAATGGGCAGCAGCTCCATGAGTGGTATCTGCCTACATGTGGGATGCATAACCAATGCCAGTATTGCTCTATGAGCCATATCTGTGTCATGGTTTTTTGTTCATAAAGCCCCAGCTTCCTGGGAGAGCAGCGCTTCTCCCCAGTGTGTATGTGGATGTATGGGGTCTGCAGAGATTCGTACAGTCTGTTGTTAACTCTGGTAAGGTTTGCATTTCTAAAAGGAGCTGGGATTTTGTTTTCTGGCTTGTTTATTTCCTTGGGAGCAACCCTGTTCTCCCCCTTTTTCCCATTAGCAGTTTTAGTTGTTTCTCCTAATGCACAATGTAGGATATTGCCCCTCCATCCCAGCCTTTTCTAAGTGGAGTTGTCTATTCCTAGGGGAACCAATCTTCTCACTATCTGAGCAATGCTACAGGCAACTTTATAGCACACAGAAGTGCCTATTTCCCTCCTCCTCTTCTTCTTTCTCCTCCTCCTCCTCCTCCTTCTCCCCACCCTCAAAGTGTCATTTCATGCACATTCGTGTTCAAGTTTCTCCTTATTTTCATTATGTAATGGAGACAAAACAACTCTCCCCCTCTTCAGTTTGCAGGTTCATACACCGGTGAGACTGGTAGTGACTGGATAGCTTTGATTCACCTTCAGTTACAGGCAGTCTTCTCCCAGGCCAAAGAGAAACAGACACTCACTTGAACCTTCTTTAATTTGCTGCCTTGTACCTAGGTTCTGCTGCCAGCTCTGCTATGGGTCCTGGTGCAAGAGAAATTGTGCACTCCCGATTTCCCACTTTCACCACATTTGTTTGACGCTCACTCTTTCTCTCTCCCTCTTGTGGGTACATATAGCAGACTGTTTCAGGGGCAGCTGACCTTTCTCTGAAGAGCACACTTACCGTTGGCATTAAAAGAGCCATCCTTATTATTGTACTGCTTGTAGGGATTTTTGATATGTAGTCTGCTGGAAAATACCTAATAGAAAAGATTCAATTAGCAGTGGGTAAACACTTTTACTCGCTTGCCCTTGTGGTGATCATCTCTTCCTCCCGTCTCAGTACAATTATTGTAGGATAAATACAGAACTGAATGCGATCCAGTTACTTTTTCCCCACTGTTTTCCTTCTGTAAAGAGAGTAAAATATATACCTTTTTGTGCAGCAGATGCTGATCCAACTTCTGAGCTATCTTGGTCATTTTTGAGAGTGCTTGCAATATACAAGGAGATCCAAGGATAGCCCTATTTTTCCTAGGGATGCTAAATGATTTGATTGGATTTGTATTACACCTGGTTCCTGAAATGAAATATTATTACTCTTCCTTTGATATTTTTTTACTTGATTTTTTATTTATTTATTTTTTTCCCCCCAGAAATAAATTCAACCTTCCTCCTTCTTGCCTGATCCCACCAATACAAGGCAGTCTTACCAGATCCATAGCAGCAGTAGATATGGAAGTTTTGTTGTATTTGGCCAAGGAACAAGGGGCTGTTTTGCACAGAATGATTTTGTGGTGGTTACTCTTCCCACAGAGAGGGTGAGAGCTGCAACTGTATTTATTTTGTGAGATGCTCTGAGAAGAACGCTCCAACTGCTGCCTGCCAGCACACGCTCAGGAAACATCAGCACTGAAGATCCTGGCTCCTGGGAGCAGAGTGGCTTCTCCTTGCTCCCTTGGGAGATCAGAGAATTTTTCCCCAGTTCCTGACTTGGTTCTTTAGACTCGTTGTTCCATAAACGGATCCCTTTCACTCTGCCTCAGTCTGTACCCAGTCCTCTTTTGTGCACATCCCCTATGTCAGTTTTGCATCATTTCCCTTGACAGAAGGCTTAGATCTTTGACTCAGACTTCTTCAATTTCAAGATTTATTTGAGAGGCTCTCCTTCCTGTCCTCCCTGAATCTTTCAGCAAGGCAAGGAACCTGAGAGCCAACAGTCATGTTATGCTGGTGTGGTTTGAAGATTAGCCAAACCAGTCACTGCAGCTGGTAGGAACTCACACAGGTGTGTTTTTTTTCCCACTTGACAGCATCTGTGGTCATGCAAGCTTTGCTATGGCTTGAAGGTGAGAGTGATTTTCCTCTGACAAAGCAAGTTACTTGAGAATGTTTTCAATGATCAGCTTCAGTATTCAGCTGTTTCTACTGTACAGCTGTCCAAAAAAAACCCAAACAGAGGAGCAATAAAAATTCATTATGCCTGCAGTTTTGCACTCCTGTGTGTATAATTAACTATGCAGCATCCTGTTTGTTTTTTTGTTTGTTTGTTTGTTTGTTTTGCTCCCAGAAGAAGCTAAGAGAAAGAAGCCATTGGACTGCAAAAGTAAGATAAAGAAAATCAAAGGATTTATACTAACAGGTAACAAGTTTTCCACAAAACTGTTTTCCTTGGCTTAAAGCAGTTATCCTTCCTCAGCTTTGGGAGTTTGTGACTGTGTAAAATAACAAGATCATACATAGATTAGCATAATAGCAATCGCAACAATAGTGTTTTTTAATAGATCATTTAGTAGTGCTTTGATGTTTTTAACAATCTCTAATGGTGCAGCATTAGAAATGATTCTCTAAGTGCTCAGAACTGAGGCCTAAAAAAGAAAAGAAAAGTGGCTGTCATTATAGAAAAGGCACCTATTGATCCCTGTCACAGAACTTGGATGTTATCTCACCCTCTGGTTCTGAATAAATAATGGCCTTTGACATAATGCAGCTCTGGACAGGTTAGAAATAGCAGCTGGCCCATGAGAAAGGCTGAGATACAGCCGAGCCACTCAGCTAAAATAAAGTGGAGAACTGCAATGGCGGGGTCACCTTCTAATTCTCTTTCTGCCACAGCATCTGACTAGAATGATGCTTGGTTGAAAACTGACCTGAGAGATTCCTGCTGAAGAGGTTCTTGTAATAGCAAAATAGGGACGTGAGACAGCGTGGAAGTTCCCAAAGAAGCAGGGTCCTGCAGGTACACCTAAGGCCCTGTGGCTGTCTTTACCACGGTGTGACACCAGTAACAGGATAGGGCCTCACTCTTCGTTCTGTTCTCCTCTGAGTGCCCCCACCTGAGGTGGCTGTCAGTCCAGGCCTCACAACCTTGCATGGAGTTGTCCAGAGGAGCCATCTGCAGGCAGCATGCTGCTCCTGTCTGTGGGTGGTGTGAGGTCCCATGGCTTCTGGTGAGCATGGGTCACATCAGCACAGCATGCACTCAAGAGAATTAGGCTTCACTAAAAAGATCTCTTTAGGGCCAAGGGATTACTGACACTGCAAGAGCTGTGCTTGCTTCTGCAGCTGGGGCTCGGTCTAAGCAGGCCAGCTGTCATGGTGTGGTACTCCCTTGCGGGGCACCCTGTGAGGGCTGAGTAACCCCTGGAAAGGTGGTTTGTGTGGTGATGAGTGTCACCTACTAGGCACGCTTTAACACAGCTTCAGAGGGTTAAGTACCACAGCCTGCTTTCTCAAGCCACCACCAGTATTTTCATTTTATTCTCAGCCGTGTTCCAGATCTAGATGCTCTCATGGTCTCAGCTAAAAGCCCTTTGGCCATTTACTATGAGCTGTGGTCCCTGATGTTTTTTCCCTGACACAGGCTCCTTGCTGGTCAGTCCAGTTTGCCAATAATTGAATCTGATGGGGCCTGGCAATTCATGCTCTTCCCTTTGGAAGCCAAATTATTACTTCTTCATATTAGAATAAGTCAATCATTGAGAGAAGAGACTCTGAAACTATCATGCAATGCAACAAGCTCTTTCCTGAAGGCGCTCAGACAGGATCTGGGTTTTGGTCTGAACCACCTCTCACTACTTTACTCTGGCTTCCAATTGCCTTTCCATCCCAAGATGCAGCCACAGTCAATGCAGAGTCTTCAAGAGCTGTGCTGAGGAATTAATCACAGTTGGCTTGTTCCAGAACTAGCAATATTGTACATGCAGAGATGAGGAGGTACAGAAATGAGGAGTTAGTAAAACCCAGCAGCTAGAAATGGGATCTTGGGAGCATGAGGTTTAGAAGTGAGTCAGTCTGGCAATCTGCAAGAAAAGCAGAAATACATGGTTATGATTTTTAATTACTTACTGCTTTTTAATTACTTAATGCTCTCTCAAAGATGTAGCAGTGTCCTTTCATTATGTACTTGCACACGAACTTTCATGGATGGTTTCCACGGTCCTTACAGAAATGAGAGAGAGCTCAAAATCAACTGAGAATTCAGATGAGTTACATCAAACCAGTCATAAGGCTCAATGTGGAATCCTCTGAGAACATGAATTTTCTATACTAGGAAGTTTAAAATCTAGATTTAAAAATTATACATACATATTTCATACCAGTTTCATCACCAAAATGTGTCTCCACAAGAGAAATCAAAGCCTTGGGAGATATATCTGTAAGTCAATGTTGGGAATCATTTAAAGAAAAAAACTCCAAATGTGGTATTTATATCTTCACAGACTATCTTTAGGTGCCATTTGTCATGTTCTTGCACAGTGTCTCCCAAACCTCCTCTTTCTGAAACATCAATAATCCCCACCTCGTTCTCAAACTTTGGGAAAACACTTAAAGCTCTTAAAACCATTTTCATTCATTTCATAGAGCAATAACATCAATGCCAGTAAAATGGAGCCATCTTGTGCTACCTCTAAAACACTTTTAGTACAGCTCTTTCATATCAGCTGCAAAGAGCTTGCAAACAGTACGTTACCAGTCTTACTGTTTTATATGAGATGAGCAGAGGGTTGCACCACGCTTAGGTTTTGCTGCATGAATAATGTCCATCTGCGTCACAGTATCTCTGTGGGGTGGCAGAGTGAGGACAAAGCAAGAGAGGGTAATGGAGAGTCTGAAAAAAATTGTAGGGCTGATGCTGAGTCTGGGGATGGAGACACAGAGGGGAAATCTAAAGAAGGTGCTGCAGCTATTTATGTAGATTCCTCCAAAAGAAACACTTCCTATTTATTTCCATGGAAACTACAACAGATACAAAGAGCACAATATCTCTATTTGATAAAGTAAATTCTCAGCTGAAAAACACTATTTTTCAATGTAGTTATGACCATTAGCTCTGTATTTTTATCAGTGACAAAAACAGCCTGCTTGCCACACTCCCAAAAATCTGCACCAGAATTCACAATCTACTATACAATGAGTGCAGTAGGATAGTCCAGCCAAGATCAGCATGTACTCCATGGTCTTCAAACTAGTATGGGGACTGGTGTTATCATGCTACAAGAGAAATGTAGTCTTCTCTGACCTGACTTTGGATGTTGAATATTCAGCTTAGCCAGCATTGTGTTGTAGTGGTCAGATGTAATGGTTCGTCCAGGTTCTAGAATGATCATCCCTTTTCTAACCCAAAAGACACTGCACATCACTGTACCCACAGAGGGCTGTGTCTTGAACATTTTCTTTGATGAGGAATTCATGTCACCACTCCGTGAACTGCTGTTTTGACTCCCTCCCATAGTGGTGACACTACATCTCTTCACTGGTAATGATGTGATCCAGAAACCGTCACCTTCAGCTGCATGTTTGTTCAATAGGTCCTGGCAAACTTGCATATGGTGTTCTTTCTGTTCCTGTGTGGGGATCTGTGGGACCCGCTTTGCGCAAACTTTGCAGTATTCCAGTGTTGCCACCATTGTTTTCAATGCACTGAAACTGATATTCTGCTCCACACAAACTGCACAAAAAGCAGTCCTCTGATTTGTGCAGGTGAGCTGGTTGAGACACTCTTCATTTTGTGATGTGACAGCTGTGCATGGACATCTGGAATGTAGCTTGTCTCTCACGTCACTGTTGCCACTACTGAAACACACTACCCACCACCCTACTATGCTCACATCCACTGGTTAGTCTCCATAAACTTTCAGCGAGTGTCAGAGAATGTCAATGGCTGCCTTTGTTTTGTTTTGTTTTGTTTAACATGGAGGAATTCAGTGACACACCTTTTCTTCTTATGTACTTCCATGTCAGACACCATTCTATCAGACTGCCTCTCTGCTATCATCTGTCATACAGCAGCAACATGTAATAGGATTCTGATGGGAAGGTTCACTCTCTGCTGCCATACAACAAGCACCTACCTCTGTCAGTGTGTGCTGAAATAGAAAGTATTACTTTCAGAGCAGCCCTTGTAAGTGTCAAGGGAGACTGTGGCTTTTTGTGAGTGAGGGGAGAAAAACAAAGAAAAGCACATGCAATAACTCTGAGAGGAAAGCTTGTTCTTGCTAGTGAGTAGAAGAGGAAAGAACAAAGCAAATTCAAGAACTGTCCAGCACTGGAGATCAGCATGAGAGAGGGAAGAGTTAATGATTGTAAGGTGAACTAAATAAAAGGTGTTTGTGGGCCCAGAAAGCCCAGAATCCAGGATGGTTTGTGTAACAGTCTTTCTAAACATCAGCAATAGAGAGCTACAGATGAAGATAAAATAAAAGATATCAAATGGATGGAGATGGGGGCCTCTGCAAGTGAGTTGTTGAAAGCCAGGGTGAGATTTCGTATCTGTCTGGACCAAGTCATTTTGAAGGAAATAAGGCCAATATGTTCCTACATGAGAGCAGTAAATTTGATAACACAGGAGAGATAAAAGTATTCCAGTAATTTCTATCTTCTGTGCTAGGAAGAAACAGCATGAGGTGCTTACTACTGTGTTGGAAACCAAAGATAAATCCACTGTAATTTTCAATCAGCGTTCTAAGTAATTTGTTCCCATGATCCTTAAAGAAAGAAGAAACTCCTCCTCCCTTACTGAGTAAGAAAGTCTTTTATTGATAGTATTGAAAAATTCTTTTAAAATGCTACTAACACTGAGGAAATATGCAGAAGACTGGAATGTGTCTTCTTGTAAGAAAAAAAAATGACCCTGTAATTATAGACATGGTGACCTAACATCAGTTCTGAGCAAAACAAACAAACAAAAAAACAAAACCAAACCAAATAACAACAACAAAAAAACAAAGCAAAGCAAAACAAAACAACAACAACAAAAAAAAACCAACAGAATTCCACTCATAAGGAAATAAGGGGCAGGAATATAATTAATGTCTGTCAACGTAGCTTTAGGTAAAATAGGACTTGTCAAACAAAACAGATTTCATTAGTTGAGACTATAAGGCTGATGAAATGATGAAGGCAGATGCGATCACAGAAGATTCTTTGTAATGATTTTGATTTTGTATCACTCTTTCTGATACAGAAACACATACTATTGACAATGCCATATGTAGTCAGTAAGGACTGGCTAGCTGAGACTAGGAAAGTTATCATAAACAAGGATCTATTAGCCTTGCTATAGAATGTGTTCCTGTAGTTTTCTCAAGATATGGAACTAAAAACTCGATGAAAAACCTATTTAATACAACATCTGGTGCTATGGCTGCTGAAGCGGGGGCAAAAACTACTGTGCAAATGTAAATACTGTGCAAATCAGGGTTATGAAGTAAGGCATTTGGAGACAAATGGGTTGGTACTGTTGACTGCAAGCTATGCTTGCACGTATGGACATAACAATGGCCTGTCCTGAAGTGTATGGGATTGCACCTGCAAATAGTTTTGGAATCAGAGTGGATAAAACAGCCGAAATAGGAGCACACTGTTGATGCCGCAGCAGGCAGATTTAATGCTTTGTATGGAAATATACACAACTGAGACAGGAATGAGAGCAGAAATGTGACACTGAAAATTCAGTACAGAAATACAGCATTTGTCCATGGCCACAGAAAATGAGGCAGAAAGGAGATACCAACGTGGGAGACAGGCATGTAGGGAAGGACAAACAAAATCTGCCTTGAAATGCAGAAAATGTACCTTTCCTTTGTGATTGTGTTACCAAATGTTGCTTGAATTATCTGCAGGTAGGAATTTTAGGAAGGCTGAGCTCTGCTGAGTTGCTTTTTACAGGCCCTCATTCAGAACGTGTCCTTACTTCTTTATAGCATCATTCCTTCATCCAGAAAAATCATCAAAACTTAATTGAAGTCCCTTTCACCCTGATGACTGATTTCCAATATGAACTTAGAGCTGAACTGGTTCACTTTAAGCATTAATTCAGATGATCGTTCTTGATAGTCCTTGCACAGGCAAGCTTGGAAATCATTCAGAAGACCTGATTTGTTCCCACCCCACAAGTGACATGATTACAGCACAGGTATCAGAAGGGTGATTTTGGTGTAGAACAGAGAGACACACAGGGAGCTAACAGTTAGAAGTCAGATCAGAATTTAAGGCTAGAAGAGATGTGTGTTTTTAACCAAGGTGTAACAAAGCAGAGAAAAAAAAGGCTCTGTCTCTGTGATGTGTTTGAGCAAAGATGGGATGCCCCTCTGGAAGATGTGGTATGAATCTGGGGGGCTAAGTATGATGTTTAAGTGTGAAACACTAAACACCATTAGATATGTAAGAGATCCTTATACAGCATCAGACAATGTTTAGTATTTAATGTGGTAACTAAAGAGGTTATTGACCAGTCAAGCTTATAGGAAGCAGGAACAATAGAAGATCCAGTCAGAGGTGACACTGAAAGAGGTGGCACAAAGGACATAAGCTACACTTTTCCTTATATTTGGCAGTTACTTTTACTCAGCCGCACCTTGATACATGACTTGATCATGGCTCAGAGATTCACCGTATAGTTTGGGTGTATTAACCTGCTAGGAGGGCTTCAATTCTACCTCATGTGCAACTTACTTGCTCACGTCTGTACCTTATCAATAACAGCAGGACTGCAGGAAGCCTTATCTGAAATACCACAAGAAATTTCCCAGTCCTCATCCTCCCACAGTATCTTTCACACTGCACTAGTCTAAGGCCTAGTTTATGCACAAGTCTGGTAAAGCATGCATGAATATTTTCTGGGCATTATACTTCCTCTCCAACACCTGCTCTGCTTTTTCAAGTGGACAGTGTACTTCCATTTGGCATTCAACTGCCTCCTGTTACAAAAGGAATATTAGGTATACGTTTCAAAGTGTCCTTTTCTATTTTTTTTCCCGCAGTTCTGAATAAGGACCTTTTAATGGGTTCACAAAATAAAGAACTAGCCTAAATTGTCAGGAGTAATTCCCTTTGCTAACTAAATATAATGCCAAGTAACTCTCTTTATTTTATTTTTTCCTCTTGTTATTCCTTTTGCTTTTGTCCCTTAGGTACTGGTGACTCAGAATTGAAACTTATAAAATATGAAGAAGAACATGCAAAGTCTCTCAGAGAATAAACAGTATTATTTCCTGACAAAGCTGCACACTGACAATTATTGAGCAACAGCATGAAATGCAGAAGATATAGAAACCCTAAAAATGGAACTGACGTGATTGTGAGTCTCCCACACAAACTAGGAGCACAAGAGATTCACAGGTAGTACTGAGTTAAACTCTTCTCGCCCTTGCTGTTCACCAATTACACTTCTGAAGGAAGAGAAATGGGTGTGTTTTTTTGTGGGTTTTTTTTTTGTTTTTTGTGGTTTTTTTTGTTTTTTGTTTTTTTTTTGGACAGAGGTTAATGACATCAATTGGAGCTTCTTGATACTAGAAGCCTACTGCTTGTGCAAGCAGGGTACACATGATTTAACCCTTCAGTCCCAGACTTTTCTATATATTTATCTTCCATGTAGTGCACACTGCAGAAGAGTTTATGTACTCACATGGGCTCAGTGTCTAGCAATTGGCATCTCACAGATTTCTCTTTCCTGGTGGTGGCCAGGAAGGCTCTGTCAAGCTCTGAAAAACCTCCCTGTGTTCCCAGGCTGATCCCTTCTTCATCTTGTTCTCTTTCTCTGCCCTTATTTCCCTGAATGTTTATGGGACTTTCCCCTTTCTTTAAATCCTTAGCTGGCATAGATTTTATGTTAAGCAAGATATGGGCTTTCCTTTTGTTTTCTCTCTGGCTTTTTTACTTTGAACCTGTAGCTTTGTATTATGCATTTTCCTGCAGGTAAACATTTTGGTTTTGATATCTGTATTGCATTTCCTTTGACAATGAATTGCATTGTCAAAGGAAACATGACCAAAACAAAATTCCAGGTATCTCCCTCCCAAATTCTGACCTTTCCACAGTGATGCTGGGGACAACAGCTGCGTGGTGTCTCTAACACAGAGGCATCACAGGAAAGTGTTAAACAAAAGGCCCCAAATTCGAGGCTTCAAATATCAAAGAAGACAAGTGTGGGATCTCAATACTTGAAGAATTATTTAAAACCAAAGAATATGGATTTGGTCATCCTTGACCATTTTGAGGCTCCTTGTCTCCACATATGTATCTACTCTTTCCTTTGTCAACAGTTTTTGCCTTAACCTCATGACACAGCGGGGAATATCTGCTCTCCTGCTCTGTTTCCACTTGAATTTTATTCATCATACCCATCTACTGCAACTCCCCTTGCCGTATCTTCCCGTCTGCTATCACCTAGTCCCAGACCTATTCTCCATGCCTGGCAGCAGACTTCTTATTCTCTTGGGAAGTGTAATCTCCTATGGCTTTTTTTTTTTTTTTTTTTTTTTTTTCCCCTGCAGCTTTTCTCTCTGATATCAACAAAATACTGCCTCTGCCTCTGAATCAATTAGCCCCTCTTGCCACCCTAATGAAGTGCACCTTCGCTTTAAGCTCTCCTGTGAGGTCCCACTTCTCTCCTTGAGAGACTCAAAACTTTTATCCCTACCACCAGACCCCTTCCTTGATGACAACACTCTGATTTTCTTTTTGCATCCCAGTGTGGGACTGCCTCCCTGCCCTCAATTCTGGTAGGCACACTGCTTCTGGTGATTGACTTCTCTAGAGGTCTCTCATTTCTAATGCTCTCACTCCCTTTTAATCACTTCACAAAGCACTGCAGCCACTCTCTACAGCCGCCCCTTTCATTGTCTGCTGCTTTTCTCCTCTGATCCCAGCTCTCTGGACTCACCAATGAGGCTGGTGGCAAGACACAAGGCATTGATTCCCACTCCTAATGTGCAAGCAGGAGTTAACTTAGCTCAGTTAACAGCAGATCAGATCTCTGCGTGCAGCAGAGAAGGCAATTATTGTCCTGTACTCAGCACTGATGAGGTCTCCCTTTAGGAAAACCAGAAACAAGCTGGAGTGTCCAGGGAAGGAAAAAGAGCAATTAAAGGTTGGAAAGTCTGCAATCAGGAAATTTTGAAAGCGCACCATTTCCTAAGAGGGAGAAAATGAAGGAGTGAGATAATGACTCCTTAACATGTCTTCTACTGCACTAAAATGCTTCTGGAGAGATGGGTGAGCTGTTGTCCAGGAGGGAGAGCAGCCACCTCACATTGCCTTACGGTCCTGCCTGTGCCTGTGGCAGTGAAAAGGAATGAGAGCTGCCCTCAGCCTGTGGACACCAGCTTCTGCCTGGAGCTTTGTGGGGGCACAACAGGTCAAGTCTTAGTGTAGCAGTGCTTTTGTCCTCTCAACCATGAGCAACTACCAAAAGAAAAAAGAATAGGTACAGTCTCCGTCCCTGGGCAAGCTGTAACTGAGCCCCACAGAGCAGCAGTACCTTTCTGTTGTGCTGTGGGAGCTTGTGATAGTGCTGCAGACTGCCTGTGGGCAAGGGCTGTTGTCTGACTGTTTGGCTCTTGCTGGATCCTGTTGTGTAAAGCAGCAGAGCTTTTGGACTTACATCCGCATGCAAATTAATGAGCACACATCACCTCTCAGTTTATTTGGAGAAAACATGCTATTTGAAACAGCGCCTGTTTCACAATTAAAGCAGAGCTCTAGTGTTTTGTTCTGTGAAAGCAGAGACTGTTCTGGCAGGGCTGACATTGCCCCTGTATAATGAAGGCGTCCTGACCCCACGCCCACTCTGCAACTCAGCCTGCTCTTCGTAATTTCCCCAAACAAATTTTGGTGCCTGTATGTCTCCTTTAAAAGATCCAGCACTGCTCGCCATGCTCGCAGGCCAAGGAGAGCACAAGACCTGCCTTTCACAGGTGCGGGAAGAGCCTGCCTGGGCTTGTTAATTTGTCACTGGGATTCATGGCAAGGTTAGAAGGCTGGGGACCAGCCTGCCTCGGGAGACCTGCCTTTGAAGACTTTCTGGTTTTAATTGGATGTGGTTATGACCCTTCAGAAATCAAGCACTGCCTGCAGCCCCGCTGTCTGTTACGGCTTTTCTGCTGAGACTGTTCCAGCTTTCTGCCACTGCTCCATCGAGCACAAGTATGTGCAGCTCTGGAAGATGCTGTGTGCGCACTTTGCTTCCCCACCAATTCCTCTGCAGCTGTGGAGGACTCAGGAGTTTCTTCCCTGCTGTAGCATCAGCAAGACAGAGTCCTGCCTGGCTCCGCTTACGTATTTCAGCAACTTCAGAGCCCTGAGCACTTTCTGCTGTGCAGAGTAAATGATGCCGTCATGCGTCACTTTATGCCAAACACTGAAGTTAAGCTCTGTTACTAGACTCCTCCTGAGGGGAAGAAGCACTAAAGTCTGAGACAGATAAGGAAGGAGAGCACTGCCCTTCTGTTGTGCTCACAGTCAGCAAGGTCAGAAGGACTGTGGGTGATCATGGTGCTGCTGGATCACTGTCCCATGCTAGTCATATACAGTTGTTTGGTTGCACTCTGCCTCACTTAAGTCACTGCTGCAAAGAAAAGTAACAGAAAGCAGAATGGCTTCTAGGCTACCACCATTCCTGCTAAAATTGTCCTCACTTCTAGTTTTCAGCAGAAGGGACAGTGAAGCCAAACTTGTGCATAAATGAGGATTTGCTGCATCTAGGCTCAAGTTGCCTGATTGCTCCCAGCCAAGGCAAGAGGTCCAGACTTTTATCCTCTACCTATCCCTGTGTAGAATGTAGTATGGAGGGATTCATGAAGTTACTTTTTCTCTTCTTATGAATTCTACTGCAGCTTTGATGTTGCTTGTTTGATAAAAACCTCCTTTGTAGATAGCAAACAGAAAGCGTATCTTAGAACCCAGACAACCTCTGTGGGAAAAGGCTTGTAAATGTTTCCATACAATTTTATATGTTCTCATGATATATAATTAAAAGGAAGGGAAAGAAAGCAGCAGGCACTTTCCTTTGCTCGTAAGAGAGACGGGTAAAAGGATCAGCATTCAAAACTGCCTCTGAGAAGTAATGGCTGTTGCTAGTATGAATATGGTAAACTATAATTAAAGTATTTGGGGAATTGAAACAGATTTTGAGAACAATGGCTTGTATTTTTACTTTAAGTAAGAATATAGCCTCTGTATAATTAAAAGTAAGCACTTAACTGCTGTTATTCTAACTACAAAAGCTATTGTTTGTTTAAAAGTGAAGAAAAGAGGAAGAAGCTCAGAGCTGTGTACACTGAAAAACAAAAAGACAAATTGGAGAGAGCTATTTGCCAATAATCAAGGTGTTGAGTGATGCACAATGATAAACAGTCCCAGCTCTCCTTCTGTGTGGAAAAGGAACTGTTAATATGATGATTTTTTTTGCGCATGTTGGTGAGAGTGGGGAAGAGGATGTGTGCCTTTTTCCCTAGGAAGACATATTATGAGTTCTCAGCTGCACTGGGAGTAGGTAGTGGGAGCTACTGGGAATAATCACACACAAGCCACTATGTTTGCACATATGGTTCTGCAGCTCAGAAGATATTTCTCACCACTGGTAACCATCCTCCATGTTTATTAGCAAGATACAGGAAAACTGTAGATAGGATTGTATTACTGATTTTATATAACACTATATGTATATATATATAACACTACAGTTATTGATTATAATTGTAGTGTTAGATAGGATTCCTCTACCAAGAAGCAGTTTTTCTGCAACAACCACAACTGCATTTGCAGCCCTATGAGTGGCACCACATTCTCTCACCTCCCCAGTGGCTGCAATGCAGAGTGGCACTCAGACTGAGGAATTTAGGCTGAAACATGTCCTTCACTGCCTTCCAGTTGCTGGGAGAACCAAGTGCACTGGGAGAATTCTGCTTACTCATCCTCTGCTTTTTTCTGATGAGGAGGCAAAGCGGGGAAGAAATACCATCATCTATGCATGGGAGACATATGGAGACTCTGTCCTCAGTACTGCAATTAAAGTCTGAGAGGTGAAAATGAATTTTGAGAACAATAGTTCTGAGGAGGCAGCTGTCATTCTAACTAAATAGCTGTATGATGGCTCTGCTCTTCTTGCTGAATGACTGTATAATGACATTTTGAAAGTCCTGAAAGGTGTGAAATGCAACTGGCTCCTCCTGGCACATTTTTCATGGGAGGTCCACCTGTCACTCTTGGTGTGGTGAGTGAACTGCTTGTCTTACATCTAGACAATGTCACATACACGCAGGATATAATCATCCAGCTTAAAGTCTTGTCATCAGTGAAGTCTGAATGCAGGTTGGGCAGAAGGTTGGGAGGATGTGTGCTGTGGTTCTAGAAAGGGTATGAGTAAGCATATGGGTAATCCCAAAGGAGGAACCCAAATTCTGTTGACTTAACAACATTATCTTACAGTGATGGGACTACACAGATTTCTGAAGTGGGTGGAATTCCTCTTGCTGCTCTTCTTCCTCTGCCTTCTCTTTCTGCTCCTCCAGCTGCTCATCCTCCTCATCTGTGCCTTACATCCAACAATTAATTCATTTTCAGCAGTTGGAACATTTTCACTAATGCCAAGATACTCTGAAATACAAGTCTAGTTGCAATCTGTATTGGTCAGGAACTTTTCCATGCTTCACAAACAGTAGACAGGTCAGCTGTGCTGACCACTGAAGGCCACAGTCTTCGTGGCAAATTTGGCCTTTTTATAATAGATCCTTTACTATGGCAGATTGAAGAAGTGCTCACTTCTTCCTGCTATCCCCTGGATGTGTGTGAGGGCCCCAGGAAAGGTCAGCAAGGCAAGTGAGTTAGCTTTGGCTTTCCCAGTCTGATTGTAGGACTCTTCAGAACATCCTACCCTACGAGCAAGGGATCCCAGAGATCACGCGGGTGGAAAAGAAGGCAGGTATCTGCTCTCACTTTGGATAGAGGGCAGTGGCTAACAGTTGTAGCCTCCCCTTTGCTTTGATGTACAGTTTCAGCAACTGGATTGTTATTGTTCATGGCTGGTGTTAACTAAAAGTTTAGAAATATTTTTAATTATCTGTACACAGACAATGTATGACTGCAGCAGAGGGCTTCATTATTAGACATAAGTGTTTCAGCACTTTCTTCTGAATTATTAAGTACTGAATATTCAAATATGCTACTTTTTAACAAATGGTAATTTAAAACATATTGCAAAAGACACACTACCTAGCTTCTAAATGCTGAACAAGTCGGTTCACTAGAATCCCCTTTCTTCTGCCCACCCTACCCTTAGTCCCACAGTCCCTCTGTCACTCACCTCACATCCCCTTACTCCCTTTTCTTTCCCTCTGCTATACTGCAGTGAAGCAAAACTCTCCCAAATCTGGATGCTAAAAGCAGGTGGAAACTTCACACTGCTCACTGTCTTCATCACCTACTTTTTCTTGATCAAGGACTTGTGCACTAGGATATATAAGGAAATCAGTGGAGAAGTGGATGTGAATAAGACTCCCCAAATCTATCTGCTTTGTGCAGCTGAAGAAGCTGTAGATGAATTCTTGAAGAAGCCAGGTAGTCTGTCTGGTATTTGGCTGTTGCCTTTTCTGCTTGGAGCAGAACTTTTCCTGTCATGGTGACGATGACGTCTCTGCTTAGCTGTGGCAGTGGGGTAGCCAGAGCTGAGGCTTCCGGCCCCAAAGGCAGAGCTGGAGGTGACAGACACTGTCTGTCACACACTGGGCTTCACAAAGTAGGGTCTTGGAAACAAATATTTTTTCTCTTTCTTCTGTCCGTCTCTTAGGATACCCACAAAATTTTGCAAAACAGAAAAATGGGAGAGAAGTGATTTCTGCAGTTTAAGGAAAAATGGGCTCTTGGGACAACAACAACCTTTGGAGACTCAGTTCCCAGCTGCTGGCATGGGTAGAGATCAAAGATCATTCATGTCATTCAGCAAATAACAGCATGGCTGGGTGGTTTGGAGATAGTGCAGATTGGTTGCATGATGGAAAGTTTTCTTCCCATTATTTTCCATTTGTATCCTACCACCAGCATTTTCCAGATTATCAGGGAAAAAAATTCTCATGGGAACAGCAGTCATGCAGCAGGAGCTGCAGAAAAGCTCAGGGCAAAGTCACAGGAATCTGATGACTTTATTTATTGATCGATTGATTGATTGATTGCATGCTGGCAGTGGTTTTCTATATATATAGGAAGTTGTATCTCAAAAACCTTTATTTTCCATGCAGACTGGACTATTAAAAACAGGTCCCTGAGTGCCTGAATTCTGCCAGTCTTGCTGTTTTTTTTCAGGGTTGTGTTAGTTTACAAGCACTTGGAATGGTCTTCTTGGGTGTAATAGAGAGTGATGTTTTGCTAGGAAAACAAGCGGTGGGCATGCTGTGTCTTTTGCCAAACATCCCAGCTCTATCTTTGTTGAAGAACAGTTGCATCAGCTAGCTTCAGAGCTGGACTGTATTTTAGGCTACTGATCTCCTTCAGGACTGGAAGGAAATGTGCCTGGTGCCTCTGCAGTCTCATCAGTTAATGACCTCAGCCAGCAGTGGCGATTATACTTGCATAAGTGGAATGACTACACCTTTTCCCCTTTTTCTGAAATCTCTGAAGATATACAAATGGCTGGGGTGTTCAGACAGCCTTCATAAGACTGTCACTGGCTGTCTCATTCCTTTACTTCCACTTCTCCTGGGAAGTTTTCAATTTGCACAAGCAGCAGTTTAAAGAGAAAAATTGCTGCTGGTTGCTCCTCACCTTCATTCTGAATGGAAAATTTGTGCTGTTTCACTACATAATATCCAGAAGATAATTTTTCTGTGAGTTCTATTGCCTGGAATTGGTCCAGAGGTAAAAACAGAACTCTTCCTCCTGAACCATTTTCATGTTACAGTCCCTCACCTCCCCAAAGTGCCACTAAGCTTCATGAAGTTGCATGTTTAGCAACAGACAGTACAAGCCTATTGATGCTAGCTGCCACTGCACAGAGATCCCTGGAGGAAAGCATCATCATTTTTACTCTGTGAGTTTTGATAAAACAAACACCTTCTACGCTTAATTTATCTCTTCTGTGAACACCACAGATGTGGACACACCATGCAGGAAGAGGCCACGAGTGTTAAGAAGCTTGTGTTTGCAGCATGCTTCATAAGAATTACTAATGTTCCAGCTCATTTGGATAAGATAAACATAGAACTGAATTTGCAATGGGAGTTTTAACCTCTGCAGTGTGATTTTCAAGGAGTTCTGTCTTCAGTAACAGATGTTTTGTGTTTCCACCTTTATTGTGAAGTGTCCATGCTTTGCTCCGAGGTAAAAAGCCACATCTTCCACTCCCCTTAACAGCTGTTGCAATGATTATTTCAAGTAGCTTCTGCTTGCTTGTAAAAGTTGGTTTTGGTTGTTGGTTTTTTTTTTTCTTGTTCTTGGTTTTTTTAATCTTTTCCTGGAAGACATGATCTTATATTATTACACCGCATTTGCAGAATGGCTAAAATGCTGTTAGAGCTGAAGAAATGTCTGTCCTTTTCACACTTTTGTCAGAAATGCTTTGTTACTTTCCCTTTATCTTAGGACAGAGACAGTCAGTAACTCTGAAAAGGAGTGAAGAAATAATGCAGACTTGGATCAGGTTCAGTGTTTGTGCTGTTTCTTTTGGAAAGAGTGCTGGAATTTGTCATTATAGCATCTCTGAGTAGCAGATTTTTACTAATTGCCAGGTAAAGTTTTTAATAGTGTTTGTGTGAAAGTTATCTTTTTGAAATAAATAGCTGTAGTGTAAAAAGAATCTGCAAGATAACTTTCAGATTTTTTGTTTTTCACTTTGTCTTTCTTTATCATTCTGATAAACAGGGCACTTTGGGTAAAAAATAATAATAATAATAAAAAAATAAAAATTAAAAAAAATGTTTCACACACACAGCAGGATCCACTTCTAACCACTCATTTCTGTCATCCATTGAGTGGTTTCTGACTTTTGCTTGACTCACTCAGACTCTTTTTGCCTGGGCACATGTCAAAGCAGTGTTTCCTGGCCAATGTATGCCTCAAACCTACCTTCACTGAGATATACTTGGGCTACCATGGCCTCTGCTGTTCCTTGTCTAGTTGCATGTTTGTGAAGAGACATCCAAGCATGGGTTCTTCACCATAGATCCCTGAGAAGGATGTGTGATGTCAGAGAGCTAATCTTGTACTCCTGTCAGAGGTACTTACTGACATGCTGACCTTCTGTCCGGAGATGTGATCATCCATCTCTTACCTAGCTGCAAAGTCCATTGAGTGTTGAGGCAGCCATCCAAGCTGAATCTGTAACCAAAGGCCCAATGCTGCAGGTTGCATGCTCTGGAACTGTTCTTGTTTTTAAGGTTACAGACTTTACAGTGTCTTGAGTTAGATTAAGGGGTCACATGACTGAGAAATTCTCTGTCAAGACTCTGTAGTTATCTGTAACAGTTTAGTAAAAAATACTGCCACAGTGTTACTTCTTCCCTCTTTGAGCAGCTAAGCAGGTGTATATTACCTGGCATTCCCAGCAAATCCATCACCAAAGCAAGTACTCAGGACATCTACTTGTCATAATCAGACTGTGGGGCAGTTCGTGAGATGACAATTGTATAATTGTTTTTCCAGTGTTACAGTTATAAATGAAGCAGTCATGAAAGGCAATTGCACAGTTCCAGTGTCAGTAACTGCTAAACCATATGAAAGTCTTGGGAAACCCAGAGCAACTGTTTAAACAGTATCTATTTTCACCTCTTTAGTTAAGATATAAGAAGCATGTTCCCTGAGTGATGAAGATTTCATCAGAGAAAACAGATGCACTGAAGTGCTCTTAAAATGGCCACAGAATACCAGATAATGCTATTTCATGTTGACCTTACCTTTATTTTTCAGTGTACAGTAGAAACACAAACCATGCTTGTCTCACTGAAAATTAAACAACATTGTTATCCACACACAGTTCATATGAGACCACATTTTATTCTTAGATAGGTGTATAGGATTGCATGAATCTGACTGCAATAAGTGTGTGTAACCTCAGGAGAGATGTTTGCTTTGTGACCTAATGCTATGCCAAATACAGATCTTGGCACTAACAGCCCTTGGTTGTCTATATGCAAGCAGCTTGTCATATTTAATGTAACTGAAATCTACTGACTCCTTTCACTGACCTGAAGTGATCTGACAACACTGTCGGTGTCTTTACATCTTCTATCTACCTGTTGTAGTAGAGAGAGAGGAAAGGAAGACACATGTACTGGGGCCCATTGGTTAATGACTTAATGGAATGTTACTCCTCTGGGGATAGAATAGAATAGAAGAGCTGAAAACATTTTTGTCAGTTATATGGATGGTGGGATGAAGTGCACTTTTTGTGTTTTATGGGTGACCACAAATTGAAGATGACATCACATCACTGATACGTGCACTTGAGAGCAGAATTACCATTCAGATAGACCTTCCTAATCTGGAGAAATGAGCTGGAAGGACCTCAAGAAATTCAATAAATAGGAATGCAAAGTCCTGCCCATGGGGTGGAATAACCACAACCTAAGTGTATAGAAAGCACCTTTGTAAAAAGGTACAAGTGGTGAGCAGCAAGCTGAGCATGAATCAGCAGTATGACGCCCTTTCAGCAATTAGGGATAACCGCATATTGGGCTACATTAGGAAAAATGTAGTCACCAAATGGAAGAAAGCAATGATTCAGCTCTGCCAGTAGGTTTGAAGTCTTATTTGGATTTTTGTGTACAATTTGGGGCTCTTTAGTGGAGTGAATATTGAAAAACTGTACTGAATCCAGCAAAATCTAGGGATAAGTTGGAGGAAGTGGTGGGGAACATGGTGACTATCAGGAAAAATTGTGTTTCTTTGGCCTGAAAGACAAAACACATACTAGGTGTCTAACCTGTGTCTTGCAGGATGACAGAAGAGAAAGAGACAGGCTTTTCTCAGAGGTGAGACTGAAGAGGCAGGAGGCAACGGGTATATGCTGCTGAACTGTGAAAAAAACTTCTTCACCTCAGTGCTCTGTGGCCCTGAGACAAGAATCAGAAGCAACGTGGACAATCCATTCATGGAGCTTTACAAAACTTGTCTGGACAAAGTACCCAGCAGTCTGATCAGGCAATGAAGAAGGCCTTGCTTTACCGTGGTGTTAGACCTCCAGGAGTTCCTTCCAACATAAATTATTTCATGATTCTACGAGAATTTGATGTGTTACATTTCTCAAATTCCAGCATGCTCAGGTATATGGCTTCTCCTGAGGGCTTAGGCATGTGGTATTTCTCTTCTAACCAGCTCATGTGTCGTGTGATGGCACACCTGGTATTAGAATTGACCTTTGTGTAGCATCAGTAAGTCTGTGGTGGAAAAAGGGAGCTGACCACAGTGGCCAAAATCACTTATTGTAGATCATCCTTCCAAGGTGGAGAACAAATCCTGAGATTTATGCATCCTTGTGTATGGCTCAAGACAGCCCACAGACACATGACATTTTGACATTACCTTTTAGTGGGGTTGTAATTGTGCTTAATGTGTACTCCCTTGAAACCTTTTTTCTGTTTTAAACAAAATTTTGTGGAATCGTTTTGATTATTTTCTAAAAGTCTACCTAGTATTATGCAACAGATACATGTTCTTTCAGTTTGTCCTCTGAGCCACATTCAGTGTAGAAGTACCACTGAACCTAGAGAAACTTCTACGTGGACAAGAGCCACTGAATAGGCAGAGGTGGTTAACTCAGCCCCTGAATTGCCACAGTGCTGTTTCAAGCTTCCAGTCAGCATAAAAGAAGCAAGTTGACCTCTTTCTTCATAAGCATATAGATTCTCTCATTTCCTGAGCAGTCACTACTGACTTGTCAGTATCTGCATATGCAGTTGTCTTGTAATTACAGAAATAGTGTCTGAAATTATGTAATGCAAACCGTCTTCTAAACCACTGATATTTATTTGCATTTCTCATTATCTTCAGTTTTTGCAGATATTTACTGAGTGTGTCGCATTGCTACAGGAAAATGTTGCAGGCCTTCTCAGAGAGGAAAGAGTGAAGAAAGAAAGCTGTGCAAGTAATTTTTAGCAACACATTTTTTTTTTCACTTGATTCATCATGGGTATGTATTTTTTTTTAATTAGGATTTGCTGTTTGCGATTTCTTGCTATATTACTGAGCTATTTTCTGAGTTAAAAAGTGCTAATTCCAAGTATTTGATCTTAAGGATTATGTGTATCCTGTTTAACATAGAGTGGTCACAAGTGGAACACCACATGCTTCTATCCCACTTTATTCTCGGAATCAGAAACGTAGAACAAACACTAGCCATTCACACTGAAATGCGTACGTTCTTCAGTATTCACATGGATCTGGCTCACTCCTTTTATGTTCCTGCCAATAAAATGTTTGTTTAAAATGCGCAGCGAAAACAAGTCTGCAGGACGTATAAATACAGTCCAAGTTAATTTGTATTGAAGCTATTTGCTTGCTCTCTTTTGGAGATATTGGTGTCCTGGTAAAGTGAGATGAAGGTTTGATATTAAACATTATTTGCTCTGCTATTACATGTTGTGCAAACTTTCATTCAGCTGAAGGTCTTTCAGGCTGAGGAGAATCATTGGAGGAGTATATGAGAAGAGAATGAATTTCATGCTGGAATTCTCAACAGAAGCAACATATTATGAACTGCTTATATTTTGGAAAGAGGTTGAAAGAAAGCTTTCCACACACTACACTGTAATACCACTGTAATTTCATTTGATACAACTTGTGGTCAATTGATGACTTTAATATTATGGAGAGGGAGCTTTAGTGAAGAGCGATTTCTGTTGCTAAGACAACCATTTCACGACACTGCAGTAGGGCAGAAAAAAAATGAACTATTATTAAATGATGCAATGAAATAATGATCTAGAAGTAAAATTGTGCCAGATTCTCAGCCAACACAGAATGAAGCCATTTTCCTCAGTGACCTAGCCTGATTTGTACAAGATGAAGATCTAGCATATATTTCCTAAAAGGAGAAAGCTGCTATTTTTGAAGTGCACTGTCCCTTGGGCTCAGAGACCCAAGGGTCATTGCTGCTGTTGGCTGAGTCCCAGCTCACACTTGGGAATCAAATTCATTCTTTTACTGGCTCATAGGAGAAGAATGGAGGAGGCTTCCAGCAGGCTTCAGTTCCCCAGATACCAAATGGCAGTGGCTATCCTCACTTTTCCTCTCCTTATCTCCCTTCATGATGCTAGAGCTCATCTGCTACACGGGTGCTGTAATGTCACTGCAACATCACAGTAGGATTTATTATCCCAACAGTAGGGTAACAGTGGTCCTAGAGGCAGTACTGACATGGTTCTACTTCACCACCTCTATTATAAATCAACCATGTGAATATGGTTATAGTCCAGATAATGAAACCCCTTTGCGTGGTTGCCTATTCGCATCTCAGGGTCACAACAGCAAACTTCCATATGACACTCACCTGAACTTTATCTTCCATTTCTTCTCTGGTGATTTCAAGTTCTTTTCTATCCTAAGTGGACAGATATATTCTCTTTCCATAGAAACAGTAACACATTATTATTGTTATTGTTATTATTGTTGTTGCTGTTGTTGTTACTAACTACCAATTCAGAATGGAATGGAACAGAATGAAATAGGATAGGATAGGATAGGATAGGATAGGATAGGACAGGACAGGACAGGACAGGACAGGACAGGATAGGATAGGATAGGATAGGACAGGACAGGACAGGACAGGACAGGACAGGACAGGATAGGATAGGATAGGACAGGACAGGACAGGACAGGACAGGATAGGATAGGATAGGATAGGATAGGATAGGATAGGATAGGATAGGATAGGATAGGGTAGGGTAGGGTAGGGTAGGGTAGAACGGAACGGAACGGAACGGAACAGAACAGAACAGAACAGAACAGAATAGAATAGAATAGAATAGAATAGAATAGAATCTGTTTTTATACATACGAACTCTGCTAAATATCCACTTGGACTGAAGTTTTCCATATTGTATTTGTCTTAGACCAATTAGTTTATTTTAAAAAAACTTATTAATACTCAGGTTTTCATATGTGCAAGCGATACCTAAGGGAAAACATGTTCCATATATCTCTAAATCCAATAGATACTGGTTGTATTTTAATTGCTGCACTTTCTTTATTTATTTGCTAATGCATGTAAATCTAGGGTGTAAATTTAGGGAGAGGTATGCCTCTCAATACTGTTGTGAAATCTATTTGAGGGTGTTTTAAGTTCTCAGAGAGGAGATTACCACGGTGTTGAAGTAAGGCTGCTCAGCATATTCCACTATGGGTACCTGTTTTAATTGGTTTATAAAGCTGTTGCTTTCCTGATGGGAGAACAATAAGAACCTAGTTGTACATTTTTCCATGCTTGTCTTTATTCTCCAGACTGGGTGTTTTAAAATGTTATTTAGTTTTGGAATGAGCATTTCAACGTGAGCCAATTTTGTGCCCTTGCCATGATGAAGGCTAATGGAATCCTGGGCTGCGTTAGGCTTGGTGTTGCCAGCAGGTCAAGGGAGATAATCCCCACCCTCTGAATATCAGCAGTGTGTTTGGATCAAAGCTCTCTAGAACAAGAAAAACATGGAGCTGCTGGACAGGATCCAAAGGAGTACCACAAGCATAAAGAAGGGACTAGAGAACCTCTCTTACAAAGAGAGGCTGAAAGAGCTTGGACAGTTCAGCCTGCAGAAGAGGAGGCTCAAGAAGAATGAGATCAACAGTGCGTACAAGTACGCATTGAGGGAGGGTGCAAAGCGGATAATCAGGTGTTTTTTAGTGGTGCCCAGTAACAAGAGTGAATGAGTACAAACAGGAACACAGGATGGTCTCTCTAAACACCAGGAAGCACTTCTTCGCTCTGTGGGTCCCAGAGCACTGCCACAGTTTGCTCATAAAATTGGTGCAGTCTCCTTGGAGACAGCCAAAAGGAACCAGGACATGTGCCTGGACAGCCTAATCTGGGTGTCTTTGCTGGAGCAGGGATTGGAGCAGGTGACCTTCATTGATCCCTTCCAAGATCAGCTATGTGATTCTTCAATTATTTGAGATAAAATATGACAAGAAAGGAAACTGGAAACATTTTTTTTTCCCTTTCTCTGAACAAAACAAAACAAACAACTTTATCTCCATTGTTTCTTGCTTCTGCTTCTTTAACTTAGATAAGAAACTTGTCATTCAGGAACATGTTTTGATACAAAAAAACACACTTGTTTTTATGATGAAAGTCTACACAGAATTGTGGGTTTTTTTTTTTCTTTTGTTTTCACGTGTATATCAAGTTGTTCTTAATGAACTGGAAAAGTGGTTTGAATCAAAAAGATGAAATTCATTAATGTGAGAAAAATCTAATGCAAAAATACAGCGGAAGAATAAGAAGCCACATAAAAGTGCTGCAGAAAAAGATTAGGAGATATCATGGCCTCAGACTGAGTTCGCTACAAAATGTTTTTCTGAAAATTCCAAATTTTATTCTTGAATTTATGAACAGGAGAAAAGTCTAAAGATGGGAGACAGTTCTCTATCTGTGCTTAATACTGGTAAGGCTGTATTTAAGAAGATTCAGAGGCACTGGAGTGCTCAAGAGGAGGATGATAAAAGACTTAGAAAACATGAGCTCTGAAAGAAAGACTGAAGGACTTAGACTTAATACAGAAAACAGAGTGTTTGATCAGGACTTGGTAGATATTCCAAAATGTGAAAAGTTTGTTTTGGAGAGGATGATCATCAGTTGTCCTTTGTATCCAAACAGAGCAGGACAAAAAGCATTTGATTAAATTTATAGGAAGAGAAATATAGGTTAGGTGCTGGAAACAGTTTCACATTTTTGCCCTTATTAAACATTGTAATTGGAGCAGTCATTAAATGGGTCTCCTGAGAACATGATAGACACTAGCCCACTGGTTGTTCTGTAGGAACAAAGTGGAGGAGTATCTGTTAGTGGTGATTTAGATGTTGCGTAGGGCTGTTTTATATGAGATTACTTAAGCACACCACAACCTTCTGTAGGCTGTCCTGGATGGTACCTGAAATAGAGGGATGGCCATATGACTTTTTCCTAAGGCCTATGTCATGGCACCTTTTATGCAAACAAAAATTCCTTGCTGCAACTATCGTTTCCCTTTAAAATCTGTTTACCCAGTTCATTTTAAGCTATAACAAAAGAATAAAAGAAGTCGTGTTATGGGTAGAAAGCAGATGGGAAGAAGACATTCATTTATGAATCAAGCAAAAGAGCAAATAAAAGAGTGAATTCCAGCCTGGCTGAGACCATACTTACACAAAAACCAATCCAATCGCTTCTGCAGAGTCAAGACATATTCTGAGACACAGCTTGACAAGTTTGGTGAGATCTATAGACAGCAAAGTGTGAGTGCAGAGATCCTAGAAGTAGAAAAGCAGGAGTTTTGGGTGGTTACTTGTCCTTATTCCTTTAAGTAAGATATATTCTTTTTCTTGAGTATTTTTAATTCTTCCTCTATCATATTTCAAAATTCAGTCTTTCTTCTCAGTCTCTCCTACTAAATTCCTTGTTCACCTCTACTGTCAGCTACTCTAGGATCCGCCTACCCAAACCCACCCAATTGTTAGTCATCTCCCCACCCCACCATCTGCAGTCTATGCCATTCATGGCATCAAATCCCTGCTCATCATATTTCAGTTACACATATCTTCCTTTCAAGGCATGGCTTATTTAGGTTTTGTGCTTCTGCTTCCTTCTTTCTGCACATTTCTCCTACTTAACTCCATCTCTATCTTGAAAGTTACAAGTTGCAGTTATTAAAATTAAGTGGAGGACTAGAGGCATATTGGAAAAAACAAAAAAAAAACACAACAAACAAACAAAAAAAAAACCAACCAAACAAGGAAAGAATAGTGAGAAAATAAGGACAGAGTGTTCCACTAACAATTTTTGGATAATGCTTGAGATGGTCTGTTGTTGCAGTACAGTACAAATTTCATTTTCATTCTGAGATCCAGGTATACATGTAAGGTGACGGCTGCACAATCCTTCTGTTAATAACTTTTGAAATGTATTAGTTGTTATCTACTGACCTGTTCAGGACATTATCAAAATAAGACATCCCAGATTATGTTTGCATTTTGAGAGACAAATTTCAGCAGTGAACTCGGAGACCCAAAGATTTCTGGATGCAGAGGCTGTGGGACATGTTGAGCCCAATGTAATTGGAAAGTGAAATCACTGGGAAATGCAATGATGGCTACATGTGCTAGCAGTGTGAAAGCAGACAGTGGTATTTCAAGGTCAAGTGAAAGGAATAGGATAAGAAAAGCACGGCAGTGACATCTTAAAAGATGCAGCAAGTGAATAGTCCAGGCTAGGCAATGGCTTTTTGAGAACTGTAAAGACTGTGCGATTGTAGAAAGCAGAAGAGGTGACCAGGGCAGAACTATCCAGTTGTGTGTGGAGTACCGAAATGTGTGGGAATACCAAAATGCAGCAGCTACCTACTGCACTGCATGCCTGCAGCAAGAGACAGAAGGGTACAGCTGCAGTCAGACATAGGGTCAAGTGGATCTACAAACGGTAGGTCCTGATCAATCCATCAGCAGCAAGGGAGAAGCTTAAATTAGATATTTTATGTGGAGTGCACGATTGGTTTATCTGGAGAGCAGAACAAAAGACCAAGTGACTTCCATCTCACCCTTTTTCTGCAAGGCATCTTATCCTGAGCCATCTGTCCCACTCATGAATGCTTGCTGAGCACCAGAAGCTCTCCAGGATGTCTTTCCTGACTGGCTGAGAAAAAATACACGCAGAGGCAGCTCAGGTAGGGCTCACTGGGTCCCTGATGCCAGCTGAATCATGGGGATATTGCTGACCATTTGCAAGGGTAAGGCCCTGGGGTTCAGAGAGATGTCGGTTTAAAAGATGTTTGGAGTTTCTTTTCTTCTGCTGGCTGTGGGAGGGAGAGTGAGCAAGAGAGAGCTTATTTTAAACCTGAACTAAGTGATTTTTAGCGACTTCTTTGAGGAAAGAAAAGACACATTCTGCAGTCTTCCTGAGTAATTTAAAGTGACAGAATCCAGTGAGAGACAGCAATGTTTTATTAGGAATAAAACCCTGAAAAATATCTCACAGTCATAACCCTGAGACAGAAATAGAGGTGCAAAAATTCTGTAGTGTTTTGAGTGGCTTGGTAATATCAGTACATTCAGTCCTGCCTTTTCAAAAATATGCCAGCCATCAACAAAAAAAGGAGTGTGGCGGGTGAGAAGCATGGTTCAATCAGGCGTGGAAAAGCTTTCTCTGAAATTTTTCCTACAGCAAAATCTCCTCTGCATCTCAACTTGGAAGAAGTTAGGGAAAGAAAAGAGCTCTCCTGTGCTTTCCTGCAGTAATATCCAAATCGGAACTCATTTTCCAAACAATTTGTGTATGTATTGCAAACAACAGTTTGAAAGAGATGCTGCCTGTAGGAAAACAGCAAGATATTTTACAAGGGAGGGTGGTGAAACATAGCAGTCTGTAATCTGAGAAGCACTCAAATGTAGTTTAGAAGCAAGTGCCAGATAATAAGTAATAATACAGTACAAGTATAGTCAGGTATGGGAGCCTTGATGTTGGAGAAGGATTCAGCCCAACCAAGTAATGCAGCTGTATCTGCTACAGTGTGAGGGATGCTAAAAGGCACTTCAGCTGTTGCTTCCCAGAAGGGCAACAACCTTCCCAACATGCCGTAGGGAAAGAAGACTGGTTAGACCATTTCCTACTGTTTTCTCTAGAGATGGGGTTTGAAGTGCTTTACAGCTGGGGAGCTGGGTGGTAAATGGCAGTAATGCAGCTAGGCAGGATGTAGAGTATGAACTGTGCTAACTGCTATTCATGCTAATGGCATCAGTTATTCATGTAAACAAGAATTTTGTCAAGAAACAGCATCTCAGAGGTAACAGCTTGTACTCAGCACAATGGGGACCTTAGAATTACTGCCTGTCATACTGACTTGGGTTGACCATACCACCACCCAGCCTCTTCACGCATGGGTCCCTGCTGAGGTTTTGTTTCTGCTGTGTTTCTAAGTTACACAAAGTATGTCACTTTACCTGATTCAGTGATGACCTTAATGAGTCCTTTTCCTTTTCATTGGTAGGGGCTAAAAGTAGACGTGAGCCAATAGTCTCCTCACACTCATGTGCAGTCAACTAAAGTACAAATGTCTGTGTAGAACCTGCAGGAAAGCAGTGATTACATGAAGGATATTTGGTGTCAGTTTAACAAGATTACATATTACATCTTTTATCCCCTCCATCCTCCCTCTACTTAACAGATCACTGCATAATTAGGAAGTGTATGCTGCTTCATGAAAATCTTTATCAAGCTAAGATTTTCTTCTATAAACTTTATTTTGGGAAAATTTTCTCTACTTTTAGACTCTGCTGGAAGCAGTTGGGTTTGGCCTATGCTGTGCAGTGTGGAGACATCAACTTCATCTCTGGTCCAGACACGTTTTGCAGATGTGTTGGTACACGAGGATAACCAATCTAGCCAAGAAGCGAAATGGATTGGCAAATGTGAAGCATCAAACTAAGATGTGCCCATTGTTTTCTGCCTCAGGTTTCTGAATGTAGTTCTTCAGTGTGCTGCAAAAACTCAGTCCTGCTACATTCCTTGAAATGCAAATAGTTTCATAGCAGCCTCTGTGATGTGGATATTTGTTTTCTAAAGCTGCTCTGGAAGAATAGGATGAAAGGCTGCAACCTTACAAATCTTTCCTCATTCAAAATCTGCCATCTTCCGTAACTCTGTGTTAGACAGAGCCTAGCCTCATGGCTGCTCTTCTTCCCTCTTACCCTGAAGGGGAGCATCTATTTTCAGCTGTGTGGAAGAGATATCCACAGGCAAAAGGCAACAGCTGCAAGCCTGGGGAGCATAAAGTACTGTGGAGACAGTAGAAAAGTGGGGGAGTGCAAGTAATGCTGCAGGGAAGAGGCATGTTCTGGAGTCCCAGAAGAAAGTGAAAAAGGTTGGATTTGGAAGTAGGAGTGAGTGCACCAAGGCAAACCATGGACCAGCTGTGCTCAGAGGATCCTGCTCAGAGAGTCAGGACTGAGAGGTGGTATTCACATCCTCAGACACTAAGTGTGATCTGAAGAGTGATGTGAAAGCTCCTCCAGTTGCCCAGATTCCCAGAAAGGAGGATAGTTCTGTTGGGAAGCACTCCTGGGGACACAGCAATAGAGCATGCCTTCCTCAGGAGTTCTGCATCCCTCTGTGGTGGGAATCCAGGCAAGGCAGGATGCCTGATGGATGCAAGAGGGCTGCTGGCTCTCTCAGCAATGGGAGGGGAATGGCAAGGAGCAATATAAAGTCCTTTGTTCTGTTTGGAAAATCTTAATTTACAGATTTGAAGCAATCATTTTAATGTTCAGATAAATAGAAATTTTGTACTTTGAAAGCATAAAAATAAAAGATTAAAATTACCCACAGACTATAATTATAACTCTTGCCCTCTGTTCGGATTAATGTGCTTCCAATGGGTAGAAAAGTGGCACCTGTTGTAAAAACATTGTTCTAATCTTACATGCAAAGAGCTGCACAGCTCACAGAAGTCTTGGCAGAAAGAAATGAGTAGACAATATCCAAGGACAGATATTTCTTATGCTGACAATTGTTGTTAATTTTCTTCTTTTTCAATTGGAGGGAAATTTGAAGCTGTGGTGTAAATGGGAAGGAAATGGCAACAGCAGAAAGAGAAGATTTCTTTTTCCTAAGAAAAGCATAGTAAGGCAGGTGGAAGAGAAGAAAAATCCATGTCCAACCAGCCATGTAGATTTGCGGCTACTTGCATGAGCATTTGCAGCTGACTTTGCAGCTATAAGAATTATACACACATTGGCAGAGGCATGGACAGTTCAGAAGGTAGGCTGAGGACCTAAGGACTGCGATTTGTCTTTTCTTCTTTCCACTTTCAATTCTACAGTGAAGAGGATGATTTCACAACATTTTTTCACCTGGTGGGTGTGGGCATGGGGAGCTGGCAATAGCAAGGTTGTGACAAAAGTGACTTTGGTGAAGGAAGAGTTTCTGGATTCTTGTAGGGGTAGGAGTTATGAATACTTTTTCCTTTGTCTTACAGGCAGACAACATCCCATGTCTGGATCACAGCACCTTGCATGCTCCCACAGGATAGCCTGTATTTGCTCCAGTATTTTGGGGAGGATCAGCTGTCCCCTACTGGAGGGGGGATGAAGCAGGCATGATTCTTCTTGTTGAGTGGACGTCAGTAAAATGACCCTGCAGGCTCCATGGAAGCAAATGAAGCAGCACTCATCTAGGTACTTCTGCAGCTCAGCCTCCTCACACCATCCAAGCTCTTCTGTGATAAACAGCCAAATCAGAAAGGTGAGATTTGAACATAGACTCTCACGCAGGGAAGATCATGGGTCATATGAATCTTCCACTAGAGCGATTTCCATTATCTTTGCTCAGTCAAGATGAAGGAGAACATGAAACTTGGACATTGCCAGTATTATGCAGATTGTGTTTTCATAGATTTTTCTTTTGAGAGTAGATTGACTTGCCAAACCTCTGAAGTGACATGTGATTTGGAGATAAATTTCCATATACTGTTTAAACCTTGCTACTATCACAGTTCACTTGTCATTTGTACAAAGAATGTACATTAAATAGAATTTTCATCAATGTGTAGAGTTACTACCCTGTAGAGATTACCTCCCTGCAGATCTCTCTCCCCGATTGACTTTAACTCTGTTGCAGTATCAGATATAACAGCTAACCTGGAGGCTACTTAATGGGATTTTTGAAGTTCTCGATATTTCTGATACATTTATGTTATAGAAACAAAATGCTTTGGCTGGGCAATTGCTCACGGTGCCTCTGAGCCTGAGTGCTCACCTTTTTGTTGTTCTTGTTAACACTCTCATTTCACCTTTCTCAGCTGTTCAGTAAAAGCATTTACTATGTCTTGACCTAATTTGATCTTGATTTTACATAAAGGTTGATTTGGATATTGCAGGTTTCCTTTTGCTGAAGTTGGACTGGATGTTTTAACAATAATAATACCGAGTGGCAAAATAAATATTTTCTTGGATTGTTTATTTGTAACTCTGCATGTCTCGTAGAAAAAGAAGGGACAGTTGTTTTGCCTGAAGCAATAGAGATCATCACAGAAAGATTCACTTGAACAACTTGAAAGGCCTGTGATGTATTTCAAGGGTCATTGTTTTTATGAGTGGTTGTTGGCACTTCCTGGATTTGTGCCTATTAATCTATTGACTTGGAATTTTTCTGGTTTGCTTTTATGACAGACAGAGTGAGATCGGTGTGCCATGTGGTCTGCCAAAGGAAAGAAAATCAATATTTCAGCATTTAATTATGATTGTTACTTAAAGCTACTTTTGACCCACTGTGCCCTGGCTTTCCTTTCTAGAAGTACAAGCATAGGTTTTTGACCAGAGAAAAAAATACAAATTTCCCCTGAAAGATTATACTTCTAACAAGCAGTGCGATTGTTTGCTTGCTCTTATTTTCTCCCTTAGCAAATGTTTAGCACCAATATTGTCTCATTTTTGTCCAGTATTTCTAATTAGATTGTGATTTCTCTTGTGAAGAAGCCACTTTGTGCATACAGTGCTAAAGTCTTGGGTATTAGGAAGAGGTGGGAGAATGTGACACTGTTTAGTTTTGAGGCTGTATCTAGTATAATAATAATAACAATAACATGGACAATTACCAGAGTTTCACAACAACTGAATGATAGTTTCCCCACCTTGTGTCCCTAAATGCGATTTAAAAAGAGCTAGATCTGATTCTCCTGCAGTCACAGAACAATTAGAAAGTAGTATGAATGCCAGGAACTTTCATTTTGCTAGTTTGAGACTCTAAAGGCATTTTGAGCTCTCCATGTAAATGGCTCAAATATTTCCTGCCATATATTTATGGCCAGGTGATTATTAGCAGTGAGTTTTATTTATCGTGATTGCATGCACAGAAGAAGCCTTGTTCATGTGATTGTTGTGGGGACAAGAAACGGACACCTGAGTACTCTCAGGTAGTCAGTTTGATCACAAAAAGTCTTTGCACTGAAGAGGCAAGGCGTACACCAGCACAAGGGCATGTCTCACCAAATGACTGTGTGGCAAGAGTTGGCAGAGGAGCATTTCAGAAGACTGTTGGTCTGAAATAGACACCAAGGCTAGTGCAGGCCTAATACAATGTCCTACCTGCAGCTACACCAACTATGTCAGAACCATTCCTAATCAGCTGCCTGGAAAGCAAGAGGAAAGCTGGTGTAGAGGGGTGCTCTAGAAAACATGTTCCCTGGGAAGAACTTTCACAGGTCATGGTGAAGAGTTAAGGACATAAAGCAAGTACTCAACTTTCCAGGGTTTAATCAGGCTCTGTGTACTGCTATGCCTACATGGGCATAAGATCTCATGTCTGCCAGGCTACAGACATCTCATCAGACTGCCAGTCTTTGTTTCATTGCATCTTGTCCTGACTGTCTGTTCCTTTCTGTAGTCAACAATATTATTTCCAAACCTTTTTACACAAGGATTTTTTGAATAAAAGATAATGTGGTGGTTATGTACCCACAAAGATGGTCACTGGATGGGCTTTGACATCTCAAAGGACATGGTTGCATGCATCCATTTGTTCGGCGAGGTAAAGCATGGAGTAATGCTCTGCACTGTGCACTACTTGATAGGATATCTCTGTCTTTTTTGCCAGAAGGAAGTGGGAGGTGAGAATGTCTGCAGAAGGCAAGCTGAGGAGAAACAATAACCAGAAATCCTCAATGGTAGTTGCTGAGAAAAGAAAGGTGTCTGTGTGGTTTAACTTGCAAAAATATACGTGGGCAGAAGTGCTAGTGACAGCGAGCAAAGAAAAGGGGATGGGCAATGGCAAATAAAGAAGAAGGACACAGTGAAGATGCTCAGGGGAAAAGGGAGAAATAAATGAAAAGCTGAAGTTACATGTGGATTGTGGAAATCTTCAGCTGATTTTCATGATATGGATCTCCATTTTCTTGCAGTGATGGTGTTGCACTGGTGGTCATGTCACAGAAAGTGAGAGGGTTGTGTGGGACTGCTTGAGAGGTAGTAATATTGTGGTACTGCTGCATTTCTCTAAGAGATGAAAAATCAAAAGAGGGCAAAAAAGTGGTTTGCTCTGGGGAGAAACCTTGGAAGGCTGCAGAGAATGATAAAGTGATATGTGTGCCTTGATGTTGCAATGTGGGGTACACCTCCATCTGCCAAGGCACCTGCTGCAACAGGGCTGGCTCGACAGGCATACAGGTAGCTGTCAGTCTCCCAGTGGAAGCTGCTTTCCACGGTCTGGTAGCTTGGGAGTCTGGGATGGGCTGTGTTGAGAGGTAACAAGCCTGTCTGTACAGGATGGGTGCATATTTGATCCACCTTCTTCCATGCAATGCAAAATCACCCTTAGTGTCTCAGATTTCCCTCAGAATTCTAGAGCTGGACTGCCTAAGGTTTGAAGCTAAAGTCCGTGATTTCTGACCATGATCTTCATAATGAAAAGGATCTGAGAGACATTGTCATATGTGATTTGTTTTGGGCTTTGATTCCCCACCCCCACCCCCCCCTTTTTTTTTTCTTCATAGTGATATGGACCACAAAAGTAAAATTAAGTCAGAGAGAAGCTTCCAGTAAGTCATTACTGTGCAGTCATTACCCTCTTTTTCACCCATGCAACGACTGTTTCCATGGAGACTGGAGCAAACCAGTGCTAGGAGAGTGCTATCTGCTGGTTCCTGTTTCCACAGAAACATGAACACTGGATTACCAGAAATGAAGTTAATCTTGCCCAGCCAGACTAACCAAGCAGCACTGCTCAGAAACAACAAGTGTCCTCCCAATTTTGTGCTCAGGTGGTCAGTTACCTCAAGTCTTAGAGTCACAGAGAAGGTATCATGACTCTTGCACGGATGTGGTGTGCTAAACCCAGAACACTGCAAGCAAATTTGAAGGCTGTGGTGTGGGTTGACCAAACCCAAGACACGACACACTGCAAATAAGAAAACATCAGTGGTGTAATGTGGGTAGTAATTAATGTTGCAAGGAACAAATGGTGATTTCTGTGCAGTCAGATCCTGCCCTATTACTGCAGTTTGGAATCACCCTTGGGTAGTCTGTGAGAGCAGGTGTAATTGCCTTTTGTTCATGCCTAACATATGTGTGCTGTTGGTAAGGCCAGCCAATCTAAGTACTTCAGAGATTTCCCCCCCATATGCTCTCTGTAGAACCTAGCTAGGGGGTAAGCTGTTCAGTATTGCCACTGTAGGTGCTTTTTGAAGGCTAAGCAAATCACCTGCCTAGATGATTTGTGTTTGCCACAGTTAAACACCTCCCCCTGTACCTGGTATAACTACTCAGCTTGCCTTGCTTCTTGACAGAAAAATAGCTTGAATTCAGGAAATAGTCAGTTGGCTGATGTGAACTTCAAGCTGGATAATTTTGGAAATAAAATGTAGTGCACAATGTTTTCAGGGGCAGTCAGAGACAGTGCTCATTTAAACGCAAAAAAAAAAAAAAAGAAAGAAAAAAGGTTTGACTTAATTTCTTATCAATCTTTGTACAAATTGTTTTATGTCTAATGGATTGCTAGTAGAAACATTAGTCCCCCTACATAGCTATAAATAGAGAAGACTTCCTGTGCCTCTTTTCAGGAGGTGCTGTACACTGACATTTGTTGATTCTATCTAGAAGATACACATTTTCGGTTGCAATTACTCTGCTCTTCAGTAAAAATGCTAAGAATAATGGTCCTGGCAGAGCAGATTGCTGGAGGAAGGCCTGAGAAACAATATCATCTCTGCCTAACATTGCCTTCCAACAAGATATTCAACTTGATCCAATTGCATTTCTTCAGGAATATTAATAATAATAAAAGATTTATTTTGAATTTGGACAAATGTTTTTAATGTGCAGGATTGTTGTTAGTGGTCTTTATGTTCATTTTGAGATAAAACTTATCTTGCAAGTCTGATCCTTACCTTCAAAACTCCATTTACTATCACAATCAGATCAGGTATTTTGCAATTCATTCCAGAGATGAAGGCCAGATGAAACATCTGACCCAATCTGCTGCAAGTAGAGATGATATGCTTTCATCTATTACTGCTGTATTAGTACCATAACCTTGTGGAACAAGCATCCCCCCACCCAAAGAAAAGTACATTTTCTGAATTAGAAGGCAGAAAGTATAGGAAACTACTACTTTCAGGAATGTCTTGTCCTAATGGTTAATCATCCTTGCTTTTACAAATTGATCTCTGTTTCTAATTTGTCTGGCACTAACTCCCAAGCCAGCGAGCCTATGTATGTCTTTCCTATCCATATTAAAAATACCTTTAAAACCTTGTGATTTTCTGTGTCAATCTGCTTATACTCTGTAATCAAGACATTCTATCTTTTAGCTTTTATTTTATTTTTTGTGATAAACAGCTCAAGCTCCTTGAATCTCTTACACTGCAAGGCTGCCTTCACACTTCAGTTTCTTGTCTCGTGACAGTGTTTATTTTTAGCACCCCTTTAAAAGTATAGGCCAAGATATTTATAACATCCCTTTGAAAGTATAGGCATGTGAAAAATTTACAGGATTCTGATATTGAACCTCATCAGACCTGTACTGAGAGATAAGATGACCTCACTCTTTCACATAGCTGGAGACTCAATTACTTGTTTAATATCACACTGCTCTGGGGGCTTATATGTAATTTGGTCTATGGTGAGTCCTAAAACTTTTTTGGCTCCTTTCCATATGCCAGTTCTACTGATTTGGTTTATGGTCTTCCAACTTGTCGGTGCTAGCTGTCTATATCAGACATTATCTTATGCTTTCTGAGGCACAGACCTAAATTTTGCTAGTCAAATCTCAGTCGTATATCTAATTTTGTGAGGTATTTTGGATATCTGGGTGTGGAAGACATCTACAGAAGTGCTGTGATACTGAGTCTGTATTACCAGGTGCTTTTACCCAGCTACAATGACTTGGTTTCCCAAGATCAGTGCAAGGCCTGGAGAAAATCCTTGTGTTCATAATACATGTGCTCTGTGCTGAAGAGTAGTGTGACTGCAGCACAGGGTACTGGAAATGCTCTTCATACTGGAGTGGTTGCCTTCCCTGGAGCCATTACTCATTTATTTGCCTTCCCATGTGTTACTCCATGCAGCCCTTTCATCTTCTGCAGAGAACATTTGTTTCTTTAAAAGATATTCATTTTCAGTGGGTGTATTCTATTTTTTGACACATCCATTTCATATCATTAGAATATCACCCTGTTGTGCTGGGGTGTTTTCTTTCTTTCTCCTTCCTTCCTTTCTTCCTTTCTTTCCTTCCTTTCTTCTTCCTTTCTTTCTTTCTTTCTTTCTTTTCTTTCTTTCTTTCTTTCTTTCTTTCTTTCTTTCTTTCTTTCTTTCTTTCTTTCTTTCTTTCTTTCTTTCTTTCCTTTCTTTCTTTCTTTCTTTCTTTCTTTCTTTCTTTCTTTCTTCCCTTCTTTCTTCCCTTCTTTCTTCCCTTCTTTCTTTCTTTCTTTCTTTCTTTCTTTCTTCTTTCTTTCTTTCCCTTTCTTTCTTTCCTTTCTTTCTTTCTTTCCTTTCTTTCTTTCTTCTTTCTTTCTTTCTTTCTTTCTTTCTTCCCTTCTTTCTTCCCTTCTTTCTTTCTTTCCTTCTTTCTTTCTTTCCTTCTTTCTTTTCTTTTTCTTCTTTCTGTCCTTTCTTCTTTCTTTCTTTCTTTCTTTCTTTCCTTTCTTCTTCCTTTCTTTCTTTCTTTCCTTCCCTTTCTTTCTTTCTTACCTTCTTTCTTTTCTCTTTCTTTCTTTCCTTTCTTTCTTTCTTTCTTTCTTTCTTTCTTTCTTTCTTTCTTTCTTTCTTTCTTTCTTTCTCCTCTCTTTTCTTTCTTTCTTTCTTTCTTTCTTTTCTTTCTTTCTTTCTTTCTTTCTTTCTTTCTTTCTTTCTTTCTTTCTTTCTTTCTCTTTTTTTTTTCTCTCTTACTTTCCTTCCTCTCTTACTTTCCCCTTCCCCCTTTCCTTCCCTCAACAAAGAGAATCCTTCAGTCCAGTTGTCAGGTAAATAATTACAAAAAAGGGCTGAATAGGTTATTGCAAATTCATGACCAGGTTGCTGACAGCATTGCAGAGTGCTTTTGCCCTGTTCACAGGGAGCTACATGGTGCCAGGGCAGTGTAAGGGCAGTACCAGGGGCCAGAGCACAGAGCAGGAGCCTGGTGGAAGCCAGGGCCCAAGCTCAGCAAGCTTATGCTTGATGAGGCCTTTACTAATTGGAAAGGAGCCTGTCTGGAATGGGCAAACACAGGCATCAAGTGAAACAGCAGTGCATGACAACCTTTAATTTAATCTCCTGCTCATGGGATGGTAGATCTCTGTTTGTCTCAGAAAGGGGAGATAGACAAGACACAGTGAGCTGAGTGGAGTGTTTGTCATCCCAGTCCTTCACTTCAGCCTGCATTAGACCAGGCTTTCTTTGCAGGCTGCACTGGTGGATACAGAGCTGACTTCAGGGCTGCAGGCAATCTGTTGAGGGGGGCATAGTTCAGCACCATCCCACCCTCATGGCGGTTTAGTATGCAGGATGACAAACACTGTGTGCTAAGACATGAGCAGCATCCTCAGCTACTGACTCCACAGCATCTTCCTGCCATGAGCAAACCTGGTGCAGTGCTGGCCCTTCGGTCTTGTGTTAATATGAGGCATGTTCTAGATACATTGCCAAGCAGCACAGTGTCTCTGGAGTTTGCAGCAAATTCATGGCAGTCAACCCATTAGGTTTACAGAAGAGGATTTACAGTTATTGTGAAACTTCCCAGGAGATGCTGTTATATATAGGCTTAAGTTCTTCTCAGTGTAGATGCAGGGTACAGCCCTCAAAGGAACATTTTTATTCTTAAATTTTTGATGTAGCAGCTTCTCTGAAATATATCAGAGCTTTTTGTGGTTCTAATTTTCTCTGCTTTTTTCTGTGCTTAGCATCAATTCTGGGGAATCAGGCTCTGCTGTTTTGGTTTCAGACTTTTGAGAATTATCCTTATTGTGTGAGGCATATGCTAGTATTCTGACAGGAATAAAATGAGTTATACAATATTACACAAACTCTTTATCTTTGATTTCTTTTCCTTTTCTAACTCATCTTGCCAAACTTTGACATGGGGCTGTCTTGCAGCAGAAGGGGCTCCTGCTACAATTACTAAATGATATTTAATAGTAATTGCTTGAGTTACTTCATACGCTTGCGAGCAAGTCAATACTTTCCTGTTTCCTAGCAAAAATACATATTGATTATACAGACTGGCAAACAAAAGACAAGTTCAGAGGCTAAAAGCTTTTGAGAATGGATTTTTTTTCAAGAGGCCAGATATTGATCAATGCTTGCTAAATATGTATCAATAGATGTATCAATAAAATAGGTTTATTCTTCTGTAACAATGCAGAAAATAAAGATGTAATAGTTTATAGGAAGCCAAGGTCATATTAAAGAGACTATATTATCACTTTTACCTCTTTACTGAATACATGTGCAGGACAGGCGTATTTCCAATGCTGATGAAATCACATAATTTACTTGTGACTACCACAAGGGACACTGTGGCATAGAAACAAGGGAAGAAAATTAATTTCATGACAGGTCAACTGCCAATAAAGGAGATGGTAGGAAGTGAAGATCGTTATTTTTTTTTTGTGAAAGGCACCTCAAGGACTGATCAACTACAAAAGTAGATTAACTTTCTTTTCACACTTACACCATGTACTTACAGGAACAGAATGCTGTCTCTCCACCTTGGCTTTCTGAAGGAGCCTACTGGTCTTAAATAAGCCAGGCTCTGGATGCCCATCTCAGACATAATTTATGCATCCATTTCACCCAGAAGAGCTGGCGAGGCTATCCAGACCTAGAGCAAGAGCACAGCCAGCACCATGGAAGTTCCTCACACTGGGACACCCAGGGTGGTACCACCATGCTGAGAAAGGTCCCTGCAGGGAGAATGGGGGCCAAGGGGGCTCTTGGCTCCTGAAGGCAGAGCTGCAGCCTCTCAGAGGCAGCCTGCTTGCTGGTGTCTGCCTTCCTGCCTGGGGAAGCAGACTAGCAGCTCTCAGGGATTCACCATCTTCACATGCTTTTGTGGCAGAAGGAGGACTTCTTTCTCAGCTGGAGCTTTCAGCTTGCAGGAGATGCTGTGTGCTGCAAACTGAGAGTGGGGATGCTGGTTGGGAAAGCTGCTGTAGTGTTGTGCTGGGGGTTAAACTAGATGGGCGCATTGCCTGGTACAAGTTTCATTGTGAACAACTCTTTTGAAAATATTGCGGTAGCTAAATATAAAAGTAGGGTGTTGAGGCTTCTATTTTAGATTTAATTTTGCTCCTTAATAACAATGTGCAGTAGATTTGCTAAACATAGCACTCTCCAAGGCTAAATTGTACTTGCTCAGTCTGATTTACAAAATCTTAAATGCATCTAGATAACGCCCATCTGGCACAGTTCAGACTGTAGCTTTCTGTACCACTTTTGCGCATGGTACAGATGTGGCAGACAAATCCAACAAATCTGGGGGCAAGTGTCAGATGTGAATTACGAACAGTTAGCAATAAGAATGGAAAAATCCTCCCCAAAATGAAAATTCTGTTCAGAGAGCATACGTGTGAAAGTCCCACTGCTAGCCTGAGGAAGGTTTAGGGCTGATTATGTTTTAAGCCCGTGAAAATCATTCATTAGAGATGATGTAGTTTTGAAAATACACCTGATTCTCCGGCTTATGTACCTGTGTGTTTGCAGATATAGGCTTGGTGCTTTGCTACCAGAACCTGTGTTTCCACAGCTCGTTTCAATTCCAGGCTGCTGATTGGCCGCAGTGCAAAAGGATGAGAATTAACAAAGATTCTAGGCTCTGAAGTGGGCACACTGAGGGGGATGGCAGGACATCTGGTGGGGCATGGAGAATGGATTCAAGAGCTATCCCTTCCTGCATCACCTAGGTAAATAAACCTGAGTTGGTCACAAGACAAGGCTTGGTCAGCCTGTTCCAGTGCACCACTCAACAAGCAGAAGCAGGGCAGTGCAGCCGTGGTTCTTGCCTGAAGGCCGGCAGAAGCCATGGACCGTACACTTGCACTGTCCTGCTGCAGCAAGAGTCCTGCAGCCTCTGCCTCTGCAAATGCAGAAGTTTGTAGTCAACCACTGACAGGCTCCTGCAGCTTTCCTGTAACATCCTAACTGCTCAGAGAAAACTGCTAATTCAAAGGCTATTGATTTAACCACACAAGAAAAGCCAGACTATGGAGTGTGGCTCAGCATTACTTATCCCAAGAGAAACTGCATTTGCTTAGGTGGATCCCAGGCGTTGTGCCACCTATATTTTCAGGGGCTTGATGTCACTTGGAGGTTTTCTTTTTCTCTTTCCGAATTTGGTCTTCTGTGCCTGTGCAGCGTTGTGAAAGGTGGTCTTGTGGCTCCTGAGGGGGATTTGTCACTACCAGCCATCACAGTGATTAGCTCCCAAAGAGAGCTCCCAAAGAGAGACTTCCATTTATGTGAGAATAGAAGAAGTGTAAGTAGGAGTCACTGTCAAAGGACTGGAAGAACAACCTTGGCACCTGGTATCCCAGCAGCTGTGTACCCTGTGTCCCAGCTCTACCAGCTTCTAGAGGAGTTACATACGGATATTTGCACAACACGCAGGATTCATAAAACAGTAATGCTCCTACATGAATGTTTTGGCTATTCTGGCCCACTACAGATACAAGAATTTTTGTTCCCTCTAGTCTCATCTTGATGCCTTTTCTTTTTCCTGTGATTGCAGTTTTGTACATGGTACAATTCACTTTTTTTATTATTGGGGTTTTTTTTGTTTTGTTTTGTTTTTTTTGTATGTGTGATTTTGGGCAAAGACTTTGTACAAGAATTAGTGATATGGGTGCCTCTGTTTCCTTGTTTCCTTGTTTCAGGATGAATTGGCAACAGACCTCACTGGTTATCTTGTTGGCTCTTTTTACAAAAGCAGATATAACTGTCAACCCCAGCACCAGAAAAAAGCTTCTAGTTTTGAAAAGTCTGCCTAACACATCTCAGCTCCACTTTTGGCACTTGTGGCCTTGACACAGACTTTGGGTCCCTGTGATTTTTGGCACAGTTGTGATGTCCATGGAGGGATGCTTTCAGGAGCCTGAAAAATGGTCTCTGTTGCTGATTTCCACGTCTTCTTCACGTTCTCCCGTGGCTGAGCTCTAGATCTTCTACTTTCTATGCTACTTTGTTTGACAGTTTTTACAGACTCCTCAATACTTTGCCCAGACATTACCGCTCTTAGCATTGTGTGGCTTCCAAGACCTGGCATATGTCCATCGCTTTTTTGCAAGCACAAATCCTTCTCCCTTAATAACCTCTCTCCCAGCCTTTTGTCAGTCACATGGAACACAATTTTGTCTCTAAGCATATCATTTTCAGTAATCTCAGACTCTTGCTACTGCTCATCTCATCTCAGTTTGGCTGTACACTTGTCAATCCCATTTGTTCCAATATGATGAGGACAAAATTGGTCCTGCTCAAATACCATGATCATTCTAGGGCTACCGTGTTTCCTAAATATTTTTAAAATGTCCAGCAGAATACATTTTGTCTTCTAACTGCTGAACTGTTAGTTTTGATAGGCTTCAAATGCTTCCACACCCACAGTGTGGGGAAGAAAAAACAACAAAGAGCAGACTTGGAATTGTCTTCTATTTTATTTCATCACCTAGGTGAAAGTACTGTTCTACTCTCTTCAGTTCTCTGCTGCCAGGCAGATGACAGCCCAAGTCAGGCTAGGATGCATCACCTTGCCTTTGGGGTGGTTTTCTGCCTCATGCACTCTCTCCCTCCATCTTCCTTTTAGACTACATGTTGGAAAACATGGTGAGTCATATGTATATTGTTAGCATGATAGTAATATTCTGATAAAATTGGGGTCTGTTACTGTGCTAAGCTTTTGCTAATTGTTCTTCAGACTGGGGCTGAAATCTCACACCCTGCTTTCTGCTAAGGTCATTATGCCCCCTTCCTTCCCCACCTCCCACTTACCATTTTCCTGCCAACTAGGAAGAAGTGAAGTGCCTGTGCTGTCACTGCTGTAAATCTCCATACAGGGGGAAGCTGTGCACAAGGCTCCCACCCCAGCTCCATGGGGCAGCAGTAATCTGGAGCAGAAGTTGCAGGTAGTGGGGTGAACCTTCTGCTGCTTCTCCTGTGGAGCAGGGACAGGGTGTTGGGTTGGTCATGTACCAGCGGTACATGAGCAGATGGGCTGGACAGCTGTGAGCTGTCATAGCACATGTAACCAGAAATGAGGAAACTGAGATGCCCATATCAATAATACTTAGACTAGATATTAGGAAGAAATTATTTACTGTGAGGGTGGGGAGACACTGGAACAGGTTGCCCAGGGGGCTTGTGGATGTCCCCTCTGTGGAAGCATTCAAGGCTAGGCTGGATGGGACTTTGAGCAACCTTGTCTAGAGGGAGGTGTCCCTGCCTACAGCAGGGGGTTGCTGTTTAATCTCAAAGTGCCCTTCCAACTCAAGCCATCCTATGATTCTATGATTCTGTGAAGGCACTACTCAGAATCACAAAGGAAAGCAAGGGTGCACCAGGTACCGTCTCCAGTGATAGGAAAAGGCGTCGTGATATGACTAGAGGGAACGTCCAGTGAGAGGGACTATTTACTTTGCAGGCAGAAGGCAGGGACAGAGTGTAAACAAGGAGGAGCAGCAGAGCCCTGCACCTTCGTTAATTTTCCAGGCAAGACCTGAGAGATAGGAACACTGCATCCAGAGTTTCTGCTCAGAATGCAAAAAGCAGAAGCAGCAGAACTAAAAAATGAAGACTGCAAATGCCTCCACGCAGACAAGAAGGCAAATATTACCTTTAGCTGCATTGAATCACAGAATCACAGAGTCATTATGGTTGGAAAAGATCACTGAGATCGTCCAGTCCAACTGTCAGTCATGTGGGCTGGAAGGAACCTCAGGAGATAACCAAGTCCTGGCAAGAGAATATGGCTCTGGCATACAGCTCAGTGTGCGTGCTTGGCTGGTAGCAAACCACAGGGCCTGTCCTGCCAACTGCTGCATCATTCACATAGATTCCCTGCTGACCTCACAAACACGAGAAAAATAGCCACGGCCTTTTAATACTAATAGAGTTCTTATTCCATGCTGACTCTGGGTGTATTTCCAAGAAATTGAGTTAAGCCAGCTGAACGGGTGAAGAGTAAATCTTCTGGGCAGCAGAGATGTACATGCAGCACCCAGCAGCTTTGCAGCCACAGCATGAAGCCATTGCAGATGTATTAACTGCCTCACCACCTCAGTGCTGCAGCCCAGCCTGGAGCAACCATGCTGTCTCTACAGACCTGTCTTTAATAAGGGTGCTTCCTACACAAAGTGGTCAGACAGTGGCTACACACTAGTGAGGAAGTAAAGCAGGGTCATGCAGGGGACATCCACCCCACAGTCTGCAGGCCGCGTGCTGTGGTAGCACCTGTGCCTGGAGGAGTCACTATTTTGAATGCATTGTGAATTTGCACTAAATCTGTTACTTGACTCCTGCTCCTTTTTCTGTCATCTAGCACCTTTCTGAATGACATATCATGTGCATTGACCAGACTTTATGGAAGTTATCTGCAGAAAGAGAAGTGGTTATTAGAAGTTCAGGATAGATGATGGGAGAATACATTTCAAGTGATTTAAAACTCAAAAAAAAAAAAGGCTTGTGGGTGGGATTTCCAATCATGACATATTATTTAACAGTGATCTTAGTGATTATTTCTGGAAATGAAAATAGATGTATGGCCTGCAAATACAGATCTTCTCTCTTATCTTTCTGTGAAGGATTCAGTAGCCTCGTGAATATCCTGTACATATCTGCTTTTCATTTTCTATTGACCTTAGGCATAACTAATACCTTACCTCACTGATGAACTAGGGAAGGAAAAAATAAAGAAGGAAAAAGCAAATTAACTGGAGCTATCCTTAAACAGAGCATTTAAATATCACTCAGGGTGAAAACATTACAGAATTGCAGGGTCATAAGATGACTTAGAATCTACACAGGGAGCAGATGATCACTCTTTCTGCCTGAGTTCAGACCCCTGTGGAAGCCATGACTCATGGTAATGTAGACTAGTGGTTGTATAGCATAGCAGCAAGGACTTGAGCTCAGAGGTGGTGCTTACCCGGACATCTCAGAGAGTGCACTATTGCTGAGTTTTCTCTACCTGAGTTGGATACTTGGTTCCCTTCCTACAAATCAGCACTAACCAAGATCCCAGACAAACTCTGTCACTCCTGAGATCTCTGTTGCCCTTTCCCCTCCCCAAGCATCTTCTGTTTTTGTGAAGAGGTTAGTGCTGAGGGAGGGTTGTGTGGGGACATATTATACAACCTTGCTTTGCAAATGTGTTGCTAGTGGTTACCTTCTGAAGTCTTGGATCATGATACCCATTTCAAGTCCCCTGACACCTGTACAGTTGAAGTGGAATAAGACTTTATAGTATTATCAGATTACTCATAGAGCACATTTAGAATGCACGTAGATTAGTTATTTAAAAGGTAGCTTCAGCTGTCTGGATAGGTCGGAAGAGCTTGATTCTCCAGAGCCTTTCATGCAGAAAGAATAGCAGCTGCTACCTTTAGGTGTTCCCAGGAGCAGACTCCAGAAGTCTCCTGTGTCTTGCTGCCTCTTCTTGAGAGAACCAGTAAATGCCAGCATTTTGTCTCAAATTGCGCGGGTGAAATTCTGACTAGTTTTAGCAGTGATCTAAGCGGTCCTTCAGAAGTGACTTTGAATGAGATAAGGCAAACAGTCATCTCTGAGGACACTGATGATAGCTATCATCCTGGATGTAGGAAGAAGAGGCTGTTGGGAAGCATGGCAGATGCGAAGGTGAGACAGGTCAAGTCTTTAAACATTCTGCTGTATGTCAACAGACAGGTGTGTAATCCTAGTAAACCTTACACAATTCCTAGTGTTCAGAACATGTCTCGTGAGTCCATATCCTTTGCATATCCTTTCATATTTGTAAGCAATAGATACAAACCTGAAGAAGACCTTTGCAGTCCAGGTGGTCTCCTATTTATTCTATTTGGCTCTAAGACTAAGGGACACGTCCTAAGAAATTGTTGGAGGATCTACAAGTACTTTTCTAGAATGCCTGTGAAGTGACCAGAATGTCTGCTGTCCATCTCAGGTAAGCTTACAGAAAATGCTCTGAGCCTTGCTGCTTACAGTGGAATCCCAGAATCTATATGCTTGGTGATACTATTTCTAGAGACATGTGGATCTCTCTCAAAAACTGAAGTTTTCCATGGATTCATGCTGCTAACCATAAAGTCCATCAGGGTATTTTGCATACATTTTCCATCAAATTTTTCCATACAAATTGCAAACCGGGTTGCTGAATCATCTACAAAACTGTTGTGCCAGCTTGTGTTTTTCTGGGGGCCAAATGATAAGGGGGCCCTTATATACAGAGCAAAAAAAGTTCTGTAAGTAAGTCTAAAACTGAAGTCTTAGAGTCCAGTGAAATCATTGTTACTGTATTGTTACCATAAATAATTGTTACCCTATTTACAATTAATTTAACTCTTATACTTCAGACTATATACAGTTAACTTTTTCCAGCTCATATCTGATTTTACCACTGATGCTGACTTTTAGCCATCTCCAAAGGTTGCATTCATTTATTGATCACTGACAGACCCTGCTGATTCTTTGTAGCCCTAGTATATGTACCTCTGGTATCTTTGATTACATTTTCAAGTTCTTTGCTGTCTTCCCATGTCTATACAACTCTGTGCTGCATTTTGATTCTTTGATGGTCACACAGAACAGCTACTTCCTATTGCTCTCTCTCTTACAAAGACAGCAATAAACTTTGGGGTCCTGCCCTAAAGGTGATACCATTCTGGCAGCTACCATTTGTGTTTAACAGCTTTCTCAGTTATCAATATAGTTCCAGAAGGCCTCGTTGAAAGAAACAATATAGTTATTCCTTTCGTGGCAGGAATCTGTTTCCTTTACTCACTTCTAGCAGCACTGTGTGAAACCTCTTTAATACCTCTGTTTTTTCAGTCTCCTTCAAAAATGACTTTTCATGACTTTTTAAACTCATCTGGTTCTCTCACATTTGATTTTTCACTCTTCTTTTTTTTTATATTAATAGTTCTTTTCTGGTTGCTGAAAAATACACTGACATTCTAAGTTACTTCATTTTAAACAGATAAACTGTTCTAGTTGGTTTCACCTCATTTTTCCCTCTCTTTCTCAAATAATCCTCATGAAACAGACTCATCTTTTCCTCATGAAAGTAATGATGCTGCTATTTCACAAGTGTTTCCATTCAGGGTATCAGAATACTAGACATACATTTGTACAAAGGAATATTTTTTGTCTCCTCAAGTTAAAAGTTACTTTTCTACTGCAAGAATACTTTTTTTTTTTTTAATTGAAAGAAAGGTTGCACGTTTTATAAGGCTTGGCATTTTTATTCTGATTTTTAATTCAGCACCAGCAGCTGGGAAAGAGCTATAAAAGAGCCAGCAGCAATGCAAAATACTTTTCTTGAAGATGGAAGAGAACAGCAGATGGCCAATATCTGGAAGGGCAGAGAGAATAGCCTAGGCTGGGACACAATGGACATTGTCAGATAAAGAAAACAGTGCAAAAACCACACTGGTTTGTTACAGGATATAAATTATTGTAAGTTTGCATAGCTGGTTGAACCAGTGCTCCTTCTCAGAGAAGCACCTGTCAGAAACTGTTGTAGCTTTCTGCAGAACCATTTTGGGACCTTGCTTCCTTAAGCTGCCATTTGCCGAAACATCTCAATTCCAGTTACCTCATTAGACACAGGACATTCATCTCGGTTGGTGGGAAACTACAGCTTACTAGCAAATGCATTTTAACAGTTTTTATTTGTTTGTTTGTTGAAAAAGATGTTAGCTCCATTCTTACAGCTACCTATGTTAAAGAAGCTCAGTACAAACCTTGATTGGCATTTTGTTAGCCTGAACATTCCCTTGTATTAAATGAGTATGCTGTTCAGATGTCTTTTCTTGCCTGCAAACTACAGGTACAGCAGCACCTGAGCTCAGGCTGACCACAGGAGTTGCTTGGCAAGTTGTGTTCCACATGTGTTATGAGAATTCTCTCACCCATGGGACTGGCAGATGCACTTTTCTTGCTTCAGGCTACTTGAGCTCTTTTGGTAGTTCTCTCACAGTCATGGCAGGGTGAGTGAAAATGTGGAAGGAACTCATGGCTGCAAAGGAAGCCACTCTGGCCACTGACTCTTTGAGGTCTGTGTGCACGTCAACACAGGCATAAGCTGTACCTGCGCATAAGACAATACACAGGCACATTTATTTTCCAAAGGATGCTATTCAAGTAAGTATAGATTTAGGCCAGACACTGCACTTGGTGGCACTCTATAAATAGTTTATCCCTTTTGAAGTTTAAAGAGACCAAACAAGGAGTTGTTAAATGTCCTTGATTTCTCTGCTTTTAAGTAAGTGTACATATGGTCGCACATCAACCATTCACAAAGCTTTGATTAATGTGATGTCTAAGCTGGTAAGCATCAAAGGAAAATGCTGTGTTTTAAATCACTCCTTTCTCAGACAGCAGAATTCATCAGTACCTTGAAGGCTGTGCTGTCCCTTTGGAAAACCGGAATTTCTTGTCTTTCATATTTTCATTGATGGAGAAATGCCATCTTTTTGGCATGCAGTGAAGCAAAATGAATCAGATGTAAATCCAGGAGACCAGGTCACCACGACCCAGGCTGGACCTTGCTTTTATTAAGAGAAATCTCCACAGGAAAAAAAAAAATGTTTTCATCCCGATGAACTTTTCAGTAACACTCAGAAACTGTTGTACTATGATATAACTCAGTACCATTTACATTCTCAGTAAGAGCAAATTCTTCCTCTGTATAACAATTTCAAGGTCGGCAGAAGAACTGATTGCTGCTGAGAAATGGATAATTTATCATTTTAACCTGCAATAAAGTATTAAGCAGGTGAATTTGCAGTAACTTTAACTCTATCCCCTGATGCATATGCATTATGATTTAGTCTATAATGATGCTATCAGTATTATTCAAATGATACAAGATACTACCATATATTCTGTAAATGTATTCTGGTCACTGAGTGTAGTTATCTTTCGATTTAGCTCTGACCCTTTCCCCCAGTTATCTTTAGTCCCTGCCCTGCTTACTGTAATTACTTGGCTCTGGATCTTGTTCTCTAAGACACAGCACCACACCGAAGGGGACAGTGCTCTGCTGTCCCTAGGGGAGACAGGGGAGGGCTTCTACCCATTTTCCTGGTCTGAAGCTTATGTAGGCATGTGGCTTGACTGCATTGCTTCTCCTTGTCATTACTCACTGCAGTGGGCATGCCCAAAGGCCACCGGATGGATATTTTGTGATCACTGTTTTTTCACCTTTGTTTCCCTCTGCCCTCTCCCTGGGATGGCCTGTGAGGTCAGGGTGTCCACGGGCTGCATTGGTGCCAGAGGAGTTGCATGTGGATGCAGGTTGGATTGATGGTTAATTACTGCACAAACCCTCGGACTACCAATAGCTCCTGGCAGAGAGGAGGCTGTAAGGCTGCAGAGCCTTCTCCACTGAGAGTCAGTGCCCCCAGGAGCCATCTCCCAATCTCTACCCTTCATCTGCTAATTCCGTGAGCAGTAGGAAGTAATTAGCTTCTGAGTGGCATGGGCAGCTAATTTACTGCTCTCCACATCTGGGGACGCACGAGGGCTCGCACGTGCCCCAGCTCCTTTGAGCACAGTGTTAGTCAGAATTAGCTCTCTTTCTCTGCTCTTTTTCTAATGCCAGCCTCATTTGAGACAAAATCTTTGTGCTGCAGTCACAGTGCTTTAGCAGCTCTGGCAATAATAGTGACGTGCTGTTACTAAACTCGCTCCTGCTCAGCATGGCCAAAGGGTTAGCTTTTGAGAGTATGAGAAGGTTCACGCATTCCACTTTGTTTATTCAAGTGACATCTCTGAGTGCTAGCATATCACCATAAATGCTCTTAGCAGTAACTGCATTTTCCACCACAGTCTTACGAAGTAGCAAATAAGACTTGAAAAAGATCTTCAATTAGAAAAGCTGGGAGCATATGATGACCTCAGATTGTATCCACTACAAATTTTCCCCTTACTTAAGCTCTCTGAGTCCTGCTGGGAGTCCTGTGGCACTGGGGCTGCTCCCTAGGTGTAGGCTGTGGTTTTTGGCAGGTGTGTGGCTCTAGCCCTGGTGGGATTATAGTGCCTCAGTGGAGTACCTCACCCTCCTTCCCCCAAGGGCAGGTTGCTCACAAGACACCCGTGCTGTCTTGATGCCTCACTGCACGTGCTCTGCCGGTCACGCTTCCTTGTGACGCTCCAGACATCCCTGGGAATGGAACATAAGCACCTATTCAGCTGAGAGGCTGCTATGTTTTCCTAAGACATTTATTTAAAGAAATTACTTGGCCATAATTACCATTTTTCAGGAGCACTGCAGAAGAGAGATTCTCTGCTTGCCTTCCCTCTCTCTTCCACTCTCCCTGCAGGTTTCAAGCTCCTTCCTGTTTGCACTCAGCAGTACAAGATACAACAACTCAGGCTATGTCAGCCCTCTGCTGTTTTTCCAACTCTTTTATGGTATCCTTGGGGGAAATGCTTTACGCAGCATGGTGCATTTCTTTCGTGGGGGTGTATAATTCTATGTTTGCTGCAGGGACTACAAGCTGACGTCTGAGAATACCATTAGTTCCATTCAGAGTAACCCATTCAATGATCCAAGGTCAGAACAACTTCCATGCTTGCCTGTTTAGGAGCAGTACAGCCAATAGTACAATCTAGAGTAGATGGTCATGCTCTAATCTGATACATATATCTTCAGTTTTGGAAACCTTTACCAGCGTGTGCCACTTTGCTTTAGCCTTCATAGCATTTCTGCTTCTGAGACAGGCTTTGGTGACTGCTAACACAAGTTTGCTTGACAGTTGTGATAAGGTGAATGAGCTCATCTGAAAATGAGTTGCGCCACTAATAGTTTAGACAGAATAAGAGCTGGAAGGAGTCACTGTTCATTTTTTAGGGCTTTGCAGAAGCTAGGATTTCCTCTGTGTTGGTGTGAATGCTATTTCAGGCAGAGCATACTTCACAGGTATCCAACCTTTTGGCTTGCCTGGGCCATGTTTAGTGAATAGGAATTATCTTGGGCCTCATACACACAGATAGCACTGAAAGTAATGCTTTCTATTTATTTTCATGGAAACTGCAACTGATACAGAGTATAATAACACTATTTTATAGGACAAATTCTTGTCTACAAATCACTATTTTTCAACACAGTCACCACTGTTAGCTGTGCATTTTCAACAGCTATGAACAAAAATCTGCATACTGTGATTGTAAATGTCTGCACCAGTAGAAGTGACCCACTATCATTGCCACCACTGCTGAACTGCCATCATCTCACTGTGCTCACATCCACCCTTTGTCTCCATAAGCATTCAGCAAGAGTCAGTGAATGTCAGTGGCAGCCATTTTTGCTGTGTGGGGGAATTCAGTGACACACCTTTGCTTTATCCACACTCCTGTATCAGACGTCACTTTGTCAGACTGCCCCTCTGCTGCCATCTGATGCGCAGCAAAAAAATGTAATGGGATATCAGTGGGAGGGTCTACCCTCTGCTGTCATACCACCACCACCTGCATCTGACTTTGTGGGCCAACATAACAAAACAGGAGGCATTACTTTCGGAGCAGCCTCTGTAAAATATACACCGTCATTAATATATAAGTAAAAACTTTATTTTAATTTTTAATATTTTTCTCATGATGCTAAAGAAAAAGGGAGAGGAAGAAAATCATAGAACTAGTGGGATATGTGACCTTGCTTTGGTGAACCTAATGCGTCAGTCGATGGAAGCGGTTGAAATTCTTTGTGGACTCTGAAAGGTGTTTGTCAGAGATTTTTGGTGAAATTTCACTCTTCCTGAACTTGATCCTCAACAACTGTTCACAAACATCCGTACTGCCAAAAATCAATGACGTGAGTAAGCTGTGATTGTGAAGTGAAGGATATTTCTCTCTGGTAAGAGATGGATTATGAGAGCATGGTAAAGAGACGGTCAGATATTTGAGTTAAATATCTGATTGCATCTATACATTTGTATGAAAATTTGCAGGTAATATATTTATACCAACTGAAAAGGGTGTTGCAAAAATGTATTGATGATTTTTTCAGCAATCTTGAAACCTGTTCTCAGATCCCTTGATCAGAATGGAAAGCACAGGTGCTTATTTTCACTGCTTGCAGGACTGCGTTTAGGCGTTTTATCAAAATGCACACACTTATTTGCTTTCACTTGAGTCAGCACTGCACAGCACTGCCTTCCCCATGCCCTTTTTTTCAGTCAACACAGCGTTAATAAGCACACCAACAGTGTGATTGTTGCTGACTGATGGGCGTGTGATGGGTGAAGAGACATTGCCTTCCTAAGGCAGGGCTGGGGGTGGCTGCATTGACAGCTGTGCAGAGCCGTGGGTAGGACTGGACTGTTACTCTGTGAAAGTTTTTGCTTTTCCCTGCAGATGATCTCAGCAGGCAGCTTGGTTGGCTCTTCAGTGGCGATTACATTACTCTATTGTATGCTGTTTAAAAACCCAAGGGGAAAAAATTTAACTACATTACATTTTAACTATTATTAAATGAAAGCAGAAAAAAAGAAAAAGAAAAAGAAACAATTAAAGATTTTCTTTAGCCACAGTTGTGCAAATTGGGCTTGTGCATGTTGCCTCCTTGGCTATTGTCTGACTTCTTAAGATCCTGAGCTTTGGATTATCTTCCACCATAGGTATGGTTTCCTTGCAGTACCTCACAATGCACAATTCTAAAGGAAGTTGAGACGCAAGGAAACAGTGCTATCCTTGGATTTGTCATGCTTGCAGTGGCAGTGTACCGTCAGGCATGGGTTTTACATAGAAAGGTGTAGTGAGACCTTTCTTTTAGAAAATAGTTTAACTGAAAGGGTCATATGAAGATTGCTGCGTCCAACTGCCTGATCAGTTCAGGGCTTACTGAAAGTTAAGAAAATTAGGGGAAAATCATATCAGTATAGCCTAAAAATGTGAAATCTTACTGTTATTGAAATTATGATACTATTTGCTGTTCTCCTTAAAAAGTACGGATAGGTGGCATTACGGCAGACAATACCTGTCCTCCCTACTGTCATTGGTTTGCCAAGTGTCGAACAGTTCATCTTAGTATCTGCCTTGAATTTTTATTCTGTATTGTCTTTTCAGTGCAACATGTGGATCTTCTTGCCTAACACATACTCTTCCTCGACCTCTCTGTAGTGCTTGTTTATCAGTGGATGACTGGGTGTGCAAAATACAAAACATCTTATTATAAGTTTTGCTGGTATTGCTACAAGTCATGGTTGTGATTTTTGCAAGCCCAGATTCTGAAAGCAGAGCTACATCTTAAGTCAAATTTTATGTTTACAAACTGTGATTGCAAATGCCTTTCACATCTCTGATTCATCTGGATCAGATTCACCACATTTATTTATATTTCAGCTGAAGCTAAGTCACTAGTGTCCAGGAGAGATATATGGTGCTATGATATCCACAGTATTGCAAATCAGAGTACTTGGGCATCACTTTGCATATGAAAGGAGGACAACTGTAGCAAGTGGTACACATAGGCCCCCATTCCTCTGCCCTTTCTCACGCAGAACTTTAAATTGATGCCTAGGGAAGAGAAGCCCAGCTCAAATGTATGACGATGGCATAGGTTCCCAGCTTCCAGTGATTTACATTTCTGGGATTTCTCAACCATAGGCTTGTGCCCCCCTGTTCAAGTCATGACAGGCCCTCTAGGAGTCTGATCTCCAGCACAGACATGGGTAAGGGAAAGGTCAGGTAGCACACTGGTAACAGAGAAAGTGTAGCGGGGGTCCAGCCCTCAATATTAGGAAAAGTCCTGGGGACATGCTCTCTTTCAGGTGAGAGTTGTTGTCTTCATCTTCATCAGTGCAGTGTCTGGCTGGAGGCCTGTAACTAGTGGCGTCCCCCAGGGGTCTATGCTGGGCGTCCTGGTGGATGACAGGTTGGCCATGAGCCAGCAGTGTGCCCTCGTGGCCAAAAGGGCCAATGGCATACTGGGGTGTATAAAAAAGAGCGTTGCCAGCAGGTCAAGGGAGGTGATCCTCCCCCTCTACTCTGCCCTGGTAAGGCCTCATCTGGAGTACTGTGTCCAGTTCTGGGCTCCCCAGTATAAAAAAGACAGGGATCTCTTGGAAAGAGTCCAGTGGAGGGCCACAAAGATGGTGAAGGGCCTGAAGCATCTCCCCTATGAGGAACGACTAAGTGAACTGGGTCTGTTTAGCCTTGAGAAAAGAAGGCAGAGAGGGGATTTGATCCAGGTTTATAAATACCTGAGGTGTGGGGGCCATAGTGGTGAGGCCGGACTCTTTTCAGTAGTGCGTGGGGACAGAACAAGGGGAAATGGGATGAAGCTAGGGCATAGGAAGTTCCGCACGAATGTGCGCAAGAACTTCTTTACGGTGAGGGTGACGGAGCACTGGAACAGGCTGCCCAGGGGGGTTGTGGAGTCTCCTTCTCTGGAGATATTCAAGACCCACCTGGACGCCTACCTGTGCGACCTGCTGTAGGGAACCTGCTTTGGCAGGGGGGTTGGACTCCATGATCTCTGGAGGTCCCTTCCAACCCCTACGATTCTGTGATTCTGTGATTCTGTGATCTCATTCTGGCCAAATCTGTAAAACACTGCTGGAATCTCTTTGTAAATAGAAATTTTTGTTTCACCCTATCTGGACATGCTCTTGAGAGGGCAAATGGAGAGACTTAATAGGGCAAACGGAGAGACTTAATAGGCCTATCTTGCAGTAACGTTTAAAGAAATGTGCTTATTGTTTGAAGAAGAGTGAAAACACGGAAATGTTATATAACATGGACCAAATTACTTTTCTTTTGTTGAGATGATTTTTTTCCACACCAAGTGAAAATCTTGCAGAAATATTGAAACATCACCATGCATTAGGATGGAGCATTGGATGACAAGAAGAACGATTCTAGCTCTGAATGTGTCCACTCTAATGTCAATGACACATGCAGTGAGAGCATTAGTGGTCATGATTGTTATTCCAGTCATCTAGTCCTCAAAGTCTGCAGAGCGAATGTGGTGCCCAAGACTTTTATTATGAAATCCTGGGAAAATATTATTCTCTTCCAAACCCAAGCGTAAACAAAAATTTCCTGTCTTGTGCTGGAGGTAGCAGCACTCCCCCTATCTTTCCTTCATTCCTGGAATATTCTTACCCTTTAGTGGAAGCACAAAGGCTACAGTGAAGATTCACAACTTGTAATTTATATCATAAGTCAAAGGGGAAATAGTAAACAACCCTACCTTAATCATGAGTTTAACCAAAACACATGACTTCATTTCTTCACATGATCAGTCCTCTGCAACCACTGAAAAAACAGGAAGTGCTGGCCCTGAAAAGTGAGTGAAATACAAATGCCTTTGTGCTCACTATCAGCCATTCACCCGGCCCTACATCTCATGTAAACAACATCAGTGGCTGCTGCACCAGTGTGTGCCACATGGCACCCTCTGGCATCTGGATCTTGATATCATACATTATCAAAGAAGGCATCAACCAAACAACCATCTTTTCCCATCATTTCATTGTTAGAGGTTTACAAAAAACAAGTAAATGAGAAAAAGACAACCTGGAGAGGGACACTAAAAGATTACCTTTGGGCAGACTGTGAGCGTGCAGAAGGCCTGCCTGTGTCTCAGTGACCCTTCAGATGTCCCTGGAGGACAGTAGAGACCCTCTTGCTGGGAGTAAGTCTCCCTAGAAAAGGGGCGCCTTGCAGACTTTTCTTAAGAAATGCTGCAGATCTCCTGGTGCTTCCATTTCCAGCATTACCTGCTGTCTTCTTCTGATAAGTGCAAGAAATGAAAGGTTCTGTTTCTGGCCAGGCTGAAGACCGTTTTCAGTACATGAATGAGGCAGTATTTTGGAGGGTTGCGTGGGCTTTTAGTAGCTTCTCCTTTTAAGTGGGGTGCAGGGTGGAGATGGGAAGGTATTATGCAGACATTAGTGTAGACTAATAGTATTTCTGCTGACACACTGCAGCCAGCTCTCCCCTTTCCCCTGTCCCAAGCTATTTTCAAGGATAATGAGTGGGCTCTAACATTTCTAAAAACACAGCCATGATTGCAGCAGAGGAGTATGTTTTCTGGGTACATTGCCGCCCACAGGAAGTGGAAAGGTTTTTTTGTTGCTGTTTGTTTTTTTTATTTATTTTTTTTTAAATTTTTTGAAACTTGATTAGAATCATGGTGTAACTCTGTGAGGGAAACTGGAACAAGCCTCTTGTTTACACGTGCTATGTAATTCATGGAGGTATACAATACACCTAAATCCCCAGACATATATCTGTGTCTAAAGGCATTTCTGTAAATGCCTGTCCTGTTTTCAACACTTTCACAATCACATCATTATCTCTTCCTGAAGCCTGGCTCCCTGTTCTCTGCCATCAAGATTCAAACTCACAAATACACTAACAGGAAATAAAGATCAGCAGTAGCTTTGAATCTATCGAGATCTGTGGAACAGCCTCAGAGAAAACAACATTCACCTCACTTCAGCCCCCTGAGCTAGGAAGAAATTGCATATTCTTGAAGTTCTTCAAAGCAACAGTCTCTTGCCTGTACAGACTGTGGCTTAAACGGGTCATGTTTCAGGGCAGATGATCATGTTTCAGGGCAGAAGTGTGTGCAGTGTGACTTGTGATCCTACACACACAGCTCTCAATGACCCTGGTACCTTGTGCAACAGGGGCACAGCAAACCAAAGAGGAAGAGCAAAAGCTTTAGTTCTGGCCAAACACCCAGAATTTAACCCCAAGGAACGCTGCACATACAGTGGCATCCAACTCTAGACATTACTTTGGAGTTTCCCTGTCTCCTATTCCTATTCCATGCATGCTCCTGAGTTACTCAAGCTCCTAATGACACCACTGGTAAAGCAAATTTTCCAGGCTTAGCACAATCTATACTTAATTCTACTTCACACCGATGCCAGAACACCATTTGTCCCACGGTTTTGTGCTGGCTTTTCCATGCAGCCGCCTTCTTTTCTGCTTGGGGGGGAAGGCAGCAATCTCCTTGTGGCCTCACAGTTCTGACTCTACTTCTAAGCTCTACCTCCTACCTCAAGGTAGGAGGTGAATGTACGGGAAAGCATAGCTTTCTGATGTCTGTATGGGAGGATGAGAGCATCTGCTTCTTTTGATCATGATGTAAGAGTAAGTGCAAAATGTTCCTTTTCTGGTTGGAGGCTAAGGAGCTATCCAAGGCACAACATTATGTGTCTGGGGTGAATATTCTTAGGAAGAGCACCACCTTCATCACTGTGCACCTCTACAATAGCCCCTGGACTCTTTATTCTAGGAGTCTGGTGCAGAAAGCCTCTGTGATGCTTTTTCAGTAGACAAGGAAAAAAAGAACCAAAAGAAATCTTGAGGAGGGGCTTTTGAAAGAATATGAGGGCATGTAAAAAGAGTGTATAATCCCATAAGACTAAACACATATTTGATCTTCCTTGCAGTGCTGTTGCTTTTCCTTTCCTCCAGTGTTCCATTTCCCCATCCACCAGCATATTAACATGGAAGTGAAATGCTGGTACTGCCAAACTTGAGTAATGAGTATTTCAAAGATCATGAGTTTTATGCCAAAAATACAGGAGTTCAGCTTTAAAATAATGAGATTTTTAGAAAATCAATATCTCTTGTGTTTCTTTGATTTGCTTTTTCTGGTATTTGACTCAGTAGTAACCTCACAGCTTGAAGTTTCTCTTCCTGGAAAATAGAAAGTATCTTTCCTCCCATGAACCCAGTAGCTGGGACTAGAAAGAGAAAATGAATATATGCCAAATACTAGCAAAACTTGTTTATCTTGTTGACATTGGAATACTGATAAGATCAGTGCATCTATAAGGGCAGTAGTAGAGTAGTAGTGAGTCTAGTAGTAAATCATGCTCCTAAACTAAAGAAAATACAAATGGACCTGTTATGGCCTTGGAATTTGGTAAGATATCCAAATACTTAGCAGAACTCAATTTACTTGCAAAGTCCAAACAGAAGAGCTCTGGCTCTGTCTGTTATAGGTCCAATGTAAAATACACTACACTCAACATCATTCTTCACATGTGAAGAGTGAAAGCAGGGTTTGGTATGTATGAATGTCATGGAGGCAAATATATTTGTGAGCACTTCAGTTCCAGGATGCTTTTGACAGCATGGGAAGACTGGAGGAGACAGTGCTTTCACTTATGATGGAGTACAATGAAAGAAAATGAATTGCAGACACCTGCACTGAAGATAAAAGTTTCCAAAATATGCACCCACACAGAATAACAACCTAGTAATCCCTTCCCTGACCTAGTGAATCTATGGGAGGTCCTGGATGTATGCTGGCCTTTGAGTGCCTTCCCTTTTCCTGATGTTGCAATGTAGTGTAGGGGGCAGAGACAAGGGACCTGGCATTCCCATCTTATCCAGTCCCAACCACAAGACAGTCTTGCTCTGGGCTATGGCCTCAGAAAGCCACTGGTGAGAGAAGGGGCAGCATTGCTCCCTGAGGTGAGTGCAACCTCGTGCATGCATCCGAGCCTCAACACAGGCTATCCTTCTTCCCAGGTAAGGAACTAATGTTCACTCTTCTCCATTTTCCTTCCTCAGGGTAAAAATAAATAAAATTTGTTATATATACAAAGATTTGGGATGTTTTTTGCCATGTTCCTGTCCCATCTGCACTGATGCCTTTGCTGTCTGTTAGTGTAACCACCTTGCTGCATCTCCTTTCCTTGGACATGCCACTTTCATCTAGATTTGGCAGAGGACCAGGATTGTGAAGAATAGTAAATACAGAACAAATCAGGAAAATCCATGATGGAGGGAAGAGGTGGTCCTGGCTAATGTGCCAAGCGAAGGGAAGGTAGCATTGCTTTGAGGCTGGCTGTTGCTGTGTGCTGGACAATCTCTGTTGCAAACAGATTGGATAGCCAAGATGATGGATGAGCCAAGATGTGCTCATTCCCTTGAGGGTGAAACCACTTGTGTCAAACAAATTATCCATATATTTTGAGGATTGTTTAAAATTCACTTTTCTCATCTTGATAGGTGTGCAACTTTTTTGTCAGTCATTAAACCAAAAAATGCAAAAACTGGTGCTGTAATGAACTCCTTCCTGGGAAGAAATTTTTGTATCTATCTAGGACCAAGTTTATCTGTCTCCAAAATTATTGTGCTTGGAATGGTGCAATACCTTCAAAACTAATATGCTAACAAATCCTTGGAGCTTAAGCCAGGTGAGATTGACTGGATAAAGGAGCAGAAAGTCTGATCCCATTTTTGAATTCCTGGCAACATGTATATTTGCAGTTCAGAAATCAGAGAATCGCGGAATCACAAATAGTAGGGGCTGGAAGGGACCTCTGGAGACCATCCAGTCCAAGTCCCTGCTATATCGTGTTCTCTACAGCAGGTTGCACAGAAAAGGTTCCAGGAGGGTTTTGAATATCTCCAGAAAAGGAGACTCCACCACCACTCTGGGCAGCCTGTTCCATTGCTCCATCACTCTCACAGTTAAGAAATTCTTCCTGGTGTTATTATGGATCACCCTGTGTTCAGTTGCTGACTGTTGCCCCTTGTTCTATTGCTGCATGCCACTGAAAAGAGTCCACCTACATCGACTTGACTCCTGCAATTTAGATATTTATGAGCACTGATAAGATTCCCTCAGTTTTCTCTTCTGCAGCAGGCTGAACAGCCCCAGGCATCTCAGCCATTCCTCCTAAAGAGGGTGCTCCTGGGCCCTCATCACCTTTGTGGCCCTCTGCTGGACTCCTTGTAGAAGACCTCTGTTTTTTTGAACTGGGGAACCCAGAACTGGACACAGTGGTGTAAACGTGGACTGACCAGGGCAGAGTAGAGGGGGAGGATCACCTCCCTAGACCTGCTGGCCATGCTCTTTTTAGTATACCCCAGGATAGCATTGGCCTTCTTGGCCACCAGGGCACACTGCTGGCTCACAAAAAAAAAAAAAAAAAAAAAAAAAGCAACTGTAGACTTCATAATAGTGTCTCATGGGAGAATATTTCAAATTTCATGCCTTGAACACATGTGGCCTAGCTTTCAGTTCTTCCTGTTGCAGCTTGCATATTTAAAGATATCCCATGGAATTGCCTAACTGTCCTATTATGAATTATTTTCCCCGGGGGTCAAGAGCATCTAAGATAAAAGCTCAATTGCATAAAGCATTGCTGACACCTGTTGTAAGAGCCAGTCCCTTTTCCTGAGGATTTACAACCTAACTAATCAAGCAGAGGCTGAGAGGAGAATGCAGAGGCAAAGCTTTGAAATAACATTTTTGAGAAGAGGGAAGAAACCTAAAGAATTTCCTTTTCTCAGCGTTTGAGATTTTGGGGACCTTGTTTTACTGGAAAAACAGGGCACCTCGCAGTCAGAAATGATTGAGGGGCATCCACTTGCCAGTCTTCTGTCCCTTGGCATTCAGAGGGAGTTTCTCCACGAAGGAGGCGCTCCTCGGTGCTCCGCGCTAAGGGACCTGTCCAGGGTGCTAACCTTCTGCCTCTCTCGCCTCGTGTCACTGCACCACCTCGAAAGCAGCCCCCGGAAGGCCATGCTTCTCAGTTAAATTTCACCTTCCTAGTGCCATGTATTTTGACTGGAAGCTTTTCAGAGCCGGTGTCATTCATTTTTTATCGTGGGAAAGTGTATTTTATCGTTTGTCTTGTATGTAAAATGTCTGTGCTGCTTCAGCTTGAACTTGAATTAAAAATTTACCATGTTGAGTATGGAAAATGTGAGCTGCTTGGCACTTCCGCTCAGGAGCTCCTGCCAGCCCAAGCTGGGTAATACCAGTGATGTGGAGATAAAGTCTGTCTGTAAGCAACGCTCCCTAGCCCAATCTGCAACAACTGAACAATTTGAGGCAGGGACTCTCTCCCTCATTATGAAAATCAGGCCTTTTCCACCTCATTTAAAATAAATGAAGAATTGTTCAGGTCCCTCCTTCCTGACTGCTGGGAAGGATGTTTTAGCATGCTTACTGAACTGTTGAACAGATAGCTATTTTTCAGAGTGATTTTTTTTTTTTGTTTGCTTGTAAGCACAATTAGGCAGTGTTGCTTTTCATTCTTTAATACAGCATGTTAACTAAATTAAAAAAAAAAATACAGAAACAAGATTGAGTTAGTTACCGTAGTGGGTAACCTCTGCGACTGAAATCAGTAAAGTAGGTATTAATATGGAGAAAAGTTTGTTAGTATCAGCAGAGAGCCAGAGAGCCCCTTTTCTTTAAGCAAATAGGTGGCTCGTGAAGGTATGCATTTTTTCAGAAGCTAGATATTTTTCCTATCAGAGGCAGTTGATCTACCTGTATCTTTCAGAGCAAGCTGTCTGTATGGGATGTCCGTGAATTGCATTGTGAATCCTAACTTTCAGAAGCAGAAATAAGGATAAAGGATTGGTTTACTCATCAGTATGTCCATGAAGGATAGGATAAAATATTCTAAGTAGCACAGCTGTGTTGCCAGCTATTGGTATCTTATATGAAGATGAAAACAGCTAATATCATATATACTGAACTAGCACATACAACAGATAATTTTAATCCTGTGGTATGGATTTGAGTCGTGTATCTGAGGCTCTGGTCCTTGGCACTCATCAGCAATCTGCCTTCCATTCATTAGCTGTTGACTGGCAGTTTTGCAGCTGCCCCTGGCTTTGTGAAGGGCTGAGGTGATGGGAGCTGCACTGTGGTGAGAGGTGACACGTTCACATTTTGTTCTGTGCTTCTTGAGTGGGAGCTGCAGAACCTGACAGAAAACTTATAAACTCAACTCTGTGAGATTGCCCTGAATCTTGATCAGTACTCTGTGCAAAGCACGTCTCATGTCCCTTACACTGCCCTTGCTGGAATGTGTTTTTCTGCTATACCTTCTTTGCTAGTATTTTTTCTCTTCTTCCAAATATGATACAAAAATTGTGAAGATATAACTGGTCATCACCATATATACCAGACACTCTTAAGAGAAGGTAATGAGAGTATGTAAAAGGTTAGAACATAGAGTGTGCTTGCAAATCTCAGATGTTGGCCCTTGGCAAGTATTTTGGAAATAGAAATTGCAGATTTCTCTGATTTGATGCTGAATAAATAAAGAATATTTTATATGGTATAAGAAGTTTTTTCATTTGGAGATATAGCAAGCATACTACAGAAAGTCAGAAAGTGTTTTTTGTTAGTTGTTTACATCTAAGGATGTTCCTTTTAATGTCCTAATCTGACACTGCCTTCTTGAAAGAAGGCCAACTAAACTTCTGGATTTAGGCCGTCAACTCCATAGTGTATCCAGAATGTGGATGTAGGAATATTCCTGGCTGCTATGATCAGAGTAAAGGCTTCCTGTGGCTGTAGATGTTGAACAGCAGCACTTACTTATTCCCAGTCTGACTATTTATCATTTTGGTCAAACTAAAGCTCTTGGATGGTAACAAGAAAACTTTTTCTGACAATCCAGATCATTTGAGATCAGATCCTCTACCATTAAATGAAAAGATGCCATATCCACATGACACAAAGGATGTAAAGTCACGCTGACAAACAAAATTCATTCCCAACATATTTTCAGGTCGTATTTTGTGACAGAAAGTTTCTTGTTTCCCTCCTTCTGTGTCTGGAGTGAGATGATAACATGCTACCGCATATATTGGCTAGCACATGTAGTTTGGATTGGCTTGGAACACTACAGATCTGGTGCTGGGGTCTGGGGAAGTGTGATCTGTGTGTTCCACCTGGAAACAGAAGTATTTCACCTATAATTCAGAAAAAGTTCTGTCCTTGTTTTCTCAGCTGTCCATGCACATTAACTACACAGTGAGAGCTGTCATTGTTCAAAGGAGCTTCCTGGCATGTTGATTTTGTATGCCAAATGAGAAAGAGCACTTACCTCACAAAGGGTGAAGTCCTCTGAGGGATGTCACTGGAGGTGTCAGTCTATCAAAAACCACATTTTGTGCATGTGTAATCTAGCACAAGATGCAGGACCTTTCCTGTGCTTCCTCTGATATTTCTGCAGTTCTGCTATACTAGCTCACGTGTGAAACACATGGAGATAATATTCGATGTAGATTTATGAAATACAGAATTGCTTTGATATTGCTTCTGTTGACCAGGTGTGTTTGTTGCAATGAAGGCTTTTGTATGGCCTCAAGATGTCATAAAAAGTGAGCCCTCTCTGAGCTCCAAGAAAATATGTTTTCAGAATCAAACTAAGCACTGGCCAATCCTTTAGGTGGTGTGAACTGGCTTCTGTCTGTATCTGTAATAGTCTGTGCTTATTCCAAAAAATGATGACTGGGCAAAAAACTTGTGTTTACTCTAAGCATGTCAGGGATCACTAGTTAGTACTTGAAGATCAGGAGGTCTAAATTGATCTCACTCAACTGAAGGCGTCAGGAGAACATACATACAAACTTCTAAGGATCTAGCCTTCCTTCTTCTGCTCTGGATTTTTGTCCAAGAGTGAAAATCAGCCAGAGAGCCAAAAAGCATAATAAATGCAAATCTGTTATTAGGTATTAATGTTATATATTATATGACACAGATGTAGCTTTGGAGATCACATGCTTATGTTTCTACCATTAAAAGCAATAGTTCTGGTAAGTTACAAGGAAGGGAACAAGTCATTTTCTATTATTTCCACATTCACATAACAATAAATAAATAAATAAATAAATAAATAAATGCAGGTACTATCACTTCTGTACTCAACTGTAAATTATGCTTTGAGTTAGATGCATTATTTCAGCAAACAAGTGTATTGCACTCATACTTCGTACGCTTAGATTATTTATATTCTCCTTATTTTACAGAAAGAACTTCTTTCTGCTAGGAAACGCAATAAAACCTATTGATTAACTGAGCTCACTTATCAGATACATATGTGGTCGACAAGAGCCACTTAGTATTTCCTGAGCAGAAAAGAGAATTCAGCATTTCCTTGTGGCTTCTATTAGTCTCTGCATTAAACATTCATGTCATTTTCTTTTCTTTCCCTTACTTGTCTAATAAATATACCATTAGGCCCATTAAGCGCCAAGAGTTAAGTTGTTTAAGTGCAATAAGATATGCCCAGCAAATCGTTGGCTCCTGAAGTATTGGTTTTCTGTCTAGATATCTTGTGTTTTCACAGTCCCTTGAAACTCCAAATCCAATCATCTCTGCAGCAGAAGAAAGGTAATTGAAACATTAGGCACAGCTTCGTCCCCACAGGAATGAACAATCAAGAGCCAGGCATGCTTACCATGGCATTCTACAAAGGTGCATATATTCTGCTTTAGGGAAAAGAATGAAAAACAACAAGAAAACTTTACTGTTAGAATCAAAAACTTGCTTCATCTAGAGTTCTTAATGTTACTGGGGTAGTAGGAAAGGAAAAAACGTTTTTTATGTTAGTTGCTCAAACACTGTGTAATAAAATAGGTTATCTGGCAGATAGATAGATGGCCTGTGGGAGTTTTGAAATCCACAGCTCAGAGAGGTTCCTGACTTAGGGAAACCTGAAAATGGCAGTCCTCACCTTAGATATCATTGTTTCTGAAAAATATTTTTTTTCAGTTCATGCTTAGCCTGTGCAAAGCACTTCAAGGTCTTGAAGAAGGATAGTCCCCACATCAAGGTGCAGGTGAATATGCCAACACACATTAGAAAAAGAGGACAAGAGGTGATTTACCAAAGAGTTACTTTGAGTCATTGTAAGAAATAGAGCTGCTTTTTAGGAGGACTTTGAAGAGAGGGAGAGCAGAGACTTTGCAGGTAAACCAGGGTAAAAGAAGTCCTGAGTTGCCTTGAAAGAAGATAAGATAGGTACTCTTATGGAGAATGCCAACAGACTCTGGAGCCGGCACCAGTAAAAAAAGAATGAGATTGCAGGGAGGCAGCCAAGGGAGTGCATGTGCAGAGGTGATTGCTTTCATCATGAGCCAGAAGCTAAAGGAAGTGGGCAGGACAGCTTCTTGGTATGGAATTGTTGTAAACTCCTCACTGGAGATCAGAATTCCCTGGAGACCTAATTGCTGGATCAGAAAATACAAGCTTCAGTAATAGATTTCCATCTGGAGACCTTTCTACTTTTTTTTCTGGATGTCATTTCTGTCAAGTGAACTTCAAATCTGGTCTCAGAGTTGTCATGAAGATTATGAGCAGCTGTCAGTATCTCACAGGTCTTTTAGGAACAGCTTAGGAGATGGATTTCAGCCTCATCTCACATTTGGATTCACAGACAAATGGCAGGTGTGCTGCCTTTCCAGGCAGCTGCTTTTTGTCTAGGTCTTTCCAGGCTGTCACTCTGCGACGCTGTATTTATAAACTCATCTCTAGAATGCAGCTCAGCAGTTTATAAGTAGAGACTGTGCCCCTTCTCCTCCAGCCCTGTTGTGCCTGTGCACTGTGGTGTGTAGAGCACACCCATTTCCCTGGGCTCTGTGCATCTGTGTTTCACCATTCCACTTTCTGCCCTAAAAAGCATCTGCCTTGTAAGTGGCATGTACTTCAGCAGAGCATTACAAACTGGAGCCTGTGCTTTTTTCTGTTGACCGTGAATAAAAATCTGCCTTGCTTTGACTTTGAGAAGGCCTGTTTCTCATGTATTGTGGATGCTGACAGTTTCAATTGCTCTGTTGCGCACAGAACACCTGGGACATTCTCTAGCAGGCTGGTCATGTTTTTAGAATGGGGAGAAAAATCTCTTTGTTTCTCCATCACTGGGTTGCTGTTTGTAGGATGAGCACTGTCCTTAGCTAAAGTTTAACTGAACTAAAATCTTTCCCAAGGTCCTTTGAGTATGAGCCATTTTTCTCAAATTAGAAGGTCCCTATTTCTTTGCAGAGCAGAGACAGAAATACCCTCACTAAGGCTTTCATTTTCCGGTTTCTCTGAAAATTGTAATTGCATAGATTGGTAGTATTCCTTGGCAATGAAAGGGCTTGACTTACTCCTCCCATTCTCCATGTGGAAAGACTTTCTGTTTAAGGGCAAATTACCCTTCAGACATGGGTCAGCTGTTGCATGAAGTCAGCAGGAGCCCATTCAGCTTCAGAGTGCTGCAGGATCCATGGTTGCCTGAATACGCCTGTTGAATAGCAGTGAGTGGGAAGCCTTTGCTACCCGTGCTGGCTGGGTCCTGGCAAAGTGAGCCGACTTCCACAACGTACCTGCTTTTCTACCCTGAACCCAAGATTCTGTTGGAAAACTATGCTGGGCTGTCCCTGTCAGAGTGTGCTAGGCATATTTTGTTTGATCTGTCCCTTCTGCAAATATGTTGTGATGCAGCTGAGCTTGAAGCCACATGTGACAGACAGGGATGGGTGTGAGGTATGCAGTCAGGTGTGTCTGGGATAAAGCCATTCCCAAAAGCATGTGAGGAACAGAGAGCCCCAGGCATCATTCTGCTTCCTGCAGTTTGTCAAATCCTTTATCAGATGTGTTGTGCAGGCAGCATTTCAGGGAAAATCCCTGTGTATGATTAAAGATTTATAACATCCCTTGTCTGCTGTCACTAAATGCTGCAAAGTACTTTTTTAATTAAGATTTTTTTCATCAGTTATGGATAATAAGCAATGAGTAAACACTTAGGAATGATTTAGTTCTTACAATAGAATCTTGGAAAACAATCCATCTAAATTTCTATGAACTGGTTAATACTTGTGGGAACTACAGGGATCTTTAGCCAGAAGATCTCAATTACCAGGTTCTGCTGACCTGCAAAGCTAAGCTGAAGATCAGTGTGTACAAAAATTTGTTCCTTGGGCAAAACTGAGTAGATGTGGCAAACTACTGCTCTGCACAACGCAGGCTGACACAGAAGAGGCAGCCTCTCAAAGTGACAGGTAGATCTCCTGGAGCATGCAGTATCATTTGGGCTGCATATCCTGAACTGCTTTTCATGCAAGTGGAGCAGAGGTTTGGTCAGCATGGAGTGCAGCACATCTACTCACTCCCCACTGCTGCTGTTCCTACCTCTATTTGAGAATGGCTGAGGGACAGGTTGCCATAGGAACTGTGGGAAGGAAGGAAAAACACACACCTAAAGCCCCACTGCTTCATTTTGGTACTGCAGGACTGTATCTGGGGTGCAAAGCACAGGAAATGCATCACCATCACTCCCAGGGCACAGGGAGGCAGGGTAAGTTCTGCAGGATATGATGCGCCTGGACTGAGCAGCCTCTGATGGTGGGATGTGGAGCTTTAGCAGCACCTGCACCCACAGCTGTTAACTAGTCTGGAATATTCAGTTTGATCTGCCCAGAGAAGCTTTTGCCTGGGCAAAATGGGCAAAAATCCTCCTGAGAATCTGCTTCTTTTGGGCATGCAAAATCAAGGGATGTGCAATGAAGTGCATAACCCAAGAGGGCAGGCTGTTCAATCTCCATGAATTTTTTTCCTCTGTCTTCCTAGATGGGTCGCCCATCTTTGCTTCCCTCTGCTTTCTCTATACAGCCATGGGGAGGCTCACTCTTTCTGCTCCCATTGCCACTCATCACCAACAAACAAGCCTTTGCCTCCTGTACCTCTAGGGCCCAGGCTGCCAGCACAGACCAGTGGAGCATGATAACCTGATGCAGAGAACATACCTTGAAGTGAGTGACTTTCATGGAGCGCATGACATTCAGATGCCACTACCTCATGCCTTCTGACTTAGGCTCACACTGCTGCTGATCTTAGAGTCCCAGAGTCTCAGGCTGCCCTTCAGAACACAAAATGGAAAAAGGCAATTTATTGTTGTTCATAAACTGAAGAAGATGTTTGGTATTACAGTTTCTGTTTATTAAAAACCAGCTATTAAAAGACCCCTGCTGCTGTGAAGTGCTTTCTCTAAGGTTAAGATGGTCCAGCAGCTCCCAGCAGCTTTCAAGAGGGAGGAATGTAAGGTATCAAAAGGCAATAGCTGTGATAAGCTGAGGGAAACCTGCAGTTTTCAGAAAGGAATGAAGACTTCTGTGAGTTTCACACAATAGCCTGTACAGAAAAGTATTTGTAAGGAACAGGTGATGCTGCTCTCTTAAACAAGAATTCACATGAGGAGGACTATTTAAATTGCTTTCTTTGTTGAAAAGCAGCAGTATTTTTCAGGGCTGGCCCTGAATTCTTAAATTACCTTGGATGCCTAATAAATTGTTGATGAAGGTGGATTTCTGTAATTTGTTTACTCACCACTTTTCTGGTCTTCTAGGGCTGTGAAGTGAAGTTGGGAGTGTACCACAAACTTAGCATTTACTTTGCATATTCAAAGAGCAGAACAGAACTTCTCTGGTTCACTGTCTCTGAGCATCAGAAAAATACAGTGGTTTTAAACTCCTATCTCCACTCCACTAATTTTCCATAACCTATTTCAGTGGAATGCAGCTCTCTGAAGAATATTAAGAAATTTGTAATGAACTAGAGTTAAAAAAACAATAAAGTTTGGGAAGCAGATAACTGGGAGAGATATTTTACTAAGATCACAAAATGATGGGTAAGTTTTGTTTTGTTTTGTTTTTGCTAACGGCCATGTTTCTTTTGGTCCTATCAAAGACCATAAATATAAGTTGGAGCATAAAACAGACCTGGTAATATCATGGGATCTATTCCCATGCTTTCTGCAAATGTCCACACATTGTTCTGAACTGTAGCTGAAAGGAAAAAAACTTGTGCAAGTGAGAAATGAGGTACGTCCTTGGTCCCTCCTGTCTCTTTTCCTGGTAGGCCGCTGTGTTTAATGCTTTATTAACAGTCCTTGTCTTACTGAGGACACTTTATGGAGAAAGGGAAGTATTCAATTGCTTGAGGTGAATTAGTTTGAAAAGCTATTCCCGGGGAACTATGCTTGGAACTATGCTGGGAACTCCATTCCTTGACCCTGGTAATCCTCTGGGTTTCAGGCAGGCCTTTCCTTTAGCCTGGCTGCTGCTGGTGCCAGCCCAGGACATTGGCCTATTTATTTCCCTAGTACTTTCTCAGTTAGCCTACATACTAATGTGGGGATAAGAGAGTTCTTGGACATAGGTGAATTTGAGACGGATGCTAAATTTGCAGGATCTCTGGTCAGATGACTGGCAAATGCTATTGTGCTATCAAAGTAGCTGCTTCAGTATTTCTGCCCTACTCTTATGCCATGGCACTACAGTTTGTGTATGACATAAAATAAATAATATAAAATTGGCATCCTTTACTTCACTCCAGGCATAAAGGTTAGGAGCTGTGCAGCCTGTCCTGGATGCATGCCTAGATTTGGAGCTCATCATTATGTGATGAGACATTTCTGCTCAGCATGTAGCCTGATGTAGAAGGATTTCTGTTTGGGAGCCTATGTAGTCAAGATGTCTCAAGGGGAAAGGTATTCAAAAGCACTTGTCTGTACTGGGTGATTAACGTTTCAGAAAATTAAGCAGATCTGCAGTTTCCTCCCAAATATGCAACACAACACCTTTTCTAAGAGTATTCTGGAATAGTTTTTGAGATTGCAGAAAATGGATTTTGCATGTAGCATATTTTTGAAATTTATATTTCACTTGCACTGATATATGCACTTGAGGCCACGGCACACATCTGTAACAGTAAGAGCCTTCAGTTAACAGAACCCCACGAAAAGGATGCATCGCTCAGAAGGGAAGAGAAGAAGCAGAAAGCACTCCGGTTAAGTGGCAAAGAGTAGGAATATATTTGCACCAAAAAAAAAAAATTGTGTAAGAAATGGAAATATAACTCTTGTAATGCTAATGGAGTGGAAACTAATCTTCTTCTTATATCTTACCTGCCAGAGTGGAAGCAGGATAAAAGGAAATTTGAAGAGCAAGTAGCCAAGGATACCAAGGGCAATAATAAATTATTTGAAGTACATAAAAAAAATGAAGCTTGCAAGACAATCAGTGATTTTACTAGACCATTAGAGTGTGAAATGGTCAGTCACATTGGAGGGAGGCTGAACGGTATTTTTGCCTCAGTCTTACAGGCAAAAGTAATTGGAGAATACATATTCTGAGTTTATTCTTTTCTCTAGCTGCTGTCTACTGAAGATGAGCTGTCATGGCAAAGGTCTTAAAAATCCAAGACGTTCAGTAGAAACAAATTACTAAAGTGAGATAATTGAGGCAGGAGTTGAAGTGTTAAAAAAAAAAAAAAAAAAAAGGCTGTAGTCCACCTATTGTTGCAGCCGTACCAGAAGATGCTGGAAAAGAGCTGTACAGTCAGAGCAGGAAAAGAAGAAGTGTTTCTATCCTTGTTTTGCATCGGGGAAGTTGAAGCAGAGAGAGAAAGCAGCTTATCTTTATAGGAACCAGTGACAGGCAGGAGGTGCAGAGAGATGCCTGCTGTTTCCCCATCACCACACAGTTCTGCCCCTTGGGCTTTGAGTCTGCTTGTCCCCTGCACTCCCATCCCACCATTACCCTGCAGTGCTGACACCTGGGGCCTCCAGTCCCCTTCTCTCTGAGGGTACACCTCCAATACTTGGAGTATCTCTCAAAAAAAACCCCAAACATTTCCACGTCACTTACTCAAATACCCCTGAAAAGCCCCACAAATCCTAACAAATCAGAATTGAAAGTTTGAAATGTGAAAATAGCAGTGGACTGAATTTTCAAATGCCTAACCAATTCTAACATAAATCAGCCTGGGGAGTTCTTTGACATTTGAGGCTTCAAATTTACTGGGGATAATTAAATTGTTGGAGGTAAGGGGCCTTTTTGCTTGTTACCTTTTTCATGCTTTACTGCCTCATAAATCATACTTCCACATATAACATCTTGTCACACTGAGCCATTAACAAAAGCAGGGCATTTTCTATTTCAAAACACAGCAGTGATTAACAGTGCATATACTTGTTAAAAAGGATGCCCAGCATCGAACAGCATGAGCTGTGCTGCATACCAGGAAGAAGGTGAGAGAAAACACTGAAGACAGAATTAGAAAGCATTAGCTGTGTGTGTTGAGAGCTGGGCAGGAAAGGGCCCGTGGGGCTCACTGAAGGACCTAACACACCAGAGGGGAAGGGACAGGCAAAAGTCGTTTTTGACTCAGAAATCTTGATGGCTTTGATCAGGGCTGTTAGAGGACTGGAGGTGAAGTGCAAGGGTCTTGTTACATAGTAGAAAGTGGTTTAAAAGTAGGAAACAAAGAGCAGGCAGGAGAGGCCAGTTTTCAGCACAAAAAAGCAGCTGATATCCAGTTGCCCAAAGGAGAAGTTCCTCAGCATGTTTAATAATGACCCAAATGAGGGGGGAATGGCTAGGTTGCAAATTTGCTGATGGTACAGAGTGCTTCAGATGAGTGAGGCTGAACAGCACTATGAGAGACTTCAGACAGCCCTTAGCAAAACTGGTCCTTGGGCAATCCAGTAGCAGAAGAAATTGGATTTAGAGAAAGGTACTGTAAATCGGCAGTGCACAGTGAAAAGGATATTTGAAGCAACCTGAATGTGTTGAAGGGTTCTGATTAGTTATGAACACTACTAGGGAGAGAAGGGAAGAGAAAATAGTTTTCACTGTGGGGAGTCCATTTTGCAGAAAGAAAGGAACAAATGAATGATTTGTTAGGTGGGTAAGAAGTAAAATAATAAGCGATCTGGAAATTTGGACACAAAACCCATGGGCAGGCATATCTTCATCTTGAAGATTTTATTGATATCTGGATGCTTAGTCTTCCTGAAGTCATATAAAGGAGAGGTGAAGGTAAAGAATCTGACAGATGTGACACGTACGGGAAGAAGGAGAAGCAGGACTCCTTTCTACAAGAGATTTTGAGGGCTGTAAGATAACCTGCTCCTCTCCCTGTGATGGAGATATAATTAATGAAACAGAAGTACAGAGTGAAACAGTGGACAATGGGAGCGCCATAAAAATCTGCTGCACAAGCTGTATCTTCTGTTATTTTTGGCCAGTAGGGCTTAACCTCCAGACCCATTTTTTTCTGATGTGGAGAAGGCAGCAGTGACTGCCATGCTGGATGCCGCTGATCACCAGCACTGAGACTGAGCTCACCTTGGCAGGGTCTTAGGGCAGTGCTCACTCTCTGCCAAGGCCTTGTCTGTGTGGCCATGGATATGGTTCTCATGTCTGTCAGCCTTCAGCAGCCCTGCTTCTTTGCACTGCCCTTTCAGATGGCCTTTGTGGCACGAGAAACAATTCAAGCAAGTAGCTGCTTCTCCACCAGCAGGCTGGCGTCTGCTTAGAAAAGTCTGGTTTCTTCTTTCTGACATAGAGATCCCTTTTGGAGACCCACTTTGCAAAATCGCTTGTCTCTGCCTGACCTGGATAGACTGGATCATTATAATTGTGCAGTTTGGGCCCTGGGGTCACTCACTGCATCTTCTAGCCTTGGTGTTTCACAGTTCTGAACAAGACAAGTATGCAATTTTCTCCTCAATGGCACCTTTCTGTATCTTCTAATTAAATAGCACTCTCAGAGCTGTGTTGTGACTGAGATACCATCATTAGGCCCTGCAGAGTGGACAGCGAAAGTGTTCAGACAGGCATGGATGGCCTAAGATGGTTAGAGGGTACCTCAAGATGCTCCTGCAGGCATTGTTTGTAGTGACAGGAGTCCAAGCAGCTTCAGATCACACAAAGCAGGAAGCTGGCTCCTTGCTTCATCCCTTGCAGTTTGACTCAGAGCTCCTCTAGTTCAGCCCACAGCCTGGGCACACTGTGGGTTCCCTCCTCCACTGAATACAGTCTATCCTAATGAAGCTGATGTGGCTTCAGGTGAGTGTCACATGTCAGAGCTACAGGAAAGACTTATGGTAAAGATTTCAGCTGTTTTGTATTTCTCAGATGTATATAATCCTAATTAAGTTCAATTCACTTGTTAAACGTCCTAAAAGTATTTCAAATGTATCAGTATGGTCCCTAGTCCAACAACAAGTCAGCAGAGGTGTTTTGTGGACAGTTCCTTGCTTGCATGTCATAGTGACTAAGCGGATGAATGATCTGCTTTTCTACTTGTTCCGTTCATCCATGAAAAGCTGAGTCCTCTGAGGGAATGTGACAGATTGACATAGGATTTATCCTGTGGAAATGTTGTCTTGGGTTGTCTTGACTATATCACTGCAGATGAGAGTGTGGATGGCAGCCTGGGGGCTTGTCTTGGTGATGTGGTATGTCCACAGTCTGCAGTCAATGCAATGTCAGGCTGGGTTTCCACAGTTCTGGTTGCTGTTTTTAAAATTCTGCTCCTTCTCCTCTGACAATTCCTCCCAGCCAAAACTAACAACTGTATGAAATGAGTAGTTCTCCAGGAAGATATGGTGTGGGGCAGTGGGAGAAGAGACAAGGCTTGTAACAGCAAACAGACAATGGCAGGTTTGTTGTGCACCATTTCATTGCACGAGGTGTCATGCTCACTGCACATAGATTTGTTAACAGGATTTGTAACTGATGGCATACCTTTACTGTAACGGTAAAAGTGACTTCTGGGGAATAAAACAGGCACAGACAAACTAAGTACTGCAAAGTCATGTGAACATTACAAAATATTTCAGGAAAAAAATTCTCTATGAAGCATCTGTTTTGAGGCTACATCCCTCTGATGAACCCCAAGCAGAGGCACAGACTCTTCACTCCCCAGGAAAGCATTGTGTAAAAGCCCTGCCTGGAAGAACACTCCCTCTTACTGGGGAAGCTGGAGTTGTGGTCTGCACCAAGAATGTAACATGTTCGGCAGGTCCCTTTCCAGAGCTCAGCCAAGTGATTTGATCCCAGATAATTCCCTGCACTCACAGCAGAAAAAAGGGAACTGGGAGATGTTGGTGGCTTCTGCTGGGTCATGCAAGGAAACTTCTCAGCACTTCATACATTTAGTGAAATCTGAGGTCTGATTCTTGTAGAAGAAAGTAGTAAACATCACATCTACTAAATACTTCTGTGACTGAAGGCAGAGGATTACCAGTGGGTAGCATGATTCACTGCTACCCTCACTGCTCGATGTATGAGACAAAAATAAAGAGTTTCAAAATAATATATCCTAACCTATGAAAAATATACTTAAAAATCAATACTAAAATACGTCTGTTCTGGGCAAATTTCCCCTAAAAAAAGAGTAGAGCAGTAGTTTCTATTCTAAAGTAGAATAGAATAGTATGCTTCCATTTTCTTCTGCAGTGCAGGAAGCAGCTATACTTTTCTCTAAGGAGGAAAAGCCAGCCACATAAAACATGGGAGAAAAAGAATGCTCATCTTTACATCAAGCATGCCCTGGAGGTTCTTCACTACTACTTCACTGCAGTGACACTTTCTTGTTGTGGCTGCTGATGCAAGAGCCATGACTTCATTCTGGCTCAGTATACATTCTGGGGGAAGATATAAAGTAAGACAGCATGATGCCAGGCATCCTGACCCCACTGTGGTGGGGACATTTGTAGCATAAATCTGATGAGGACTCTGCAACAGTTTCAGCTTTTCAGTTTGACATTCATGCTTTTATTCTACTGGTAGAGGGTACTAAGTGTCCTACCTGCAAAGATCAGACTTATCAGTGGATTTGTAAAAAGGGTATAAATGAGACAGATACCATCCTCTGCAGATTGTCTTTAGGACAGATTTCCCAGAAAACTGAGGTATACTACTGTCCCAGCCTTATGCTCTATACAGAACAGATGCTGTGGGCAGAGGGCACATCCCTCTGCTCTGCTGTGAGCCTCTTGCTTTCTGCCTGTGGTTTGGAGCTTGCTCTGCTGTAGCTACTGCTGCTCCCCGTGGCCCTTCCCTCCTCCCCACTTCCTCTGCTGACCTTGGCCCTGGCCTACTAGTGGACATTTCCTCTTTAACCTAACATTGCTTTCTAAAATGTTGCCTATGTAGGATGTTTCAAACCTGCCTAGCAGTCTGATTGAAGCTGTGCTTGCTAACCTGTCTGATCTCTGCTCCTATTTAGTGTCTCAGCTTGTACACCTGTGCATTTAACCTGGGATAAGGACCAGAATAAATGCTTGTGACAAATTATGTTCTTCTCCTTCCCTTCCTCCACTGCTGTAACTTGAAATAACTGCTTCTCCCTTGCCTCCTCCAAACATGCCTATCTCTTTGGGTCTGCTTCCAGTCTCTGCAGTAAGGTGTGAGCTTCTGACTGGAGCTCTGAGGTCCACTGGCATGCACCAGTGGCACTAACATTCGGAATCTCTTTGACTTCTCTGTGATAGAATGGCAACAAGTAATGGGGAGCTTGAAAGTGCTGCAGAGTCCTCTTCAGAAAGCGTCTGTCTGCCAGTTATGATCATGGTGATTACCTCACTGGGAAAAGGCATCTCTGTCTGAGACTCCTGGGAGCCATTTGAGAGCACACTGAATGCAATGGATTTGCTTTTTATCAGCCTCAGTGAGCCTTTAGACATGTTTTCAGAACTAACCTAGAGGCTCAACTCTTTGTAAGACGCGCATACTCTAAGTCCATTGCTTTCCAGACATCCAGGCTGAACTATTCTTAGGATGACCCAGCTCCTTTTTAAAGCTCACCAGGATGCAGGCTTGAGCTGTGCCTTCAGCTCTGGTATTGATCTTTACTTCATCAACAGCCCACCTGTGGACGTGAGCTGCATCCGTACATCCTGCCACCGCCCTTTGTCTGTGGTAAACAGCTCTTTGCTTGGAATTGTAACTTGCTGTCTTTCAAAAACTTCTGCTTTTCTTAAGGCCTTTTATTTGGGCACGTTTCTTCATGACCACACCACACAAAACCCCCAGGACCACAGGTGGAATAAAAAGGATTAAAGGTGGTTATGGGGAGGTAAAGAAGTTCTGGTTCTGATATTCATCAGCAGACAGGTGATGGTACAGCATCTGTCAGTATGTCCCCTCTTCTCCTTGCTGACTGCAGAAGGTAGGTGGCTGGCTGCAAGTATTCAGGAGCTATGGCAGCAGGGCAGGCAGAGAACTTCATCTTGATGCATGCTGTTGTACACATTGTCAGAATTTTCTGCTGCGTGGCTGCACCATTGTTCTGTATCCCAGTCTAGACATCAGTTCTGTAGCTTATGGGAAAGGCAAACACCTAAGAGGTGCGAATTTGCTCCAGACTACCCTCTGGTCTGTCCCTACTTTTCAGTGTACATTTCGGGTCAACAATTCACTTCTTTATCCTCTCTTGCCACTTTCTCTGAACTAATTAAATGCAAGCTGTTCTTTTGATGGTGCTACAGAAAGTGCATAGCAAAGGAGTTGAACCATTGAAAAATAAGCCATTATCAGCACAGGTTGCACAACAGCAAAATGCCTTAAAACTATAGCAGAGAACATTTTAGTAAGTATTAAAACGAGATAGTTATCATAGCACTGACAGGCAATTATAATTCTGATCTCTGCTCTGGCTGGCAGCACCTGTCTCCAGACTACATCATGGTTTTTGACTTCATTGAGCAGGTCACCGGAGGGCAAAGAAAAGCCTTTCACTGCCACCAGCAAATGACTGACTATCCCAGATAGGCAGTGCTGAAGGTACAGGAGTCAGTCGTCACGGGAGAAAATCCCCTGATGGTTGAGAAACTGCATCTCTACCACATTAAATAACCAACAACATCAACAACAAAATGCAGAGCCAGATGAGCTAGGATTTCTTTATCTGTTTGTACACAGGTTACTAATCAAGTGGATGTAGCGCTTTTGTTGTTTAATCTCTGAGTGTGAGTCGCTTGCAAGTGAAGCTCTGTTTCTCCTGGGAAAAAAAAAAAAAAAAAAATGAAGAAATTGCAGGGAGAATGATACACTCAGTGTAGGAAGGCTGCTTCTCAGCTGATTGAGGATTTTTTGTGCTTCTTTTTCCCTTCCTGCCTGCAGTGCTATTTTGAGTTGCAGAGTTCAAGTGCAGATAAACACTGTTTTGGAAGCTTAAAACAGGGAATCGTTTGTCCTCCGCTAAAGGCTGTCAGCTGCCCGGTTCTCTTGTTTCCTCTAGTTCTAAATGAATTGCCCTAGAAATGCCTGGTAGTTTATTTCCCGTCTGGTGTATAACAGCATGATGTGGAGGATGTGCTCTGGTATTACAGCTGCTTGCTTTGTTCAGGTATGAGCTCAGAAGGATTCCCTGTATGCCCCAGCTGACGGAGGTCACAGCTCCGCTCCCAGGAGATCCCTGGCAGTGTTTTACAATGCAGGTACAACATGAAGCTACACAGTAACCTCATGCTTTTCTTGCTTGCAGTGCAAGCCGTGTTAAACCAACAAACAAACCTGTCTCACAAGTCTGCAGAGTTTCTGTTTTGATCCTGGAACTTAGTTCGTGCTGGAAGCTTTATGTTCTTTCAAGGAATAACAGTATTGCAGACAGGAAGACCTTGACGGCCTGCTGGAGTGAGCAGAAAGGGTGTAGAGAGAGCATGCTGCCAATGATGTGGCACCCTGAAGAAGGATGTAATACCCATATGGAGGTAGGAGAAGTAAATATGTCTTCTTGGGATCACACATGTAAGGCTTAAACTTGTCATGTATGTGTAAGCCCATACAATAATACTTCCTAAAAAATAACATCAGTCCAGGTGAACATCTTCTATCCAATACTGATTCAGCATTGAATAAGTAACAGCAAATTATACATCAGTTGTGCTAATCTGATAATCAAACTAAATTATTTTAACTGCCATCATTGCAGAATTAATCCGTTGTCTGAAAAATGTGATTGCTCCATATGTAATCACCAGCATTAACTATTCTAGCCTTGAGCTGTAAGGAGCTGTTACGCCAACGAGGAATGCAGCACAATCACACTGTCAGATTTTCCAAGGGTGGCTTCCTCCAAAATCAGGAATCAAAACCTCAGGGATGATTTCTTCTAAACTCAAAAAACTCAATACTTCCTAACAGGAAAACAAACAAAGATAGCAGGAACAAGTAAATGGTTGTACATAGAATGTGGAAGGAGGAACAAGTGATCCGAGACACCATCTGATCATGCAGGAACAGAGATAGGATTGCCAAAGCCCACGTGAAGCTGAATCTGGCAAGGGAGGTGAAAGGCTACAGGAAAAGCTTTCAAGCGCAGAAGCAGCTAAGGGGCATCTAGGAAATGTTTGGACACACTGGTCACTGCTAAGTTGGAGTGGGGACATGGTCTTAAAGGACATGAAGAAGACTGAGTTATCAAGCAACTTCTTTGTCTTGGTCATGTCTGTTTTCATCAGTTTCAAGCCTTGTGCTGTTTGTAGAGAGGTCATTCTGCATACAGACCCATTCTGCAGTAGCCACACTGCCTCATCCCTGGTGGCAACAGAAAGTTGCTAGTACACAAGTTCTCTCTGTACTCCTTGCACAAAACCCTGTCTTGGTAGCCTTTTATCCATTTGGAAGCTTTGTAAGTAATTTTCTATGTTTTTGTTTACGCAGCAATGAGAGCAGAAGAAACCCTTGTAAAAACTTGAGCTGCATTTTGTATGCTGTGTTTATAGCTTAAGGTGATTTCTTTTGGTTATTAGAACCAGCTTCTTGCTGTAGCTGAATGTTCAATGCAAGGTCATTACATGGGAAATGGATGCTTTTTTTTCATAGCTGTACGCTGTTGTCCTCATAAGAAATGCTCAAGAGAAAGGTGTCATAATTCTAATTTTAGACAGATATACAAATAATACAGTCACATTTGCATCACTGCTCCCTCTTTGTAAGTGGCTTCATTTTTAAAAGGGACTATGGAAGGTTGATAGGTGGGGGGTTTTCTGTCTGCATTTGTTGTCTTTAAGCGATTTTCTGCTTTGCCCCCTCTTTCATCTGTAACTGGTTCAATTATACAACGTAACCTTAATTATCTGAATATAAAATATATCTCAGATTCTCTTGACTCAGTAAACATGAACTTGCTGAGTCTGCAAACACAACAAAGCAAGCCTCAAATAGTTTTGGAAGCTGCAGTGCTTAAGGTTTTTTTAATGTATTGTTATTTTTTCTATTTCAGGATTTGTTTGTGCTTCTCCTCAGCAGCTTTGTAGCTCCAAGATGGGAGGAAGGGGGGGAGAAAGGAGGGAGAGAAGTAAGGACAGAAGGGAGGGAAGAAAGAAGGAAGGGAGGGATGGAGGGATGGAGGGAGGGAAGGAAGGAAGGAAGGAATGAGGAAGGGAGGAAGGGGAGGAAGGAAGGAAGGGAAGGAAGGAAGGAAGGAAGGAAGGAAGGAAGGAAGGAAGGAAGGAAGGAAGGAAGGAAGGAAGGAGGGAAGGAAGGAAGGAAGGAAGGAAGGAAGGAAGGAAGGAAGGAAGGAAGGAAGGAAGGAAGGAAGGAAGGAAGGAAGGAAGGAAGGGAGGGAGGGAGGGAGAGAGGAAGGGAGGGAGGGAGGGAGAGAGGAGGGAGAGAGGAGGGAGAGAGGAGGAAGTAAAAGGACTGAAGGAAAAAAGAAGTGCTGGATGCATGTGGGGTAGCTCCATCTATCATTCACTTGTCGCTTCCTTTCAGATGGTGACTATGCATTTATGCTTAAGCTATACGTATGTGTTAGATTTCCAAAAATGATCATACGCAATCGATCATATTGTTTCTGAGAAATTCTTTGCGTATTTCTCTGCCCTTCTTTGCTTGCATATTAGGTGTCATGAGTCTCTCAGTGGTTCCACACACCTCTTTCTGTAGTCTTCCTCACTCGTCCTTTGGTAACATCTTTCTTCAGGCATGCACACTGCAGAGTTGGCAGGGATGACTTGTTTTTTTTTTCTTTTTTCATTCTCACCGTTCTTGACCACATTGTTTCTGTTTGTTTCTTCCTCATGTCTGCATTTACATCCCAGGTATACCACCTGCAGCCAAAGCAGTGCTACCAAGATTGCCTTATAAAGTTTGTGATTTACAAGTATTGGCTTAGTGGATATGTCAAGGAGGAAAAGAGAAAGAGAAAAAACTTGTCATTTTTGAACCTTCTGATGAAATCATCTGCACAAGCAAGAAGGAAAAGCAGTTTTAAGCCTGGAAGGCTTATACAGGTTCAGTGGTGTCCCATGCAGTTAAGTTTATGCTGGAGTCCAAAACACTCAGGATGTATTTGCACTAAGAATAAACAAAACTTCCTTTGCCTCACTGGCTCAGAGAAAGCCCTTCCCAGAGGACGTATTTTATGAGCAGGAGATGTGAGTGCAAGCCATCCCACTGTTTTTGAGGACATCAAACGCATACACCAGATCTTTCTATTGTTATTGATGCTTCATGAAGCAAGTAAGACACTAACATAAGGTCCCCTAGAGAGGCTCTGTGTGGGTATGTAGAAGTATCAAAACAGAAATGTCATGCTTTTTTTTTTTTTTTTTTTAACAAGTCAGAGTGCTGCAGAAAACCTGGCGCTGCTCACTGGCACTGCCCTTGAATGGCAGACAAATGGTGTTGCCCTCATCAAAGGCATGTCTCAGGTGAGCACAGATGCAGTTTTCTGTTTAGTAGATGGTACCTTTTTTCTTATGCTGTTCTTGCCCATAGAGATATTATTGCTTCTATGGCTTAAAAACAGTCCCTGCTTTGAAAATTGTGGGTGTGTGTATTATATTGCCTTTGATTATCTTTTCTTCAGGGCTCTTTTATTCTCTCCTTAGTGTCTCAGTTTTGTCCTAGTGTAACATTTCTCCCAGAGGGCTGGATAGATCATTCTTACTGTCTGAAGAAGCATTTGGCTGCTGGGAAACATAAACAAATACCCCTTCAGAATGTCACATATATTGTACTTCTGTTTCAAAGTAGAACATTAACTTTCATCTTTCATTTTTGATGAGGAAGTGTCAGTAATTGCTTCTGAGTATGGGATCTTAATGTACATTTGAAACACCCTATTGATTACACCTTACTACAATGAGGTGCAACCAGAAATAGATGGGATCACCCTGTATTTGGTAAGAAATACATTAACACAGGTCTCTTTCATACTATATTAACCTGTTAATATATCTCTCCTCTATTTTTTTCCTTCTCCTCTTCTTTCCTCTTTCAAAGCCTGTCAAGAAATATGGGCTAGTACAGTCCCTGAAAGCAACAATCATGTTCCCCTGTGTTTATGTCTAGATTTATGTCAAACTACCAGGAAATGCAGTCATTGGAGAGACTTGAAAACTCTCATTTTAGGTAGACTGTAAATAACACAAATTATGAAGACACAATCCTATGTAGTTTTCTGATAATACCTGTTGCTTTCTTTCTAGGTAGCCTTTCAGACTCCATTACGTCCTGACTTTTACCAAACCTGCTCTGTGACTGTAAAGCAGATATGCCTGTTGATTGAATTACCTTGTGGCCATTTAGTGCTGCAATATGTGAATATTTTGCCATACACAAAATTACAAGAGCCTGTGAAGAAAACTTCACTCCCTGTTGCAGAGTAGAAAAAAGTAGTTATTTACTATTTTTTGCTGTGAGTGATGGTTTCAAGCACTTTCAGATAAATCAGGTTACCTTCTTACTGTGCAAGGAAGTATACTGGTGATTTCCAGAAATGCTAATAGAAGCTAAGCATGTTCTTCCCAGTGTGAGATACGAATATGCTCCTGTAGTTGTATCTCTTTAGTGAGCAAGATGGCTGGAAACACCAAAAACACTCCCATCAGTTTCTTTAAGGAAGGAGTCTGGCATTTGCCACTGCAGAGCATTTGCAGAGGAACTGTGGGGTAATCAACCAGCAAGGCACCTGCACCAGAACAGTCTTTTGTCAGTGCTGTGTATCTTCAGGTCTCTTTTCTTGCAACTGGGAATTGCCCTCAGTGGGGGTGCAGTGGATCTTCTGTGTTGCCTTTTGTCACGGGTGAGACAGTAGATGACAGCCTGCAGCAGTTCTGGATGCTGGGGTTTATTTAAAAACCACAGTGCATGGTAAGCTGCCTAACTGGTGGTCCTGTCTCATGCCTCTGTATTAATAGGATGACTCACCATGTACTGCTTTTCTTCAGTCCAGCTATCACCAAATTTATATTCATTCTCTCCTGGTTGCAGCTAGCTTCTGCCTGAGAGTTCAGAAGATCAATTATACTCTTTCATTTTCTCCTTCTCCCCCAACACGTACACTCAAATTTGTGCCGCTTGCAAGGACTTTCTATTTAATTTTGCTTGTTGGTCTTCTATCATGTGAGTCCACGCTGTCAGCCATTCATTTCTCACCACAATGCTGTGCCTATCTCACACACAGCTTCTGCACCAACACCTTCTGCACCTCTTGGTACTTGATTTGCTTGTGAAAGGGTGCTGTGGGCCTCTGCCACTACCAGCATGCAACTAGTGCCATCCTGACACCTCGCTAGGCACTACTGTCTTGCTTCTGTCAAATGCTGCCTACCCTGCCCATTTCTGGGAAATGTTAATAAGGTAGAATTACAGCTAATACAGGGATGAGCAGTGCAGCACAGCAAGAACCACAAGAATGTGGTGCCATGCAGCTCAGTACGGTTTTTCTGTCAGGAGACAGTGTATGAATCAAGGTGGTGCTTTTCATTTCCTCACACTGCCATCACTTGTCATAACACTATACCCTGGAGAGAGATGCAGATGAGCAGTGAACACACGAACAATTGTCAAGAGCTCAAAAGTTCCTTGGGGCTGAACCAAAGCCAAATACTCTCTTATATCACAGAACTAGATGACTGGTTAGAGGCTGAGTAATCTACCAAGATCACCCCATAAAGCATGTCAGGATCAAATTTAATTACATTTGTACTGACAAAAGTGAGTATTTAAATTTATGTATAATCTGTTCTTATTTCTACATCATCTCCTAATGGGATTTTTTTTTTCCAGTGTCCAATATACATTTTCCTGCTGTAATATTGCAGCTGTGATTTTTTTGTTTTAGCCACTATGGATATGAAGAACAGCCTTTTTCTTCCTCTTTACAGCAGACTCTTACACCTTTATGTGATCTGTAGGGTCTTCCTGTTCCACTGCCTCCAGGGGGTGGGCTGCCCTCCATTCATGCTGTGGAAGATGGTAAGAACAACTGTGACATTCTGAAAACTTTGCTGGTATCAAGACTTTTATGTCCTATGTCATTTGTGTTTAGTTCTATATATTTAGAAAACTAAGTAAGATATTCATTGCACTATTTGAACTTGCATTTGGGATAAATATTAATATTAAAATTACACTGTCATTATTCTCGAAGGCAACAGGTCTGTACAACTCCTTCCAGGTTATTTAATACGTCTGTAAGAATTGCTGAGTATAGCTTAGAATGAAGCACTATAGCACAATAATTCCATTTCTCTGTCATTCTGGACAACGGGCTTAGTTTTTCGGAGGAGGAAAACAGTTTGCTACAGGTTATGCATTTTCTTTCTTCCCGTAGCAGTCCTTTGTGTACACAGAGCAAAGATTAGCCTTCTAAACTTTGAAACTGAGATTATCTCCTGTTTAGCACAAGCCACAGTGATTCATGTTGGTGTAAGTTACAAAAGTGTTGCAGCTATATGTTTTTTGAGCATCAGCCTCAGCCTGGAGACATCTCCAAAGAGTGCTTTCCTAAGATTTAGATTTACTCTCCTCTCAACAGCATCCCCTGGAGGTCCACAAAAAAGGCATAGTGTACAACAGTGTTGTGCAAGCTGTACAATAGGAAGTATTCACATTACAGATGCTGGACTTAGTCCATGCATCATTTCTTTTTATAATCCTCAGTCCAAATACTCTGTTTTCCAGTTGGCCTAAGAATAATTAATGGAAGAGTTTATGTGCTTCACCTTTTTTTATTTCAAAAATTGAGATTAAATATCAAAGTGATATTCAAGCTCAAAGATGGGGTTTCCGCCTTTTCTGAAGACTAATAAGAAGAACTTAATTACTGATTTGGAAGAAAGGAGGAAAGAGCAAGGTGTTTCTGACAGTTAAAGAAGTTAATCACCATAATAACATCACTGCAGTGTGTCTACTTCAGCACTGTAACAGCTCTACTTTTACTTTAGGTGGTCTTGTACAGATCATTCTATCTGTAGCCATGAGCCATTGAGCACTACAGGATAGGTGCTACTTTTTGTTAGCAGTTCACATACACTTTCCCTGCAGGGCATAATGGAGAACCTGAATGCCATGGATGTGTCATCCAGTAACTAATTCGCCATGTGCTCGGAAATCATCTCAAGATTTATTAGAATTCTGACTGTATGGCTCTTCCTGGCCTTCAGAGAGAACATTTTCCTTGCCTCAATTTGTCTTAGACAGTCTAAACTGAAATAAATTGGGAAACAGTGAAATCAGCACCCCTTGGTACAGGAGCATTTGTCTCCCATTGAAACACTCTTCAAACGCTAGAACAGGTGGAGGTGGTGGTGGAAAGAGAAGTCTCTGCCCTCAAGGCAGAGTCTAAGTGCATGGCAATGTGGCATGTTTGCCATACCTGAGGCAGTCCCAAGGGTGGGTTCTCCTTTTTTCAATACTCTGCTCTTACACTCCTACACAAAAGAAGAAGGATTGTATGCATATATATAAAATGAAGAACAACTAGGTCTTGAGAATAAATTCAAAGAAAACTTGCTACCATGCAGTTCAAGATAGATATTTCTACAAGAACTACATTTCTCTATAGTACTAACTTCCTTGGGAGCAATAAAAGAATTGTGAGGGTTGTATATACACAGCAGAGGTGGCATTGTCCTTCCTCTGCAGCTTCGGTGCAGGTTCAGTTGGTTATATCTTTGATGCTATGCCTCTGCTCATCAGGAAAGACGAAAAATTTTATAGAGTCCACAGAAGAACCTGGGAGACAAATGATGCAGAAAATGAGCCACAAGGGATTCAAGATTCTTAATTTTGAAAAAAAAAGATGTGCACTGGACCACTTCTACAGTGGTTTTTAAAAGAGGGTTGGACTAACACATAGTAAATTTCAATCAGTATTCCCTGGGAAATATATGTATTGCCTCTAGATGGATATTCCAGGCTTAGGTTTCTTTCAGCACCAGAGACACCTTGGATGCTCCATCCTTGCAGAGTCTCTGTGTGAGTACATCATCCAGGTTAACTTTTAAATGTGATTCCCAAAGACAGACTGTGCTACACCAGTGCCAGTCTCTTCCTAACTCTTGAAGGACAAATACGGAATAACAAAGACCAACCTTCATACTTCCCAGTGTATCCTAACTTCTGGGAAATTTTTCTCAGCTTTAATGAAATCACAGTTTAAAGATCAGATTTTGCCCTATCTTAGTCAATGCCTCTCTCCTCTGTATCTGTTTTCCTGCAGATGCAATGCACCTGCTGCAATAGACAGCTTGTCCAAACTGCTTGTGCAGCTGGTGCTTTGGTTTCTGTAGCTGAGGACATCTTCTATGCCACAGAGAACCAGTGCAGTACCATGGATCCCTACCACCAGTATGGCTCAGAGCAGAGATTTCTACACAGAGGATATATCTATCTGTGGTCAAGCAATAAAGAAACCACCGTTGAGTTTCTCAGAGGCATGCATAGATGCTGTTTCTCATCAAGCAAAGCACCTCTTTCCAGTATCTCTTCTCTCTTCCTTTCTGAAAAGGATGCAAAACGGGAAGATCCAGGAGACAGCACTCTAAATGCTGGGAGACTACAGTGTGAAATGCATGCCTCTTCCTGTGATCTCCTTTGGGACTTTCATCTCAAAGCCTCCCGAGGACAACCTCAAATGATGGATTATGTGAGAAGTTTTGATGTATAACTGAAATAGTAACTGAAAAGTGGGACCTGGTCCCAGCTGTGCAAATCTGCAGGAATTCTGAGGAAGTCAGTGCAATTACTTCTATTTAAATGCTGTGGAAATGAGCTAAGAATCAAACCTACCACCTCTAAGTATTTCTACACCTCCAAAGGAGCAGTGTATCACTTAGAGGTATTTATGGCTCTAGGAGATCTTGAACAAAACTGCAGAATTGGAACAAGGAAACTGTGAAACCCACAATAAGCCTTCAGAATGAGAGAAAAGCCCAGCATCCAGTGCTACAACTATCATTTTCAAATGTCTTGTAAAGTGCCACTAGTGTTTAGAACAGGAAGACTTGACATACTGTGTGTCACATTCCTATTTTGATATATATATACAATGTCATTTCTAAGCACACAGTGATGTATAGAAAAGGGAGAACCTTTTGCATTTTTATATCAGATTTGTCCAAATTGCTGTTTTTTTTCTCCCTCATATTTTATGAAAAAAGTATTTGCGGTCTCTTTGGCAGTAAGTGAATGTCATCCGTCTTTTTGTTGTTTTCGCTTTCTTTCAGTATAACGTCATGTGCATGTATTTCAGGTTCTGCTTCTCTGCTGGAAAGGCAGGTAGAAATGACAGTTTATACTCTAAATAGAGATGGACTGCATTAATCCTTTGTGTGGACTTAGCAATTCAGAAATGGATGTAAGTGTGCTTAACTTGTACTAAGCAAACAGTTAGTGTATGTAAAAAGTAGTGAATATTAAAGATATTTCTGAACTCAGATTGTAATGCCTGTTACTACCATCCGTGATAAGCATGGATTTTCAAAGAATGACAAAGAGGAAGATAAAATGCTTCTGAAATATTTTATGTGGGATTTAAATTTTGTATACTGCAGCTAGAATTGGTTTATTGAAAAGGGAATCCATCTAGTTCGCCTCCAGAAACAAAGCAGTACATGGATACTGCAGCAAAAGGCAGCACCTGGGAAAGAGAGGAGAAAAAAAAAAAAAAAGGAGTAAATGTTTCAAAAAAAATTTCCTGACAACTCTTTTGTGATATTCTTTTTAAGAATCTGAAGTGTTATCATATTAAACTTTCCCCAGCCTTTCACCCAAACTGATCGTGTATTATATCCAAATAAGAAAACACTGGAGAAGTTTGTAAGAGCCCGCAGTGATTTGTTGAAGTAAGAGAAAGTTCATCTCTCAGTTCAAGGCAGGTGGAAGGAGGAGGTCAGGGACTTTATTCTGTTGTTTCTCAGTGGTTTTGCATTCAGTTGTAGCAAGCTCTCAGCAGCCCTGGAACGAACAGAATCTCAAACTACATTTCTAAAGCAGTGCAAAATCACAGAATCACAGAGTGGTTTGGGTTGAGACAGATGTCTGGGCCCATCTGTTCCAACCCCTGCTCCAGCCGGCACACCCAGAACAGGCTGCCCAGGCCCCTGTCCATGCAGCTTTGGAAGATCTCCAGGATGGAGAATCTACAGCTTCTCTAGGAAAGCTCTGCAGATCCTGAGCCAACCTCACAGTACCGAAATGCTTCCTGAAGTTCAGAGGGAACCTCCTCTGTTCCAGTTTGTGCCCATTGCCCCTTGCCCTGCCCCTGAGCACCAGAGCGAAGAGCCTGATTCTGTCCACTTTGCATCATCCCTTCAGGTATTTATAAACACTGATCCAGGCTCATTTTCATATTCCTTCCCAGGGTTATCTTGATAGATCCTGTTCTTTCTTATACTGGAGAATCCAAAACTATACAGAGCACTCCAGTTACAGCCTCATTAATACTGAGGAGGGAGGAAGAATCAACTCTACCTGCAGACTAGTGCAGCCCAGGTTGCCTTTAGCTTTGTTTACAATGAGAGCATGTTGCTGACTCATGTTTAACTTCTCAGCAAAACTACTTTCCAGCTGGGTGGGCCTCAGCATGTACTGATGATTGACACGGTTCTTCAGCTGCAGGACTTGGCACACCCCCTTGCTGAACTCCAAGTTTTTTCTGCCTGCCCATTTCTCCGGTCTGTCAGGGTTCTGCTAGGTGCCAACAGCCCACTGATGCAACGTTCCAGGTCCTGGTACCTGTCCCAAAAAAGAAGAGCCACATACCCCAGAGGACTTTGTGTTCAGAGATAAAACACCTGGCAAAGTCACAAGACGTATCTCTCTTCCCTTCTGCTCTCTCCTATTGCACGTGTCTCTCCAGCATTAGGGTAAGACCCTCAGTTTTCGGACACTCTCTCTCCTTCAATTTGGTTTATTAGTTTCAATTCTAATTATATTGTATTATAGTGTGTTCTCTTGTATTCTGATATTTCATAAATTAGTTTGTTTCTCCTCAGATTGTTGCCTCTGTTTTGTTTTTGGGCCCATCTCTCTACCCCCTTCCCCTTTTTTCTTTTTTTTTTCCTTCTCCTGGGGTGTGGATCCATGGATCCCTCTGCCCTGCTAGTCACGGAGCTGGGCCAAACCAGACCATAAACAGCTGACACTGCGGGTTACTGGCATTCCAACTAGATCTTGCACCACTCATCACAGCCATCTAGGCCCAGCTGTTCAGCCAGCCTTCAGTGCATCTCACTGGCTGCTCATTCAAATAATTTTCATGAGAATTTTAGTGCATAAGGACATTAGGAGGTGTACTGAGTGAGTGCTGTCGGTTCCCCCAAATCATGGTGGGCAAGACTACTGGACATATATTTGTGGTCTGTATACAAATATTCACACCTATAAAAAGTGATGCATTTGCTGTTACCAAAGCATTTATCGAGTGATTCTGATCAGCAGCATGATCTTTTTTTGCACTTTAGAGTAAACTCTAGCATGAGTTAAATAATAAATGTTAATAAATGACAAAAATGAAATCTTACCATTTCAATCAACAATCACAACAGGTACATTTCCATTTTCACAGCAATAAAAGGCTTTCATGTTGATATGAGTGGTTTGCCTCAAAGAGCTGATTGCATATTTTAAGAACTGGGAGGTCAGACCTGCAGAGAGCAAGAGAACGTAACACTTGAGTCAGAAACAACATTTCTTGAGAAGGAAGACTTTCCGGTTTGAATGCAAATTCCCTTCCTGTTGAAGGGAATCTAAATGATTGTGGCAACTTTCTTTATATCTGAAAAAAATGATAGAAAAGAAAATTCCTGGAATTTCATTGGGCTGATTGGACTTGACTGGGATGTAGGAGCCTGCTAGGAGTCTAGTCACAAAACAGCTCCTATATAAAGAACAATTTTTCAGTCAAAATGTATGCAGCAGAAGCCCCACATATTAAGGACAAAATTTATGTTTCCAGCTGGTTGCTTATTCTTGAAAGTAAGGAGGAAATCCATGTATTTCTGAAAGATTATTTATATCAAGAGTCTTTTAAACTGTAAGACATATTGCAGTTCTCTTTCACAGATGGAAACCACACTGCACTGTACACATCACACATTAATCTGGGCTGCTAGGTCACGAAGTTGGGAATGGACAACCTTGCTCTCTAAACTGCATATAGCACAAGGGTATGGAGTCTAGGTGTGGCTGAATCCACTCCTAGTCCCAGTCCCAGATCTGTTGAACAGCTTAGTTTGAGTTATTATATGTGCACCATCAATCTAATTTATAATCTCAGTGAAGCTAGCAAAACTGACAACTATTGGCCACTTACTGAGGATCTGTATTGGCAAGGCATCTTGATGACAAGTTGTAACGCTTAAGAGATGTCTCTATTCCAGGAGAGACTCTGCCTGCATCCAGATGCCAAGCAAGAAAGCCCGTGAGGCTCTTGGGCTGCTCAGTGTTTAGGAGGTAAGATGATCAGCTCATAGTCATAGCATTTAGCTCATGCTCAGTTGGACGCCTGTTGAACCAAGAGTTTGCTATTGATTCTTTGAACACCCAGTTTCTGACAGTATTGCAGTTGATACCTGTCTTGGAGATGACTTGATTGTTATTAGTCCTGAACAAGGTCGTGGTACCTCTTTGTGAGCAAGGCCTTGGGCATAATGGCCAGACTGAAGAAGAAAGTTGCAGGTGGTGGGGGTGAGCACACTGTCACAAGTTCATACTGTTTTTGCACTCACATATACTCTGTTACTGTTGTTGAATAGTGTAAGTACTGTAGGACACAGGAATATGGTTGATGTTGTCATAGGGGTTATAACTTTTGCTTTTTGACACTGTCATTTTTTTGTTAAATGACTGAAACTATTTCACATGCATCTCCACATCTTTGTTGCCTACTGTGCCATTTATTTGTATCACATGCTATAGAGAGACTTGACAAACATCCTATATTCATCTCAGATTATCTCTGCCAACTGACTGACCTTCACTGATACAGAAGTCAGGAAGGAGCTTGCTTTCATTTTGTGTATGTTGATGGACTCCAACGCATTTTTAGCACAAGCTGTATCAATTCAACTAATTCAACCGAATTGCCAGTTCTCATGAAACCTTCTCCAGAAATGCAAAGCGTTATTGCCAGGTCATACAATTTCTTATCTTTGTAAAATATTTCCATATGGTAGTTTGATAACTAATATTGTGGTCCTCTCGAATTTAAGTCCTTTAAGAAACCTTTAAGGAACTAACTCTACCTGCTCTTCCAAAACTTGAAGGCTTTTTTCAAGACAAAACTGGAGTCAGCTGTTTTGATTGAAGCACATTTAGTAATATTTAATCTTAATTGAGAACTTTCAAAGAGAAAGTTTGAGCTAAAGGCCTGTAAACTTGTCTCTCTGCTTAGCACTGCATCCTCTTCCCAGGACTTGTTGGACACCACACAGTATTCCTCACACACCTGTCACTTTATTTTCCTTATTTAACCCCAGCAACACCATAATATTTAACTTCATCACATGTGGAGATCAAAAGTCATATTGGTGATGCACTGCATGGTGGCAGGAGAATATGCTATACTTATTTATGATTCCTGCTCTGTACACTCTTTGACTTTGGAGGGTTGCATCCTATTTTTTTCATACGTTTATGTCCTTTGCTAAAGGAATATTTGGGAGACTTTTAAATAGAGTGATGCATACTAATGCAGTAACTATGAATTAAGGTGCAACAGTAAATTGTCTATAAACAAACAAACAAAAAAACCTTAAGTGCAATTGGCTTATCCTAAGTGTGTCTGCTTGTACTGCAAATAGAAAAAAAGCCCTGGAACTTTTATATTTGGAGGAACAAAAGTTATGCATTTACATTATCAAGTTTAACATATAATTTTAGGAGAAATTAAGAGCCTACGCAGTCCCAGAGCAATTTCTTAAACTCACTGCCCTGTTCCCAGAAAGGAATCTAACGAATGACAGAATGGAACAGATTGGTCTCTCCAAAAGTCTAGCTGGTAAAGCCCCCAACAATGTCTCCAGTACAGAGGAGAATGTCTACGCAGAAATCTAAAGACGCTCTTGGTGTCTCTTCCTGTCAAGGTTTCTGTCAAGCATAGCATACCTACCACACTACAGCTTGCCTTTGGCTATGATATTTCTGCCTGTGAATAGACTGAAGGCATCATGCTGCAGGATTGGGAAGATGGTGTTCTCCCTTTTGCCCACGGAGTGATCACAAACTGCAGTTACAAGGATGGCAGATGGCTGCTTTCTTAGTATATTGTGCTGAAACCTAAAGAACAGTTGTATGAGACAGCTGCAGTATACTGTTAGTAGAAATTTTTGTGCTTACTCTCAACAGACAGCCCAACTTGGATTTTCATCGTGGCAGCTGTCACAGCTGTAAACTGCAAAGAGCATGGCAGGGCCATTGCATTGTGACTGTTGTGGATTATCTGCCTCGCATAGGATTCATCTTAGCTGGTTATGTTAAGGTTGGTTATACTATTAAAACACGATGTTTAATGTCCCTGTGCTCCCCCTGCTTTATCACAGCCATTAACAGGAACAACTACAGATGTAAACTGTATAACTACCACCTTCCTGATAAAATTACATAGAATTTATCTGTATTGGCAATGCTCACTACTAGTAATGATAACTTCATGCTGCTCTTCATCCAAACACTTTGAATTATGTTATCTGTGACTGCTGCATAGAAATTAATCACATACAAATATGTTTTTTATGGGTATGAATTTATCTATACAAAGAAAAATGAATGCTCTGTATAGAATGTCTTGAAAAGAAAATATTAAATATGCTTTAGAAAGATAAAAACTTCGTATTTTAGAAAAGTGATGGATGACATGCATGTCAAAGCATTTTGTCTTCATTATTTCATTGTCTTCCGTGCTCTCAGATGTATAGCTATCCCTGTAACAACACTAAATAACACTGAGAGCCATTTTGAAAGTTCTGTAGAACATTCAGATAGTCAGGTTTCCACTGCAGGAAGTTGTGTCCAATTTGAGGACTTCTTTCTTGTAGTGTTTGTAATATGTTTCTGAGGAAAATGTGTCTGAATATTAACTAGGAAGCTGTTTTGCTCTATATTGTTTGGTAGAACAGTGTTAGAGTATGTCTACTCCTAGGCAACTCATCCCAGTCAACAGAGTGAGATCAGCTTTCTGAAGAGCTGACTGGTAGTCAGTGCCTGCTCAAGGTAACCTGGAGATATTCTTCTCCCACTACAACTCAAATGAAAGCAGATATTCCCCGAGTCAGGTTTTTGAGCCATGATTTGTGTCTCTGACAGGATTAATTGGAGATGATGTTGATCAAGAAAAACTTGTTCATATCTGAAAGCTGTGATACCTAGAAACCCTGTGCTAGAGACACAGAATCAAGAACAGCAGTGGACATCTGTCCTTCCATCTAGCAGGGGAATTGCAGAAGACATGGTACTCTTCAGCCACCAAGGGTTTTTGAATTTACACCTCCTTTATTGAGACATGTTGGGGAAGAGACAATACTCAGTGAAACTGAAACAGCCCATATACAAACTAAGAGTACATTTTTTAAAAGGTTTTTTATGAAGACTAGAAACGACATCAAAAAACATCTTAGAGATCTCCTAAGGCATTTGACTAGAAGAACAGTTTCAAAGAGAGTTAAAATATCCAGCCATTACAAATATGGCTAGAAAGGGAATGGACTTTGTACAAAGCTTTCTTTCTACTCCCATGAAGAGTCTGGAACAAAGTCGGTTACCTTCAAGGAAGAAAATTACCATATGATGTAGGCAACTCACTGGAAAATGAATTATTTCCACGGAAAGGCTTATTCTAAACAATGGAATACAGTGGAGTGGAGTGGAGTGGAGTGGAGTGGAGTGGAGTGGAGTGGAGTGGAGTGGAGTGGAGTGGAGTGGAGTGGAGTGGGGTAGGGTGGGGTGGAGTGGGGTAGGGTGGGGTGGAGTGGAGTGGAGTAGTTCAGTTAGAAGCAACATATAAAGTACATACAGTTCAACTGTCTGTTCATTTCAAGGTTAATTAAAAGTTAAAGAATGTTAATGAGGACGTTATCCAAATGCCTCTCGAGCACTGACATAATCTGGGGCATCAGCCACCTGGCTAGGAAGCCTGTTTCAATGTTTGTCCACTCTCACAGTAAATAATTTTTTCTTAATGTCCTGCTTTCTGATGGATGCTGGTAATGAGCCAGCAGTGTGTGCTTGCAGCCTGAAGGGCCAACTACATCCTGGGCTGCATCCTGGGCTGCATCAACAAAGGGATGAGTACTGCATCCAGGTCTGAGGCCTCCAGCACAGGAAATATGTGGAACTGTAGGAGCAGGTCCAGAGGAGGGCCACAAAGATGATCAGACGGCTAGAGTACCTCTCCTATAAAAAAAGGCTGATGGAATTGGTCTTGCTCAGTCTGGAGAAGAGAACGTTCTGGGAGATCATATTGCAGCTTGTCAGTACTTATGGGGAGCTTGTAAACAAGATGGAAATCAACTTTTTACATGCTCCTAAAGTGGCAAGTCAAGGAGGAACAGTTTTGAACTAAAAGAGGGGTGATTTAGATCAGATGCTTGGAGGAAATTCTTTACTCAGACGGTGGTGAGGCACTGGCACAGGCAGCCCACAGAAGCTCTGTCTCTCAGTTTGAGTGGAAGGAGTAAATCCAGAACTATACACAAGAACCCACCTCAGGTGATGGAGGCAGAAAGCCTGGAGACTTGCCCTATTTTAATCTTTAAAGCCAGCTACATTTAAGGGCCGCTCTCACAATAAGATTCCTGGGGACACCGGATATTTATTATAAATGTTTTGAGTATTGCTGAAGCCAGTGAGATAAAATCCCTGAGAAAGAATTTCTTGATTGTGCTAAGAACACAGCATAGAGTAATATGTAATGGTTTTACTACTTAAGTATCTCTTTCATTTCTCTTCTCAATCAATGGCGACATTCACCACGGATCCTCAGAAATCCCTTCTCAGTCCAAACTGCAGAAAGGTTGGTTAAACTGTTGAGACAGAAGTGTTTTGTGATGGTCTTTGCAGCAGATTTGAGATAGCATCAGTTTTAATTCAGATCCTTATCTGCTCTCATTAGCTGTGACATTTTACAGTGAGATTTTATATTAGCAGATGTATTATTTCTTAAAGTTCTCTATCTATCTGTCTATCCTTAGACAAACATTTGTTTACATCCACAGCAGGGATACAGATTGGGCAGACACTCTCTACAAGCAGGTCTCAAGGTCTCTTGTGCTTTGAAGAGCTCCTTTCTTGTTTTATATATACATAAAAACATTCCCTGTTTCTGAGGTGGTGTTCTCAGCTGCTATAAACCAGTCCCTTTCCCCTGTTGTCAGCCGAGCAGCAATGGAGAAGCAATGTGGTAAACCCTGTCTGAACCTTGGCGCAGGTCCATGTTAGTGGTGCTGTCTGTGGACCAGAACTTCTGTTAGTGCTTGGGCAGCACTGCTGGAGTAAGAGGAGCTGGGTCAACTTATATCATACGTATCTTGGAGAGACATCAGAGACCACAGGGCTTTCAACACTTAGGAAACACTCTCATCAACTTTCAGTCCCTCTCTTTACTGTTGAATTTATGTACCTTAAAGAGCTGTTAGTCCTGAAGTTAGTTACAGGTCCAGCAGCCTCCCCTTTGTGTCAGTTCCTGGGAAGCACACATAGAATTTGATAGGTTTTTTAACTTCCATCCATCAGCCTTAGCTCATCCTGCTGCCACTGAAGCCATCTGGAAGATTGTCCTTGCATGTGGTGAGTCAGGACTGCTTGCACTGAAGTGATGAAGGTCTACTATCTGCACGTGGAAACCAAGAGACTAATCTCTCCATTCAGCACATACTATTTTTAGGGTCAGAAATCGTCCACTTTTCTCTCATTTTCTCTTCTCTCAGTCTTTGTTTTTCTCCTTGACACAAGGCGTGATCAATATTTAATTTCTTTCCTTGTTAGACTCCCCACTGCAGCTCTGTCTTTGCTGCCTTTATTCCTATCTCCTGGACAAAAATCGGGATATTTTGCAGAAGACACTTCTGGTGCCCACTCTCCCATTTTCCCTTTTCTTTCCGTTAGGGTTTTGAACAGCTCCATCTCTCCCTGAGCAGCCCCCTGTCAGCACCTCAGCGAGCTAGGCCATTCTCCTCATGGCAAAGCACAGATAATGAATCATGAGAGTGAGAATTGGAGTAACAAAAGCACCGCCGAGAGTTCATTTTAATTGAAGACACAGACCGATGAAACAAATAGCACTTCCCATGTGAGGGAAGGGTGGGTGGAAGCATTTGTTTGACGCAAGCCAGCTGCTATCTGCGTGTTGGGCTAATCATCTGGAGTGCTGCAGAAGGACCACGGTTTAAGAGAACTGCACAGAGCTGTGACAGAAGGGTAGGCTACCGGAGCCTGTGTGTTTCCAGGGTGCAGGATCTGTTTTCAGCTCTGCAGAAGTACCCTGCTACCTAAAGATGGTGCTGACTCTCTATTTACCCCACAAGTAATGGAAGTCGAGAAGTGGAACCTTTTTTTTTTTGCCCACTCTCTTCTGATTTCTTTGACCCTTGCTAGGTGGTTTCACTAGCCATGCTCTGGAATTAGGTCTTCATAAACACCTGTGCTTATAAAAGCATGCTCATTGCCCCACTCCCATCCGGCATTTGCTGTTTGCATACTGGGATTTCAGAGATACCACCTCATCATGTTTTTCCAGGACTTATCTCTCACTGAACTGAGCTGTGGGAACATTAATAGTTTCCTTTGCAGAAGCTTGCAAGAGTTCCGTTAATCTCCTTGTAGGTTTTTATCAGCCTTTTTGAATCAATGTGAAGATTTAACAATGCTGTAAGTTCTGAAATATCTGAAGGTTCTTTATTTAATGAGGAAAAACTTATGATAGCAATAGGGAGTAATGGAAGTGAACCCAAAATACTGCATGATGTTTTGGTCTTGGGGAAGTGCAAACCAGAAGACACAGTTATTTCCACCAGCTAGAAGCTTGTTCCATCATATGCCTCCCTGCAACAGGCTGAGACAAAGGCTCAGAAGAACAAGTTCAGGAAATTTAAAAAATAAATGAAAAAAGAAAGAAAAGAAGTCAAAAGAAAAACGAAAAACCTAATTGGAGAGAAAATGTTTCAGAATAATCATCCTGATACATTGGGAAGGAGCTGAAGATGAGGCAGTGGTATTATCCACGGTGCAAACAGGTGTGAACCAGAGTAGTGGGGAGAGTATGTTACGTGATCTGCTCTCACAGACCTGCAGACTTCACCAGATGCCTTCCTAGTTTCTTTCCCGTCTTTCTTGGACTGCCAGTGTGGATCTCACCTCCTCTTCGTGCACTGCAAATGTAAAGAAAGATGTGGAGACACAATTCTCGCTCTGTCTTCCCCTTGCTATCTGCAATCTGTCCAAGAAGGAAAGGAAGGAAATTGTGAGTGTGCAGCTTGGCAAATGGCCCGTCTACTAGCAAAGTCTCAAAGACACGGTTCAAACAGAGGAGACAGAAACACACAGAATCACAGAATCACAGAATTATCGACGTTGGAAAAGACCTAGAAGATTATCCAGTCCAACCATTACCAATACTTCCCAGCTAAATCATACCCCTCAACGCAACATCCAAACGTTTCTTGAACATTCCCATGGTCGGTGATTCCACCACCTCCCTGGGCAGTGCATTCCAATGCCTGACTACCCTTTCCGAGTAGTAATACTTCCTAATGTCCAGCCTGAACCTCCCCTGGTGCAGCTTGAAACCATTCCCTCTAGTTCTATCACTGATTACACGAGAGAAGAGGCCGACCCCCAGCTCACCACAACCTCCCTTCAGGAAGTTATAGAGAGCTATAAGGTCTCCCCTGAGCCTCCTCTTCTCCAGGCTGAACAATCCCAGCTCCCTCAACCGCTCCTCATAAGGCCTGTGCTCCAGACCCCTCACCAGCTTCGTAGCCCTCCTCTGAACACGTTCCAGGGCCTCAATGTCTTTCTTGCAGTGAGGGGCCCAAAACTGAACACAGTACTCGAGGTGCGGCCGCACCAATGCCGAGTACAGGGGGACAATTACCTCCCTGTTCCTGCTAGTAACACTGTTTTTGATGCAAGCCAGGATGCCGTTGGCCTTCTTGGACACCTGGGCACACTGTCGGCTCATGTTCAGCCAAGCATCAATCAGTACCCCCAGGTCTGTTTCCTCAACACAGTCCTCCAGCCACTCCACCCCAAGCCCATAGCGCTGCCTGGGGTTGTTGTGGCCAAAGTGCAGGACCCGGCATTTGGTCCTGTTGAACCTCATCCCATTGGCTTCAACCCAGCTCACCAGTCTATCCAGATCCCTCTGCAGGGCCTCGCTACCCTCAGGCAGATCGACACTCCCTGCCAATTTGGTGTCATCCGCGAACTTACTGAGGGTGCACTCAATGCCCTCATCCAAGTCATCAATAAAGATGTTGAAGAGGACAGGCCCCAGCACCGACCCCTGGGGAACACCACTCATGACTGGTCTCCAACTGGATTTGACTCCATTTACCACCACTCTCTGGGCCCGGCCTTCCAGCCAGCTCCTTACCCAGCAGTGGTAAATTTCTTTTTGCTTCTGTTCTTCATAACTTCAGCATCATCTTTACTCTTCAACTCTTACCCTTTTGTGTGGTGAAGGGTTTGCTTGCTACTTTGCTTGCTGTATTTGCTACATCAATCTATAAGCAGTTTAAGAAACAGCAAAAAAAGACATTATAAGCAAAGAGAATTTGAGGTTCTTCAGGCTGAAAAAATAAGGAAAAATGAAAATAGTAATATAACACATAACAATCAAAATTTCAGGCTGCACATGCTGTCATGGAACTCGCACAGAACTGCTTGTGGAGGATGGGACCTGTGGTACTCCTTGCTACAGGATATTGGGGGACCACATCGTGAGTTTGATTACTCATGGCTTTTGTTTTCAAATGAATGCAGAGCAGTTAGAAAGAAATCCTGCACACATTCAGCTGGAGGGAGGTGTTGAAACCCTCAAAGTCATAGGTTTTTTTTTTTCACTTTTATTTTGTAGACCTCTCCTTTTCCAACAGAAGTGAACATTTCTAGAAATTTCACATATTTCAGTCAATATCACAGAATCACAGGATAGCAGAATGTCAGGAATTGGAAGGCACCTCAAAAGACTGTCTAGTCCAATGGCCCATGCTGGAGCAGGAACACCTAGATTAGGTCACACGTAGCTATTTTTAGTCTCCTGATGATATAAACACTCAGGGGTTACTCTAAATTTAAAACAACATGGAGAGCTTTTACAGCCTAGCATGCTGGGAGTTGGTTCATTGCTTCTAAAGAAATGGCTGAGATCACTCTTCTAAGATTTGAGTGGTCTCCAAGTTTCAGTCACATGCAATATTTCTTCTCCACTGGAATACTTTAACCGAAAGTTAGCATTCAGAAAAGTATGTGTGAACTGTGAATTCAAGATTCAGTCCCTCATTACTAGATAACTGCAGTAATCACTCAGCTGTCAGGTTGGAGCCAGCGATGTCATGTCTGTAAATGGTTTTCAAAGGCACTCATTCCCGCTGCTTATTTAAGTGAGTGCTAGTGAAACTTTTATTTACACTATAATGTATGTTCCTTTATTTTTTCCGTTACAGATCGAGGATCTGACTGCTCATTTTCACCTACAAACTGACCCTGCGTTGCTTGTATGTCAAGATCATCTTTAGCTTCAGAAACACAGAATTGGAGGACTCTGAGAAAAACCCTGGCTTGATGTGTTCATTGAAAGCTCTTTCATTCATTCTAGATCATTAAGCCAAGGAAACCTCAGGAAATGAAACGGTTGAGCACCGGTTTTTCCAAGTGACATAGAGTTTTTGGAGCGTCTGAAAAAATGTAACAAAACAAAAAAGATACCGCTGTAGAAGTTTCTGATTGTAGTTGGGAAAAAGATGTTTTTTCTACTCAACATTCCTTGTGGTTCAGTAGGAACTCTGTCTATCCTTACAAAAAGATGAATACATGTAAGACTATACTGGCTGTGTTTTAGACAATTAGGCATTTACATAGCTGTGCCTAAAACAGTAAACTTTAGTAATTACTGTGTATGAGCACTACCAACACATTAAGGCATTCCCCAGCTCACTTTCCAGTGAGCGCTCAGAGCTCTTTTCCACTGTGTTTTCTCATTCGTACAAGCTGCACAAATTGAGGACTTGTTTGTATCATCTTCCCATAACAAAGCAGTACAGTGAGCGTATCCGCTTTTGAATATATTCAACTATTTCTAAAGTTCCAAAACATGCATCAGATCAGGTTTTGTGACTACATATTTGTCCCTACCATTACTGTTGTTATGCTTTTTATGGTAGGGATTGAGACACTTCCAGCAACTGTGGAAGGTTTTACAGCCTTAGTAATTTGATTGACTTATTCCGAAAGATATGTTTTAGCATTTGGAGCAACAAAAGAGCAGTAACTCTTCTAGTTGTTATATTTCTGACTTACAAGTCAAACTCCAAAAGTTTACTCTTTGAAGTAAACATTGTTTGATTTAGAATGTCAAGAAAGATCGGCTGCTTTCGCCCATCTATTTATTATACCTTCAAAACAAACGACACAATGAGATGACTGATGACCTGGTCCCAGTGAACTTTTCTGGGTGCCACATGTATTGTGCCTTTGAGTGTTCCTTTGAATCTGTGCAACACAGATGCAAGAGCATTCTTCTTATTCTGGAACATTAAATTCACTTTTTGTACTGTTTTTTGTTTTTGTTTTTGTTTTTGTTTTTTTCCCCAGCATAAATTGCTGAAGCTTGTCATCAATTGAACCTGGAACACTTCACAGCTCATAATCTGGGCTTTGTGCTTCTGATCTTAGGGATCCTTGTTAAGCACTAGAAACACACGAAAAAATAAAGTGTTTGTTTATTTATATTCTTTCTTTCTTTTTTCTTTTTTTTTCATTTGTTCTGCTTTGGTTTTTAAGAAAGGGTTGATGCGACATATAATATTGGAATTACTATAGAGAAAGAGAAGGTCAGTAAAGCAGTGGTCCAGCCAGGAATGTGATCCGACAGCTGCTGGACCACCAGAGGCAGTGGCCAGAAAAGTGTTGGATGGCTTCAGATGTCCAAGCCTAATTGTTTTTTCCCTTCCTGTCTGGATGGTGCCATCATTTTCAGTGGGATGGCAGCCATGGGAAGGGAAGGAGATGTGGCTACCTCATCCATACTGACTTTCTGTAATTATCGCCATTTGAACACTTTTACCTCTATGAGGGGGCACTTTGAAGAGCAGAGGATTTCACATGTTTGTGGTGTTCTGGGATTCTTCATTGATAGGTAAGGTTTCTCTTAAAATAGTTGTGAGGTATCTTAAGTATTTTGCACAGGAAGCCTGTGGATATACATGGGGTCTCCTGCAGTCTGTGGGGTATCGCATCAGCGAATTTGAAGTCCCTGCTGAACTTTCATGTGCCTTCAGAGAACTCCAAGTCATGCAGCCTCCAGCTTTGCAGCAGGACATCTTCTAGTGTGAATTTCATGGTAGTTAGTGTCTGTCATAAGTGCCTTGCAAGTTTCAGTGAGACACTGTATTAACTTGAACTGCATGGGAGTCTGAGGGGTCTGAACACACTTGTATTCTGTTCCTCTTTGTACAGTGGCCTTCCCAAACTTCCATTCTTCCTGCAGCAGTGTGTTAGACACTGTTTGACAGTGTGCTACCTGTCTTTTCATCCACTGGCATACCATGATAGCAGAACTGTGTCCCACACTGTCACCTGACTGCTCAGGTGCATCCTCCTTTTCTTCCTACATGTAATGGAGCTTCTGGAGAAGCTTCTCGTCTGAAGAGGTGTTGTTACATGAGGGACACTAAGTTGCAAAATGAAGGAGGGTGCTACCTTTCTCATTTGATCTTCTCCCTTGTATACAGAGATGAGCGTTCATGCGCACGCTTCTGAGGAAGACAGTTCTGTGCCAGAGCAGTGGTGGATCTGCGAAGGAAAATCACAGACTTTCATTCTTCACACCCTTCTGCTTAACCCAGAAGGATCAGCAGGTCTTCAGGTGAGGGAGCATCTACTCAGGAAAAAGTAGTGTAGTTAGTGGTTAGGGTGCAGCATTTCCAAGTTAACTATAATACAACTCAGGCAGCTGAGATACAGGTAGCTCTGCATCAGCAAAGCCGTGGATGAGATCTGTGATTCTGATAGAAATGTAGAATAGGTTATGTCTCCAGAGATATACACAGGCTCTAACTAAAATTTCTACCTCTTCACTATTTAACATTTTTATAATTATTTAATGCTTTCCTTTGCTATTATATGGCATGAACACCTTGAAAAGCTAGGCAGCTTAGCCCTGCAAATTTGCTTCAAATGTGACCAGGCTCTGAGCAACCTGATCTCGCTGTAGATGTCCCTGTTCATTGCAAGGGAGTTGGGGGAGATGACCTTTGAGGGTCCCTTCCAACCCAAACAATTCTAATAGGAATTCTACTGTGAAAATTTTATTCTACAGAATAGTAATCAGGCACTGGAAAGAGGTCCCCAGGGAGGTGGTTGAGTCACCATCTCTGGAGGTGTTCAAGAAACATTTTGATGTGGGACTGAAATACACAGTTTAGTAGGTAAATATTGATGATGGATGGATGGTTGGACAGGATGATCATGGTGATCTTTTCCAACATCAGTCATTCTATGATTCACAGGGAATTTGTGCTCCAAAATCCATTAGGATTTAGGAAGAGACTACAGGCAGCCATAAACAACTGAGGCAGAACAGTTTAGATGCTCTGCGTCTTGCAATGTCCATCCAGTGAATGGATTCTCTGTGTCTAACTTGAGCTTCTTCCCTGGAGGAGCAATGAGAAGGTCCTTGCATCCCTGCAGTTTCATTGCTAATCAGTAGAGACTTCTTATCCCTCGAGCTTGCAGTTTGTCCCTTGAGAGAAGATCAGTTTAGGCACTCTTTTTATCCTCCTGCCACTGAAATCACAGAGTATTTTACCCTTGGGACCAGTAGGAGGAGAATTAGGCCAATACTCAGCTCTATTGAAAATCCCACTCTTTAATGAGGAGAAAAATGGGATGCTGATGACTGTGTTCTAAAACCTCTTCAGAGAAGACAGAATTTAAAGTGTACTGAAGAGAACAGAGATGCACATGCCTGCCTGACCTGATATTTCATCCTCCGATGATGGGTTTTCCTCTGAAAATGATACTTCTAATTGCCTATGGAATTCCATACCTCATCTAGTGAACATTAACACGACAGAGCAGGAACTACAGAAGAGTTGGTAACCTGTAGTAACTGCGTTCAGCTATTGTGAATTTCTCCTTGTGTTGCAGCATGATAACAGAAAAAAAATTAAATAGGCATATTTGCTGATTAACACAGAGACAGAGAAATTGCCCTACTTATTTATTTAATTATTATTTTACTTTATGACAGTGGTTAAACAAACAGCCATCTCCCACTACAACAGAAAACAAGTTCCAAAGAGCAGATGTTTAAATTACACTCAAGTGAAGCACATGCTACACATTAACTGAGAGAACACCTGTCTGGGGGAAACTTCTGCAGGAAGTTAGGATTAACTATCATACAAGTTGAAAAATGTAAAGCTACCTTGTTTTTCTGCTATGAAATAAAAGAAAATGATGGCATCCTCCTTTTAAGAAGACCCTATTCAAGGAAGTCCATGATAGTAGAACCCTCCAAGCCCCGAATATTTGTTGATAATAACTGAAAAGAAAAAAAAAAAGAAGAAAAAGAAAAGATGTAAAGTCATGTGTTCACTGATGTATTTGGATTAGAAATGCTGAGTGGGGATTTTGGTCACTTTCACCTGCTTACACAGACTTCCGATTAATAGTGCTGCCACTTGAAGCTTTGTTTGAACTGCCTTTTCCCATTTCCTTATCTTCTTTGCTCTCACTCTGCTCACTGCCACAAGATACAGTGCCAACTGTATCCTGAATTAAATCAAGAGAAGTGTGACCAGCAGGTCGAGGGAGGTGATCCTGCCCCCCTGCTCTGCTCTTGTGAGGCCCCACCTGGAGCACTATGTCCAGTTCTGAGGCCTCCAACACAAGAAGGACATGCAGTTATTAGAGCAGGTCCAGAGGAGGGCCACAAAGATGATCAGAAGGCTGGAACACCTCTCCTGCTGGAACAGGATGAGATAGCTGGGGCTTTTCAGCCTGGAGAAGGCTCCAGGAGGATCTTATAGTGGCCTTCCAGTACCTGAAAGGATCATACAGGAAAGCTGGGGAGGAACTGTTTATAAGGTAGCAAAAGGATGAGGGGAAATGACTTTAAATTGGAAGAAGGCAGATTTAGCCTAAATACTAGGAACAAATAATTATTTACTGTGAGAGTGGCGAGACACTGACACAGGTTGCCAAGTGATGTTGTGAATGTCTCCTCCCTGGAGGCATTCAAGACGAGGCTGGATGGGGCTTTGAACAATCTTAACATGGGCTCTGGTGAACACTTCTTCTGTTTTCCTATGTAGAACAACTACTTGTCTTGTTTCGGTTACACCATAATTAATTTTACATATTATTCTTGGTTTGTACGATGCAGTTATCTTAAATTCTGCTGTGTCACCCTTCAGCTTCATGCCATTAAGAAGACAAAGAAAGATTTTAACATTGTTTGTAAAGATTGTGTCAGGATCATCCTGAACCTAAAGTGAGGAGCAGAGCACCTTTGTATGTGAATAGCGGTGCAACAGCCACAAGGAAAGACCACAGATATCTTCCCAGACTGAGGAAGACAAATTTGTGTTTTGGTTCTAAAGGAAGTCGGAAGCCTCTGTGTGCACAAAGTCAAGAGCATTGGCCTCTGGGGAGGGAGGAGGTAACCCTGCCTTTGGGGTAAGGTTAATGAGAGATTAGCTCTGAAAGCAAAAAGTAGCAAAATCATTACACAGAGAGATCATATTACATCTTTTGCATTTTTTTATTATTGTATAGTAACTTAAATTTTTTTAACCTTTTTTTTTTTTTTTTTTTTTTCCTGCTGCCATGATGGCTATCTGGAGCATTGGGCATGTGGAGGTGGGACCATACTCACCCGAGATGTGATTTTTATTTCCAACACTCGAGGGCACTGTTGGCTTAGTTTTATGACAGTCGTGGTCCCACCGCCGGCAAGCCCCGCTCCGGATCCCACTCGCGGGAGCCTCGGCCTCCGTTGGGGTATGCATCTTCTGGTGCTCCTGCTCAGGTCCAGCCTCGGTCTTGATCCCCTGAAGTGGCTTGGGAACTTCTCCCAAACTATGGCGTCCGTGGCTCACGGCGTAGAATGAGGGCTTGACAAGTGCTATTGCAAAACCAGTCCAATTTCAGCATTTTCCAGTTAATGTGAGCACTTGGAATATTTGAATGAGGATTTCAGAACAAAGCTCAAGCATTTTTTTTTATTTTCATAGGATTATAGAATGTTTTGAGTTGGAAGCTAGACACTACATGGACAGCTGGATCAGGTGCTCAGAGCCCCATCCAGACTGACCTTGAATGTCTGCAGGGACAGGGCATCCACCGCCTCTCTGGGCAGCCTGTGCCAGTGCCTCACCACCCTCATTGTAAAAATCTTCTTCCTTACATCCAGTCTAAATCTTCTCTCTTTTAGTTTGAAACCCTTTCCCCTTGTCCTATCACAACAGAACCTGCTAAAGGGTCTGTCCCCTTCTTTCTCATAGACCCTCTTTAGGTACTGAAAAGATGATATCCGAAGCTTTGATACTTCTTAACTTGATTTCCTGTGGACTAGAAGACTCTTTATTTTATGCTATTTTAATTTTTTTTTTTTTTTATTTTACCCCAAAGCCTTGTCTTTGGTATGTTCCGAGCAATTTACCAGTTTGTGGGCCCCCAACAAAAGAAGGACATTGAACAGCTGGAGTGGGTCCAGAGGAGGGCCACAAAGATGATCAGAGGGCTGAAGCACCTCACCTATGGAGACAAGCTGAGAGAGCTGGCGCTTTTCAGTCTGGAGAAGAGAAGGCTCCAGGGGCATCTTATATAGGCATTCCAGCATCAGAAGGGATCCTACAAGTAAGCTGGGGAAAGACTTTTTATAAGGGCAGGTAGTGACAGGATGAGGGGAAATGGCTGGAAACTGGAAGACAGTAGATTTAGACTAGATATTAGGAAGAAGTTATTTGCTGTGAAATTGGTGAGACACTGGAACAGGTTGCCCAGAGAGTTTGTATATGCCCCCTCCCCGGAGGCATTCAAGGCCAGGCTGGATGGGGCTTTGAACAACCTGCTCTAGAGGGAGGTGTCCCTGCCTGTAGCAGGGAGATTAGAACTAGATGATCTTAAAGGTCTCTTCCAACCCAAACCATTCTGTGATTCTATGATTTCCCTTACTCTGGTTCCCCTTCACTATGATTGGAAATACCTTATTTTCCAAGTGTTGATTTTGACACCAAGTAAGAATTTAAAAACCAGTATGATTGGTGACAACTTAATTATTTAGAATCATAGAATCACATTTGTGCAGGCAAAAACCTGATTTTTTTGTGTTTTTTTTTTTTATTATTATTTTTTATTTTTTAAATCAATCAATTCCTCATCCTTGGCCATTTCTATAACAAAACAGTGATAATACCAGGTAATAGCCATGGGATTTAGAATGTGTTAGCCTTGTGACACCAAGTAAAACTGAATAATAAATTTAAAATCAAGTGTTTTCTTTTTTTCTTCTTCTTCTTTTTTTTTTTTTCCCCTCAGATATACAGAAAGAAACAAAGGTATTTTGTTTTTCAAAATTAATCAAGGTTTTTCTGTTCAAACCTTTTATGTGAAGTAGCTGACAGACTGACTATTTATGACTCCTAATAGCAAGGAAGCATGGTCTATTTTGATGTCCTGCATATTGAAAGTATTTTGATTTTACCTCTTCCCTCTGCTCTACAATACTGAAGGAGACCTACATGGAAGCTTCCTGATCTCCTAGTGGGGTGCATCTCTGTCATCACTTCCATTTTATGAATGGGAACTGAACTCAGTTTGGACTTGCTGGTATTTTTGAAGGAATAGGGAGCTGAAGCTGCCTTGCCTGCTGCCTGGCTCAGCAAATTAGCCCTCTTCTGAAAGTTTGTCTCTTCGTGCATCCCACTCTGTGCAATTATATCACTCCTCCTGCAGAGCACAAATACATTTTAAACAACTGAATTGGACTTTTTACTGATGATGTGATACTTATTTTCAGACTATGGACTAAGATGAGCAGCATCTCCAGCAGCTTCTAGTTCCCTTGTTCTCATTTTCCTCACTGAAACTCTAGCATTTTCCTCACCTTTTTGAAGTCTTCATGCAGATTTTCCCACTTCCAAAAACCTGGGGGAGTTTGAAACATTTCCCATGGAGTCAAGAACATATCAATGGGAGAGAAGAGTAACAAAAAGGGGGATGCTAGGGCTCTAATCAAGCTGCATTGCAGAAATACTTCTCCAGTGTCCCTCACCTAAAAGTGAATCAGTCTGGTAGGCAGCACCAATCAGGCAAGAGTAAGTATCCCAGCTCTCAAAAAGTTACCTATCTGCAGTCACAAACATCAGGAAGATTTAAACTCGGACATGCTTTGTGGCACCTTTTCTATTCCACAGTTTGCAATGTCAATTGAAAGCTAAAAATGACAGCAATGTTGGGCTGAACAGATCAGAGGTATAACTGGATATGAAATGAGAACTGGTTTTGATGCACAAGGGTATCTCAGATGAGACTTTTCCCATTCAAGTGTGTTGCTAAGAAAGGTGCTTGAGTGTTGAGTGAATAGACATACATTTGCACTTACCTATCTATATGCTTATGCAGAGAGGTACATACATATGTATACTTATGCTACAAGAATATATGATTACATGAAAATATAGGTGAAACAGTTGTGATAATACTAGAGCAAATTTGGTTACACAAAAAACAGAACATTTCACTGAAGCTTTTCACCCTACTCTCCTTTAGCAGATGAGTAATCAGTACCTTGGAGTCTGACTCTCTCTGTGCCAAAACATGTTTAATATTTGTCCAGTTTTATTTAATATTTTTATAGTTTACCCGGATAGTGGGATCAAGTGCATTCTCAGTAAGATTTCAGGGGACACCAGATTAGGGGGAATTTTGATCTGCTTAAGGGTAGGAAGTCTTTGCAGAAGGATCTGGATAAGCTAGATTCATGGGTCAAGTTCACTCTGATGACATTCAACGAAGTGCTGGGTGCTGCACTTGTGTCACAAGGGCCCCATGCAGTGGTATAGGCTCAGGGACATATCTGTGCTTGTTCACAGATGGCTAAAGGTGAGCCAGCAGTGTGCCTGGGTTGCTAAAAGGGCCAACTGCATCCTGGTTTGTATCAGAAATAATGAGGCCAGAAGGATGAGGGAAGGAATCATCTTTCTGTACTTGGCACTGGTGAGACTGCACCTACAGTAATGTATTCAGTTTTGGGTCCCTCTCTGCAAGAAGGATGTTAAGTTTCTGGAAACTGTACAGAGAAAAGCAATGAAGCTGGTCAAGGGACTAGAAAACAAGACGTATGGGGAGTGGCTGGGGGAACGGGTTGTTTAGTCTGTAGAAAAGCAGGCTTAACGGAGATGTCATTGCTCTCTACAACCAATTGAAAGGAGGGAATGCCAAGGAGGGTGTCAGCATTTTTTCTCAGGTGACAAGTGATAGGACTTGAAGAAATGGTCTCACTTTGCATCAGAGGACTGTTAGATTGGGCAATAGGTAGAATTTCTTCACAGAAAATGTGGTCATACATTGGAGCAGTCTGCCCAGAGAAGTGGTGGAGACCCCATCCCTGGAAGTGTTTAAGAGACAAGTGGGTGATGCTAAGAGACATGGTTTAGTGATGGGATTCTGTGGGTCAATTGGATGGCTGAACTTGGTGATCTTTAAGGTCATTTTCAACCTGGGTGATTCTAATCAGAGTCATAGAATGGTCTGGATTGAAAAGGACCACAATGATCATCTTGTTTCAACCCCCCTGCTATGTGCAGGGTCGCCAACCACCAGGCCAGGCTGCCCAGAGCCACATCCAGCCTGGCCTTGAATGCCTCCAGGGATGGGACGTCTGCAGCCTCCTTGGGCAACCTGTTCCAGTGCTTCACCACCCTCTGTGTGAAAAACTTCCTCCTAATATCTAACCTAAATCTCTCCTGTCTTAGTTTAAAACCATTCCCCCTTGTCCTATCATAATCCACCCTTGTAAACAGTCATTCTCCCTCCTGTTTATACGCTCCCTTCAAATATTGGAAGGCCACAATGAGGTCTCCCCGGAGCCTTCTCTTCTTCAAGCTAAACAAGCCCAGTTCCCTCAACCTTTCCTCACAGGAGAGGTGCTCCAGCCCTCTGGTTATCTTAGCGATCCTCCTCAGGATTAATTCCAAGAGCTCTGCATCCTTCTTGTGCTGGGTGCTCCAGGTCTGAATGTAGTACTCCAGATGGGGCCTCACAGGAGCTGAGCAGATGGGACAATCACCTCCCTCTCCCTGCTGGCCACCCCTTTTTTAATGCAGCCCAGAACACTGTTGGCCTTCCAGGCTGCAAGCCCACACTGCTGTCTCATGTCCAGTTTCTTGTTCACTAGGACCCCCAAGTCTGCAGGGCTGCTCTTAAAGAGGTCTTCCCCCAGTTTGTATAAATACCTGGGATTGGCCCAGCCCAAGTGCAGCACCTCGCATTTGTAATGATTCTGTGATTCTATGATCCTATAAAAAGTAAGTCTTGGGCAGGAAGTTTTATGGCACCAGGGTCCATGAGAGCCAGAAAATCTTTTTTTTTTTTTTTTTAAATACTATAGGGCAAGCATTTCCGACCTTCTGTCAATGGGCTGCATGAAGCCCAGGATAGCCCTACCTACAGCCGCCTCCTGCCCCAGACCTTCATGGTGGCAGCTCTGCCCCACTGACTGGCCCAACCTGGCCCCAGGCATGAACCCATCACTCACAACAACTGAACATCAGTGTGTGTGATCAGCACTGTCTGGTCTGAAACCGGGACATGGGGAAGGCACAGTGCAAGCTGACTCTGTTGATGGCAAATAACTCTGCATTTTGATGTAGTGCCTAAACACAGTCCTGTGAACAGTGAAAAATATGCAGCTGTTTATGAGAATAAGTTTCAAGATTGCCCAAAAATCATTACTTTTTTTTTTTTTTGCATACTTGCAACTCCATTTTCAGTTGACATGAATAAGTTATACGCAAATTTTCAAATGGAATGTACTGAGTTGCAATCAGATATTCAATTCAAGGAAAAATCTGATCATGTCTCTCTACCAGACTTTTATCAGGCTCATCCGACCAGACTAAAATATCTGTCACTTCATGATCACACTTTACTCATGTCATTGTTTTTTGGCAGTATGCACATTTGTGAATAACTGTTTTCAAGGATGAAGTACAGGAGAAGTAAGATTTCACCAAAAGACTCTGAACACCTTGAGAGCTCACTAAGAATTCATACCGCTTCCCTTGAACCAGACTGATGCATTAGTTTCACAAAAACAAGATCAAATATCCCACTAGTTTTATGATTGGTTGCTTTTTTTCTCTCTCTTTTTTATCTTTTAATGAAAAATATTTTAAAAGCACGTTTTGCTGGTTATGTACATTAGCTGTATTATTTGTCTATATTATTTATCTTCTATGTGGCCTAAGACAATTTCTCTTCACTCTATGAGGCACAGGCATGCCCAAAGTTTGGATGCACATGCTCTAGGATTCAGTACTATGGATATATGTGTTTTTTTATTATGAAAAACAAACAAAAACCTAAAGGAAGAAACAAAGTTATGGAGAGAAAGATTGTTGTGTTTTATATATACACAAAAATACTGACTTCGAGGGGAACTGTGTGCTGGCTTTCTTTGAAAGCAATGTGAATATAAAACTGGGGTGGGATGTAGTTACTGGGACACAGGTTGCTTGTGCCACACCAAATGTGCAAGTGCTCTCTGATCAGGACCTGACTGGAGCTCCTGAAGATCCTACGAGTGCTCTGTGATGGCAGTCAGTCTCAGGCCAGTACCTCATGCCCTGGCACTTCCATATCCTCCTCACTGATGCCTCCCCATCCTTACTGGCTATTCCTTAACTCCTAGCTCCATGCACTGATCACAGGCTTCCCCTGGGTGATCTCTGGCACAACAGCACTGCCCTCTGTGGGATGTTCCTCCCACTCACGCCCGGTCTCCATTGTTCAAGATGCACTTGGTGGCAGTGTATCTCTCTCCTGCTGCTTGCCATAATCAAGTCAAGTTCTATTATCTCAGAAAGTACCCTTCAAGAATATATCCCAGCCCATCAGACTTCTTGTGACCTGAAGTCAGCTGAGGCAGAATTAGTCTCACCATGGTCTTCCAAGTCATGTTCCTGCTGTTGGCCTTTCAGCTTCTCAGACATGACGTACTCAGCCAGAACAGACATAACAACAGTCCTTTTGTGTGGGACCTATCAGGTATTTAGGCAGAGGTGATCCAAGCAGCAGTGTGCCAATCATGTTCCTGGCAGATGTGACCCTAAAATCCCAGATCCCAGCCCTGAGTCCTGGGCTGAACTGTCAGCCACTTTTGCAACAAATGACCTCATGGTTGCTTTCTCAGCCTCCCTCGTGGTGTCAGCCCATTACTTACAGAGACAGAAGTGACCTCCCCACCACCTTCACAGCCACGTCCCTCCTACTGGCCCATGAGGGTCTGAAAAAGAGCTGACATTGTCATTGTCATAGCATTCCCACCCATCTCCTCCATGTGGCCTTCAAGCTGATTAGATACATTACCTCATGTTCCTCTTCCAACACAAGGTGACTGCCCTGGGATCTCAGGATCCCTCTCTGCTCCAAGGGGCCAAACAGCTTCGTGTAGGGCTAGGAGAAAAGATAATGGTGAGGGGATCGGATTATGGATATAGAGAGCTTTGAAGTTGATATGTTCTGGTCAGGGTTCAGGGATTAGCCTTTTAAGGTGAGGGAGTAGACACATTTTTGGAGAGGGTTTGGTGTTCTGCACAGTGTATCTGATCAGTGTTTATGGCACGGACTGACTTTGTGGGTTGGCTTTGTTTAGGGCTGGGGCAAGGGATAGGGGAAGAGTAAGGCAGAAGGACTACAGGTTTAGGCTTTAGCATAAATCAAAGCAAGATTTGAGGTTAGGGTATTGTAATTAGGATCCTGACGTTTTGTCAGGGAAAAAGATTGCATTTATAGGTTGCATTGCAGGGTTAAGTCGCTGGTTACAAAAATTCAATGACTCACACTGACTTCACAGAATAACAGAATAGTTGAGGTTGGAAGGGACTACTTGGAGTTGTCTAGCCCAACCCCTGTGCTTCAAGGGTCACCTAGAACATTGCCAAGGATCACTTCCAGGTGGGTTTTGAGCATCTCCAGAGATGCTCAGACACCACTACCTCTCTGTGCAGCCTGTTCCAGTGCCCTGTCACACTCAGGGTGAAAGCATTTTTTCTCACATGGAGACAGAACTTCCTGTGTTTCAGTTTGAGCTCACTGTCCCTTATCCTGTTACCAGGCACTATTGCAAACAGCTCAGCTGCTGCTCTTTGCTGGACTCTCTCCAGAAGTTCCCCATCTGCCTTGAACTGGGGAGCCCAAAACTGGACACAATACTCTAGACATGGCCTCACCAGGGTGATGCAGGGGAGGGGGTGGGGATCACATCTCTGATGCATCTGCCACCCCATCAGTTTGGTATTGTTAGCAAGAAAGTAAATAGTTTCTTGTAAATCTGAATAAAGACAGGAAAGCAGCACTCATGGAGTTGGGAATAGAAGGAAACATTTCCATTTGGACCAGGCTGATGCCAGCAAATGTCTCTGGTTTTTCGTGGGCTTCTGTGAATGAATAGCTGATGTGTACTGATCTGCTGAGCAGGCCTTTGCACTCCCTGCCCATTTATCTGCCAGGGATTGATGTGTATTTTGAGGAACACAGCTTTTGAAAGAAGTTTTCCAGAGCAGCCCAAGTCAAGTTCCTGTAATGTGTAAAGCAAGGGAAGAGCCCTCCTCTGAAAGCTGGGGGAAGAAGTTCACATCCAGGTCCTAGTGGAACAATTTGTGCCCTTCTCATGAAATGTACACTTAGAAGACATGGGTAGCAAATAGTTTATTTTTAAGGGAAGAGAAATTTGGAGATGCCTGTCATGAAAATAAATACTTGGTTGGGGACACAGTGTAATGGCAAGATGGAATATGTTTCACAGTGTGTTGCTGTGGTTTCACAGAGGTGGATGCTTTGTAATTTTTGCAGCACGGATAGCATTGTGTTCATAAGATAGCTAAAAAGCAACAGCTCATCTACCACTAGGCAATCCCACAAGCGTTACAAGAGGTCTGTGCTATTATCTGTTTTCCAGACACTTAGTTTAGCAGGAATCTTAGGAGATGCAGACTGCAATCCCTGTAACATCAATTTTACGCTTGAGGAATTTCTAAAGTTTGAATGAAAGTCATTCTATACATGCTTGGCAAGAAGAGTTTCAACTGATTCCATGCCAGGAGTGTGGAAGTAGTGTGTTTCTGTTAAGTCAACAGAACAGGACACCCAAAGATTGCAGTGGTTGGACACTCTGAGCTGGGCTCCTGTTGGAAAGCTCTAATAGAGCCCCTCATGAACCCTTGTTGACTGTGGCCAATTAATGCATTACCCTGCCAATTTTTTTTTTTTTTTCTATAACTCCCAGGATAATTTTCTCCATAATTTTATTCTCTAGTCTCAGAATTGAAAATCGCATGTGCAAAATACCTGAAGAGATGATGCCAAGTGGATGGAGGCAGGCTCTTTTCCGTGGTGTCCAGAGACATGATTAGAGGCAGTGAGCACAAACTGCAACACAGAATCATAGAATCATAGAATCACCAAGGTTGGAAAAGACCTTCAAGATCATCCAGTCCAACCGTTCACCTATCACCAATAGCTCCCACTAAACCATGTCCCTCAACACAACATCCAATCGTTCCTTGAACACCCCCAGGGTCGGTGACTCCACCACCTCCCTGGGCAGCCCATTCCAGTGCCTGACCACCCTTTCTGAGAAGTAATATTTCCTAATGTCCAGCCTGAATCTCCCCCGCCGCAGCTTGAAACCATTCCCTCTAGTCCTATCACTAATGACACGAGAGAAGAGGCTGATCCAGAGCTCACTACAACCTCCCTTCAGGAAGTTATAGAGAGCAATAAGGTCTCCCCTGAGCCTCCTCTTCTCCAGGCTGAACATTCCCAGCTCCTTCAGCCTCTCCTCATATGGCCTGTGCTCCAGACCCCTCACCAGCTTTGTTGCCCTTCTTTGAACACATTCCAAGGCCTCGATGCCTTTCTTGAAGTGAGGGGCCCAAATTAAATTGCAGTGAGGGGCCAAAAGAAGATTCTGTCTGAACAGTAGGAAGCACTTCTGTACTGTGCTGATGGCAGAGCACTGGCATGAGTTGCCCGTAGAGGTGGTAGAGCCTCCTCCCTGGTGATCTTCAAAACACATCTGGACATGATACTGGGCAGCTTGCTCTAAGTGTCCCTGACTGAGCAGGGGTTGGACCAGATGACTTCCGGATGTCCCTTCCAACTACAACTGTGATTCTCTGAGATTTAGTGTGACTGAAATCAGTGTTTTTCTTTTGGAAATATTTACTTTCTGACAACTGGCTTATTTATTTTGTGGAAATATTCTACCTGAAAGGTTTGGACTGTTCTAATATGAGCGTATCACAAATGTAGCATGTATGCATTGGTCTGAAGTTCATGCTACATGTCATCCTAGGAAAGTACGGCACAATAGCCATTCCTGATATATGATGCTATATATATATATTATTGAAGCTAATCTACCATCCTTAAAATAGATAAAGAAAAAATATAGTTCCCAATGTCTTTCTAAAGATATCTTTAGCAAAAAAAAATTAAATATTTACAAGCTTGTGGGAACACCAGTATTGTCCTTGTTCAAAATGGCTTTGAAAGAAGTTATTTGAGATGACAAATTTAAAAGTTGGTGCGTGTGATATGACAGGGCTCAGGAAAATGACATAACCAAATGAGGCAAAGCACATTTAAAATTATTGATAGGATTTACTACAGCATGTAATGGAGCTGTCAAGCAGTCTAGGTCTCTCATTTGGTTGTTACTGTTGCCTCACTGCACTTTGGTATGACAGGGCTCCGCTTCCTCAAAGGTGACAGGCTTTTGCATCCTGACTGCATTGGATTCTGTGATAAAAATCCTTCATGCAAGGCAATGAATAGCTGAATAGCGATACAGAAAATCTGAATCTTGCTTAACTTGAAAAACTGTCTTACAGGGATGTGGCAGCTCAAATGATCCTGGAAACCTAAGTAAATCTACAGCAACAAGATTGTGGAGAAGAGTCTTGGTTCAAATACGGAGTTGGTCTCTTTCCAAAACAAGTTTTTTAACGTCCTGTTGAGGTATTGGTCTCGTTCAGCTGATGAGAGCTGTAGGAATGGCTCAGACCATGCTGTGGAGAATGTGAGCTCTTCAGTTACCAAGCACCATTCATGACAATGCTTCTCCTCAAGACCACCTGCGACAAACTTACAAAGGCTGCAGAAGCAGAGGCCATGATAAAAACAGAGGATTAGGCCAGACTTCAGCTGTAATCGTGATCAAGTGAGTAGCAGAGCTAGTACCCAAATAAAAGAGCTTCATCAGGTAAGCTATTCATAGCGTGCATACTTCATTGGTTTGGCAGAGCTCAAGGACTGCATGGCACCTCCTGGAGCACTATCCATCAGGATTATTTAAGTGCATGGAAGCAATGAGAGCCCTTGTAACAATGCTGTTTTTCACTGGCAACAGATCTAGCCACAGTGTATACTTTCCTACACTGTAAAGCAGTTGGGTACCATGGGGATTAGCATAGTTTAAATGCCAAGACAGATTATAGCAAAACAGACAGTTTGGAAAGGGCTGGACCATGGCCAGGCAAAGCAGTGCTGGGGGTCTGCTGATTCTCTCCATGCCAGTTGGTGCTTCAGAGGAACTGTTGTACTTCACCTTTTCAGTGATCTTCTGGTGGTGCTTGCTGGGACAGAGCATCTCCACCACATCACACTGGGCAGAGCCCCTTCCCCATGATCCAGCACACAGTGGAGCGCTCTGCCTTTCTCCTGCAGTATCCATATGGCAGCTGATGTCGGGAGCCAAGCAGTCACTTAATTTTTCATTCTATTAAGTATTCATGCTTTATTCCCCCGTCTTGCTGTTGTTGTTCCTAAACATGACAGACAATAATCAGAAAACAAAAGCATTTAAGTTCTCTCTTCTGGCAAAGCAGCACATTCACAACCAACATCAAAGGTGGGGTTTAGTGATCATTAGTGCAATACCAAGTTTCAACATGATCAAAGCAATCAGTGCCCAGGCAAATAAAGAAGATGGAGCTCTGATTCAGCCGCTCCATAAAAGGCAACAATAAAGAGATCTGGGGAGAGGGTGAGAGCATGGTAAATATAGAAGGGCATACAGCTGAGATATCCTTTTACATCAAAACTAATTTTCATTTCTTATCCAATTATACCTCTGATCTGTTCAGCCCAACATTGCTGTCATCTTTAGCTTTCAATTGACATTGCAATAGTGGAATAGAAAAAGCTACCACAAAGCATGTCTCAGTTGAAATTCTTCCTGACGTTGTGACTGCAGATGGTTAATTTTTTGAGAGCTGGGATACATGCTCTTGCCTGATTGGTGCTGCCTACCAGACTGATTCACTTTTAGGTGAGGGACTCTAGCTATCGCCTAATCAGTAACAACAGACTTTTTGCTTGCTCCAACATAGGGTAAAAAGCTCAGAATGTAGGGATGCTGTATTTACTGCAGCTGTGTATCAGAAAAATTAATGTGGCAGCAGGCATGCATAGTGGTGACATTCTTAAGGCTACCATAAAGGACTGATAACATTTTTTCTCACTGACTTCCACAGCCCAGGCTTCGAAAATGCTAAAGGAAAACCACAGAATCATAGAATGGCTTAGGTTGGGAGGGATCTTAAGATTGCCTGGTTCTAATCCCCCAGCCATGGACAGTCACACCTTCCACCAGATGAGGCTGCCCAGAGCCCCATCCAACCTGGCCTTGAACTCATGCAGGGATGGGGCATCTACAGCTTCTCCGGGCAGCTGTGCCAGGGCCTCACCACTCTCTGAGTAAAGAATTTCTTTTAAGAATCTAGTCTAAATCTCCCTTCTTCCTGTTTAAATCCATTTCCCCTTGTCCTATCAATATCAAACTGTGAAAACCTCAGTCACCCTCCTGTTCATGAGCTCCCTTTAAGCATTGGGAGGATGCGCTGAGGTCTCCCCAAAGCCTTCTCTTTTCCCTGTCTGCACACATATCTGGGATTGCCTCAACTGACATGCAGCACACATGGAGTCTCATTAGGTTCATGTGGGCCCACTTCTCATATTTGTTCCAATCCCTTTGGGTGGCATCCCTTCTTTCCATTGTATCAACAGCACCATTCAGCTTGGCGTCATCAGCAACCTTGCTGAGGGCACACTCAATCCCACTGTCCATGTCATTGATAAAGATGTTAAAGAACACCAGTCTTATGGCAGAACCCTTGGGGCCACCGTCCATGTCCAGCCTCCATCTAGACACTGAGCAATTGACCACAGCCTCTGGCTGTGACCATTTAACCAATTCTTTATCAGGATAATCCCCTTTTCAAATCCATGTCTTTTAGAGATAAGGGTGTGATGTGGGATTGTGCCAAAAACCTTTCACAAGTACAGGTAGATTACATCAGTTTTTCTTCTGTTGTTGCTGAGGTGACACCTCTGAAACACCCATCTGTGTCTTAAAATACTTCAAACACACAGAATCTTCTGTGTGCCAGAGATACCATCCCAGTCACTGCTTGCTGCAATTGCATAATCATGCTGTCTGCTCTGCATTCAGATCCAAGGATATTTGAATTCAAGCAAGTTTGCTCATGTCACCAATCTGAGTGGTGCAGTCAACGCAATCGAAAGGAGGGCATTCAGAGGGGCCTTGACAGGCTTGAGAAGAGGACACGTGAGAGCATAATGAGTTTCAACAAGGCCAAGTGTAAGTTGTTGTGCTTGGGTTGAGGCAATCCCAGATATATGTAAGGTTGAGGGAGCTGGGCTTGTTCAGTCTGGAGAAAAGAAGGCTGTGGAAAGACCTCATTGATGCCTTCCAGTACATGAAGGGAACTTACTAGCAGGAAGGGGACCAAATATTTATGTGGTCTGATACATATAGAACAAGTGGGAACAGTTTTAAAACAAAAGAGGGGAGTTTTACGTTCGATATTTGGAGGAAATTAGTTACTCCAGGGGTGCTGAGGCCCTGGTACAGCTGCCCAGCGAAGTTGTGGTACCCCATCCCTGGAGGCACTCAAGGCCATATTGGATGGGGCCTTGGGCAGCTCAGCTGATGGGGGGCAGCCCTGCCCATAGCAGAGGGTTGGAATCAGGTGGTCTTAAGGTCCCTTCAAACTTAAGCCATTCCATGATTGTATGATTCAGTGATACTGACTCAGGTCAAGATGGGCGGGAAGCTATCAGAGTCTGCATTTTGGAACTTGGAGAGATGGGAGTTCGGGGTGGGTTTTGTTTTTTTAAATTAACCTAGATTTCTGAAAGTCTACTGCCTGGACACGTAGTCCAAAACTGCAACTGAAATCAGTTTGTCTTCTCCTGTGTAAGCTAAAGTACCTGAGTTTCCAAAGACTTTCTCTGGAGGACAGATTTTCTACACTGACTGACTTGTGAAAAGGATGTTACAGAGTGTGTGTTAGAAGGAGAAAAACAAAAGATCAGACACGGTAAAAAGGAACACACTGTCAGGTCACGAAAATTGTACAGAATCAGCAAAGCATGATGGAATATCGGCATGTTGTGTAGACAGTTGTCTTGGTTTCAGCTGGGACAAAGTTGATAGTTCATAGTGGCTGGTATGATGCTATGTTTTGAATTTAGGGGGGAAATGATATTCATAACACACCAACATTTTAGTTGAGCAGTGCTGTACAGCCAAGGACATTTCAGTGTCCTTGCAGCTGTTCACTGCACAAGGAGATGGGAGGAGACAGAACCAGGTCAGCTGACACAAGCTGGACAAAGGGATGTTCCATACTATATGGCATCATGCAAAAAAAGCTTAAAAAGAAGTGCGGAACTAGCCAGGCAGGCAACCCTTGTTTGGGGACTGGCTGGTCGTTGTTGACAGATAATGAACAATTGCTTGTGCAACACTTGATTTATAAATACATACATACAAATATATATATATATACATACATGTATGTATATATATAAATAATATATTAATAATAATAATATATATTATTATTTATATATATACATACATGTAATTACATATATACATACATACATGTATGTATATATATAAATAATATATTAATAATAATATATATATTATTTATATATATACATACATTTATATATATATATTTGTATGTATGTATTTATAAATCAAGTGTTGCATATATATGTATATATATATTACATAATAATATATAAATAATAATATATATTATTATTATATATAATAATATATATAATATATACATTATTTATATATATTATTAATATATAAATAGTATATATAAAATATATATTAAAATAATATATATATATATACATATACATGTGTGTATATATATATATATACATACACACACATATATATATAAAATATAAAATTGTCATTACTTTTATTTCTCTCTCTTCCTTTTATGTATTAATAAATAGTCTTAATCTCAACCCACGAGTTCTACTTTTTTTCCCAATTCTCTCCCCTGTCTCACCGGGAGGTAGAGGGGAGTGAATTAGTAACTGTGGTGCTGAGCTACCTGCTGGGTTAAACCACAACAGCAGCAATTTAAACATGAGTTTGTCAACTGCTAAGAGAAAAAGAAATGGAAGTTACTGTTTGAATTGTGTCTTGGAAAAAGGAAGTCATGGGAAGTCACAAAGGATAAAGAGCAATTAATTAACAGACTGAGTATGTTGAGTACTGGAAGAAAATTATTTAGCTTAAAAGAATGGGATGGGTAATTAAGCTTGAGGCAGTGAGCTGCTTGTTTGTGTTGGCAGTGAGTGTAAAACTGGTGCTGCTTTGTTCACACCCACAAAGCTTTGTCAGTGTACACAGTAGAGCAATGCAGCTCTTAATCTGAATCACGAAACAGCTTCAGCTGGATAGCTTTCACATTTTGCTTTATAAATATCCACTCCATCTTCTGGATGAGAGCAGAATAAGCTGTTCTACCTACTGGAACCTCTTCAAACTCATCTACTTTCTACTTCAGAAGTAAAGAGGGTTTCCTTCCAGAAGCTCTGAAGCTATGATAGTATAGTCACCTGTGCCTCTTCAGCATGTAATCAAGCATCCCTCTAATCCCTGGAGAGCTGGGTGCATAGCTGCCGGATCACCAGGGACTGGCATATGAAGCAGAGGGCACAAGCCAGCAAGTAGAAAATGGTGATCAGACTTACAGTCTGATCAAAAAAGATTCCTGGGCAATTTTTGCTACTCTGGTTTTTAGCTGTGAGCTCCCTGTTCCAATAATCTTGGTCCTTTCTTTAGGAAAATCATTCTGTGTCCCGCAGGATCAATGACCAATGGTTCTATGTCCAGGTGGAGGCCAGATGTCCCCCAGGGGACTGTCTTGGGACTGGTGCTCTTCAACATCTTTATCAATGACATTGATTATGGAGTGCACACTCAGCAAGTTTGCACATGACACCAAGCTGAGTGGTGTGGTTGACACAATGGAAGGAAGGGATGCCATTCAGTGGGACCTCAACAGATTTGAAAGGTGGACCTGTGTGAATCTGATAAGGTTCAATACAGCAAAGTGCAAGGTTTTGCACTTGGGCTAGAGAAATCCCCAGCATATATAGAGACTGGAAGGAGTAGTCCTTGTGAGTAGCCCTGCAGACAAGGACCTGGGAGTCCTGGTGGATGAAAAAGTTAACATGAGGCAGCAATCTGCTCTTGCAGCTCAGAAGGCCAATGGTTTCCTGGGCTCCATCAGAAGAGTGGTGGCCAGCAGGGACAGGGAGTTGTTTGTCCCTTTCTACTCTGCCCTTACAAGGCCCCATCTGGAGTACTGTGCACAGGTCTGGAGCCCCCAGTACATGAAAGACAGGAAGCTGTTGGAGGGGGTCCACAGAAGAGCCACAAAGACAATCAGAGGGCTGGAGCACCTCCCCTACGAAGACAGGCTGAGAGAGCTGGGCTTGTTCAGTCCAGAGAAGAGAAGGCTGTGGGGAGACTTAACTGTAGCCTTTCTGTACCTAAATGGAGCCTACGAACAGGAAAGGAGTCAACTCTTTGCAAGGGTAGCTATTGGCAGGATGAGAGGAAATTGTCTTAAGTTGAGGGCGAGAAGATTTAAGGTGGTTATCAAAGGGAAGTTCTTTATCAAAAGAGTGGTGAGGTGCTGCAACAGGCTGCCCAGAAAGGCTGTGGATGCTCCATCCCTGGTGGTGTTCAAGGCCAGGTTGGATGGGGCCCTGGGCAGTCTTATCTAGTATTAGATATGGATGTGGGTGGCCCTGCATGCAGCAGGGGGGTTGGAGGTGATCCTTGAGGTCCCTTCCAACCCACGACATTCTATGTTTCTATGATTCTGTGATTCTATGATCCTATGATTCTATGATTCTATGAAAAAGGCAAATGCCTGTTTATGACTTCTGACCTAACAGTCAGGGCATCCACCTGAGTGGCCTGACTTCCACTGAGCAGTCAGTGACAATGCTGAACAAGGAAATGTCATGAGTTTTGACCACATTTTCAGATAACACAGGTGATAGGTTCCAAAACTGATGTCCATCCAGTCCCAGGGCTACTGGTACCTGTGCACACCAGTACCAAGCTTAGCCGTGTTCTTTTTCTTCCTGAAGCTGCTGCTGAGCCTAGTAGCCCATGCCATTAGCCCATGCCATTAGCCCATGCCATTAGCCCATGCCAATGAACTCTGGCATCAACAGCTGGAGGAAGGGACAAAGCTCCAGGGTGTGCAGATTTGTGGGGACTTAGCTTAAGGGGATTGGGAAGAAGGCTGCTGATCAGGTGCAGTGACCCTTTAGAAAACATTCTGCTCACATTATTCCCCAGAACTGTCTCTTCTAGTCTTCTCTCCTCTGAAGTAAATGTACTGTTAGTATTTTTCACTGTCATCTCAGGTGGCCCTTTGACATTTGTAGCAACGTGTCATGGTTTTGTAATTTTTGCTATTGGTATTCCACATCACAACATCATGTGGAGCACAGAGAAGAAGTACTACACGTCCCAGGGGACCTCACGGTCAGAGAGGGAAAATACGTCATGGAAGCGACACTCGCTTCTCTCTCTCTCACTGCCTGGCAGTGGGTGTGGGTGTGCTTCCGAGCTGCGGCGCCTTCAATTTCAAAGTAGGCTTCTCGGTCTTCAGAAACCTCTCTCTCCCTTATTTCACTTGATTTATTAGCCTTTCAATTATATTGTATTATAGTGTGTTATCTTGCATTCCGATATCATAGTTAGTAAAATAAGTTTTACTCCTCAGATCGTTGCCGCTGCTCCGTTTGTTTCCTTGAGCCCAGCTCCCATCTCCCTACCCCTTTCCCTTTTTTCCTTCCCATTTGTCGGGGGGGGGAGGGGCCGGAGGGCCCACGGGCCTACTGCCCCCTCCCCTGTCACGGACACAGATTGATCTAGATAACTCCGCGACAGTTCTTGGTGGAGAATGCGGGCATCTCTCTCAGACTGGAGTGTATCTCGCATTCTCCACCAAGAACTGGACACAAGGCAGGATTGATTTCTGTGCAAAACAGTAATACATCCCCACCTGGATCAGTCACTCTGCCTTTTCTGTTCAGATCTGCATCCAATCAAAGGGAATTAAAGGAAGATTTCTGTCTTCTTGCTGCAGATTGGGAGAAGTGGGGGAGAGCACTGTTGCTGAGAATGGCTTCTACTTCCCTTCCTTCACAGCTGTGGTAGCTGAGCCTGAGTGGACTAGACTATTGTTGGGTAAAAGGGAAGTTGTACAATTCTTAAGAAAGAGCCATTTCTCATTTTCCAGGAGGTTGCAGTTCACCTGGTACTGTTTTCTTGGGATTGTACCTATGTCCACCTTCAAATGCAGAGTTGCTGCATGCTTTGATCCATGCCTAGAGGAAATATAAAATATTTCAAAGCCCATTGAGCATGTGTGTGAACCTGATTACCATCTGAAGAGATACAGTAGCCATCAGACAGCTCACCCTTTGCAAAGGATGTGTATACCAGGCAAACAGTCTGGAATGGTCCTGCTACTATATAAGAGGAGTAATGTCTTCAAGATTTAGTTCCTCCACTGCCCACAGGTGCTGAACCCCTGTCCTAAGGGTGCTCCCAAGGGCAGACCTGACACTGTGACTTGACTCTAAGTGCAGCGCAGGAAAAGGCAGGTCCTGTGCCTCCTCCTGCTCTTCCATGTTGTTTTCATTTCTTTGGCAGATACATGGACCCTAATGCCCAGATGCTAGATGAGGCATTTGTCTGTAAAAGTAACACGCTGTTCAGGGAGCCTTTTTCCATCATCCCCAAGGAAAACTTGCAAACCTGTGGTAATAGAGACAACATGAGAGGAGTCACTGAATACAATAGTGATGGAGGGTTTGCAGAATTGTCTGAGAAGAGAAGGAGACACAACTGGTTCCACCAAAGAACTCTACTCTTTGCTCCCCAGAAATGCCTCACAGAGCAGAACCTGCTGCTCACAATAAAGGTGACCATTGTGCCTAGGCTAGCGGTTGTGATAGTAGGCATCCATACTGCATTATACAGCATTTTTGGCTTGTCCAACCCCTGGTTGAAGCCTCATGCTGAGGTGCTTGCAGTATGATCTTCCTCTTATCACCTGGACTTCACTCTTTTGTGTCTCACTAGCCTCCACTGTCTCTCTTCAGTGTTATGCCTGAATGGCTGACCTCTTCCTCGAACTCTAACAGTTTCATGTTTGATTTATGAAGCAACTCAGAGAGGCATCACTAAACACAGCGAATGCAGCTAATGACTACAAGGTTTAATATCCCTCTCAGCCTCCTAATTACAGCTCCCCAGTACCAAAGGGGCAAGGAGAAACATGGCATTGGCAGCCATTACACGAGCACTGCACATACCATCAAACACAGGACACAGGGGTAGGCACTGTGGTGGCATATATACTATCTCTGGCTGGAAGATGGAGAGAAAACTACAGATAAGTGCATATGAGTGTGCTGCACAGAGGGGCTGTGTGCCAGTCAGTCATTCAGAGGGGTGATGTGAACTACCAGCAGCAGTCCTGTTGGAGATCACTTTCCCCACAGAAGAAGCAGACACCAGCTGGGAATTCCTGGGAGGCAGATGCACCACGGTAGGAGGATGACATCACCAACTGCAATTGTGCATTATCTTTCAGAGTTGTGGTTTATTTGAAATCTGTTTCCAACTGACCTGACAAATTCATTTCCAAGAAAACAACAGATGGCAGCAGACAGATGGCTTAGTAATTTCAAAGACTCTCCAGAGAAAGGAAGTGTCTCTATAAGCCTGCACTGTCTTGGCATTAGAAAGAATGAGATCTTAACATCTGCAATAGCTGTGTGTTAGAAGAACATGGTGTAGGCTGGACACTTGCAGTTGTTCTCATGGTCCGCTCTGGCATAGCTTCATGATTCTCAGACTTTCACCCTATCTCAAAATCACATTTTGAGCCAACGTTAAATGACTTGCTCTGTGACTGTAAATATTTCCTCTCCATCATCTTCCTCAAACCATGTTCTCCTGTATTGTATATCCATTAAGGAGAGTCCAGAGATGGTGGGCAATCTAATAGTGTATATTTTGTTTGGGGTGACATGGAAAGAATAAGTCACAGGCAAGGATAAGTACCTCATTTTTCTCACCCAGGGTAAATCACACTTAGGCCAGTGAAATTACATATGATTATGAACGTTGTGTAATTGAAAGGAGCATCATACTGGTTCTCCTTGTTCAAGGAATGACACTCTCCCCGTAACATCATGGCTGTACTTCAGGGGCAGCTGGCTATTCTGAACTTTCTAATCTCCCTTGCTAATCACAGAAAGCTTAGCCACTCGTTGCTGCTGGAATTACAGAGAAAGTGTAGATTCATCTGGTGCTAATGAAGCTGAGTTCAGACCATGAATTTGATTAATGTTTCAGAGGTAGAAAGGGTATTGGGTGCTAATTTGAGAGTACTTTGCAGTCAGAGGGAAAGGTATGGTATGAAAGTAAAAACAAACAGTATGTGAGAAGATCCACATGAAGATCCAGGCAAAAAAAAGAGTAGAAAATTAAAAAGGACACAGAAAAGAAAGCAAAAAGCACAGTGTCCTGTTGGAAGGTGCGGATGGCAAGAGGAAAAAACCTGTCTTCAGAATGAGCAAGGATATACTCTGAACAAAACAAGGGATAAATTGAAGAGCAAAAAATTCAGAATACCCATTGAAACAAGCATGAAGAAAATGACCCATTGTTAATTTCAGCAGCTATAACAAAGTTGTTCACTAATTAGGAAATGTTTGGGTATGTATTGCAATACAAGTCTCCAGACACAAAAGAATAGAGTATCCTGAAAAGCAGACTTATTAGTATATGTACAGAACGATTTGTTGCTGTGACACAAAGCAACTGTTATGTTAAAATGGAAATGACAGGCCACTGCAGGCCTCCCATATTGTAGAATGGGTTTACATCCACCTTTTGAGATACACAGTTCTGGGAAAACTGGTGCTTCTTGCCGTCACAGAGAGGATACACATACATAGAAGGCAGCAGATGATGGGAGCATCTTGGTTTTTATCCAAGTGTTCTTACTGGCATCAGCCAACTCTGCCCCGTTACCTCTCATCCTTACCCATCAGAGCTCAGCAGCAAGAGTAATCCTGCTTGCTGACATATCTAGCACAGGATGTGTCCCAAGAGCAAGCAGGACTGGGGGCTGTTGGATGCCATAATACCCCTTTAGCAATGGGCTGGGTTTGGTGGCCAACTAGTTTTAACCCTGGGCTGGTAGTGGGCTTTCACTGGGAGGAAGGGTGGAACCTACACGATGGAGTCTGCCTCACTAGTTGAAGGAAGTACCTATAAGAAGAGGTATGAATGTCTGCAGGAGTTGTCACAGACAGATGGAAATGGTACCAGAATTCAACTGGAGTTAAATCTAAGCCAAGAAGGCAAACAACTGAAAAGAACTGTTTGTGGACTGAGAGGATGACAATGGAAAAACAGCGCAGTACGACCTTCTGGGAAATGAACTCTGCATAAACTGCAGCCTCAGCTCTGGCAAATGTTCAGATGCCATCATGCAAACAGTGAAATTAGACAATTAACCACTGGATAAGTTGAAATGACTTGAAAAAATTCGAGACATCTTGCAAATATTCAATAAAACAAAATGCAGGTTGTAAATGCAAACACCACTTCCGTAATCAGAAACAAAGCAGGAGAACCTGGTAACTGATTCAAAGACATTGGCAAAAATGATGCAGCTGAAGCCAAGTTATTTTTCCAAAGGAAGCTATAGACTTGTCCCCTGGAAATGAGATTTTCCGCCAGCAGTCTACCTCCAGCCAGGAGTCTTCCTTCAGCTCTCAGGGGGCAAACGCTAGTCTCTGCAGGCACCCAGCTGTGAGGGTAATTGAGCAGCGCAGCAAAGCAGGTTTGGGACTCAGCAGCAGCCAAAGGCTTTAAAACGAGGTTAGATAGCTCTTTGAAAATCAACTGTAATCCAGAGTCAAAGGAAAATGCTATTGCTGGATGAATTTTCTCTAAGAGTTTAACAGGCAAGGGAGGTGCAGCAAACACACTGTCGCTGCTGCCTTGTGTTGTTTTGGCAAGTCTTGACCATGTGGTTGGGGTCTGGTGACTGTCACAACTGGGAAAAGGAACAATTCCATGCTACGTGTCACTCATGGCCTCGCATTAAAGCTTCCTTAGATGAAGCTTTGAAGTTTCCAGGTGCCAGACCAAAAATCAGACAAGATCTGAGCTTGATAAGACATTCCTCTATATTTACAGAAGTATCAGTGGTCCTGCACACCATCATGAGCACATCCCATTAGGGAAAAGGCAATTAACTCTCTCTCTTCCTCCTGGCTGGTGAAAGTGAGTGACTGATAGAATGCCTCATGCATATAACATGAGCTTGACCTCACATTCAGGAGTTTGCCTTTTATTTTTAATTAGTTAGGAAATGTTCATTGGAAACACAATTCCATTGGAAAGACTATATCAGAAAGAGAACCATCAGGGTTGATCAAACTTTCAGATGAGGTTAGGCACAAAGAATTCTAAAAAATATTCCTGATGGGCATTTTTCAGTGTGGGAACAGAGGCTCTGAACTAGGTTTTCTGTCATGAGAATAGCCAATGTATGCTTGTCTTGATTAGTACTGTCAAGAGTATGGGCTACAGCCATTACTAATTCCAGGTTTGCTTTGGAAGAAGAGAGCTGAGTCTAGACTACTGCAATTGTTTGGGAGGCCCTGGACACAGAATGTGAACATACACATGCTATGATGCGTCATGCATATCCATCTCTGACCTCTGTGGAGTAAAATGGCACTGAAGTAAGCTTCAGAGAGACTGAGTGCAATGCCCACAGTAACAAAGAACTTGTGTATAGCTGGAAATGGTGCCCAAATCACCCGGGACACCACATCTTAACAATACCTGCCTTCCTGCTGCCTTTAGTCTGTCTTTTTTTTCCTTAAACATTAGTACTTGTTCCTATTTCCTCTGCAGTTAATTAGCAGAAAAGTATTCATCCACTTTGAGGAAATAAAAAATCTTCCTCAGCTTGCTGTGTGTTTGAGGTATCTGTAAATCTCCTGAATAAATTGTTGCAAGGTCTATACTGGAGTTTTAAATCCTTATGGAAAATAACTATTACAGCTTTGATGTATGTATGTCCATGTGTCTGTTTACTCAACAACTCCCTAGTAAAGCTGGATACTCTCAGCCTTGGGCAGACACTGGGCTTTCAGGCAGTGAGTGACAAAGCTGCTGATGCCTTGTTGGCATCACACATTTCTCTACTACCTTGCAGGTGAGGAACCTTTGCTATAGAGCATGCTGCCTTGCACTGTCCAGGCCATACTCTCATCATCATCCCAGAGGTAGTGGCAATGCCATTGAGAAAAGGGACATGGTGCCCTTCAACGGGGAGCCTGCAAGGAGTGGGTCTGAGCAGCATGGGACAGAGCCCTTCCTGTGCAGCCATCCCTGGGGTGGATTGAGGAAGGTTGGCCTTGCTTGCTGTTACTGTATCTATGGCTATACTGCTTTAAAAGCTAGTGTGTCTTCACTCTTCTGAGGACATAGTATTTATGTGTCGATACTTACTTGCTGAACTCTTGTGTCTGGCTCCAGTAAGGCCAGAGTTGGCGTCTTCTAGGGCTGCTAAGCTCTCGTCCTGCAGCTCAGTTGGCTACTAGTTTCTGTTGCATTAACCGCAAAAAAATAAAGATAATAATAATCAAAAATTCAATGAAAGAGGTGGTGCCATCTACTGGGAAATGGTATTTTTATTTTTTGATCCACAGATAGGACCGGGGAGCAGAAAAGCAGTCAGATTGCATGGAAACTGAATGAGAAATGCATACTAGCTGAGACTCCCTTCTGGACATCTTTGCAGCAATGTGTCCACAGACAGGAGACAAAAAACCTTCCCATTGGTACCATTATAAATAAGGAAGTGCTGCATTCATCTTAGAAGCTTCTTTGCGGCTCTGCTGTGGTATCTAACCACCACCAGTTGTTTACGGAAGAATACATAGAAGGGGCAGTAAGAAATGATTCAGTCTTTCAGACTTGGAGTAAATATTTTGGACCTGGAAATATTCATCCTGCTGCAGCAAAATGGATATTAAATGCCCTGCAGCTGTGACAGACAGACGCAGGATGTTTAGAAGGGATGATAGTAGGGGAAAACATTTAGCTTGCAAAGCAGCTTTTAGAGAGAATCTCTGCTGAGTTTTTACTCAAGATATTTTTCAAAAACCTGAACAGAACACTCTCATAAGACATGGTATACTCTTGTCACCAAAATCTGCCTCAGAGCCTAAAGTATCTGAAGAGCAAGGAGCTCTGGAGCCTCAGGAGAGACCTTTTGGAGACCATTCCCAAATATCCAAAAATCATGGGTATTGGTGTTGCCATAGTTTTGGTTATGAATCAGCTTGATTTGGAATGCTCGGCAGGCCACTGTGTCCTATTGAGCAGCAATTTCTCTTCTGTATTCATATACATTCATATACAATTTTAATTCCATAAAACACATAAACAAATATTCAGTCAGGCTTTGCTGAAACATCTATGCACAAAGTTTATGGATGCTTTACAAGCCATTGCCTCTGGGCTAATTCTGCCTCCATTTAATTTAGTGGGAGTTTCATCTCTGTAATCTACGCGAGAATTAAAATGAATGCCTCAGAAACACCCATTCTGAACTGTAACTTTCTCTCTTTGTAATGTTGGGAGTTCCACTCCATGCCTGCATTAATTGCTAGCAGCTTTTGTCTAACAAGAAAGAAACAAATGAATTCGTAATATTTTAAAAATCTAGATTTTTTTTTAGATTAGCCCTGTTTTGCTCAGTTTGGTTTGGACAGATGAGTTCATTAGGGTCATTTAAATTCTTAAATATACCCTGCAGAACAGACGTGGGACACTTTCAGAACCAATTGTAGTTTGGATGCTGGCTGAAAGGCTGATTATGGCAGAGAGGGTTGGAAGGACACTCCAAACACTAAGCTACTTGAATGAAATGCAGACCTTCATGTTAATGAAGGCCTTAAGAGCAGTTTTTCCCAAGATCTCAGAATGGCTTCAGTTCAAAAGAACCTCAGATCCCACCCACTTCCAACCCCTTGCCACACGGAGGGCTGCCTCCCCTGCTCAGCTGCCCAGGGCCCCATCCAACCTGGCCTTGAACACCTCCAGGTATGGGGCACCACAGCTTCTCTGGGCAGCTGTGCCAGGGCCTCACGGCCCTCTGAGTGAAAAAAAATTTCTCCTGACATCTAACCTAAATCTCCTCTCTTCCAGTTTAAAACCATTCCCTCTTGTCTTGTCAGTACCAGATTGTGTAAAAAGCTGGTCTCCCTCCTCTATGTAAGCCCCCTTTAGGTACTGGAAAGCATCAATGACGTCTCCCTGGAGACTTCTTCAGACTGAGCAACTCCATCTCCCTCAGCCTTTCTTCACAGCAGAGGTGTTCCAGGCCTCTCATCATCTTCATGACCCTCCTCTGGCCCCACTTCAACAACTCCATGTCTTTCTTGTGGTGGGGGCACTAGACCTGGATGCAGTACTGCAGATGGGGCCACAAGAGGGCAGAGCAGAGAGGGACATTTTCCTCCCCCTCCCTGCTGCCACCCCTCCATCGATGTAGCCCAAGATACGGTTGGCCTTCCATGCTGCCACTGCATACTGTTGGCTTATGTCCAGCTTTTCATCTACCTCCAAGTCCTTCTCCATAGGGCTACTCTCAAGTTCTTCTTCTCCCAGTCTGTACACGTATCTGAGATTGCCCCAGCACAAGTGCAACACCTTGCATTTGGCCTTGTTGAACCTTACTATGTTCACACGGGCCCACTTCTCAAGTTTTTCTAGGTCCCTCCAGATGACATCTGTTAGTTCCAACAGAAGGATTATGATTTTGTTTGTCTATTCTCTAGACACCAACTGAATCACTCAGTTTGATGTCATCAGCCAACTTGCTGAGGGCACACTCAATCCCACTGTATATGTCAAGGATGCTGAAGAGCATCTGTTCCAGAATGGGCCGTTGGGAGACACCACTTAGCACCAGCCTCCAACTGGGTATAGACCTGTTGACCACAACCCTCCAGCTGTGACTTTCCAATCAATTATTTATCCATCTAATTGTCCAGTCTTCAAATCCATCCCTCTGTAATTTAGAGATAAGGCTGTTGTGTGGGACCACGCCAAAGGCCTTGCACAAGTCCAGGTAGATGACATCACGTACTATGTTGTGAGCTGGGGCAGTTGGGTTTCCCTAGACATTCAACATCTTGTTGCCAGAGGAAATAGGAGTTCTATTTCCTCGTCAGTGGATGAAGATGGACCTTTCACTCTTCTCATCTTTCTCCTCTCTGTTTTGTGGGCTTTTATAGCCTTTTTATATCTTGTCAGTCCTTCACACTCTTAGATGTGTCTGAAGGAGGTCTCCCATGTGATGGGAAAAAGAAAAACTACATTGAATTCTCTTTACTCCTAGTGTTGTTTCTTTTATCCTCTTGGAGAAAAACATCACACATTCAACAGCAATGAAAAGTATTCCGTCTCCTGCACCTGGTCTGTAAGTCTTTCGGCCTTGTAATTTTTTTATGTATAGGTGGGAGAAGAAGCCTTTTGAAATTTCTTAACTCAAATTCTCAGCCTAAGAAACTGCTGTTCCTGGAAGGAGCCAAGTCTCCTTTGCTGCTATGTGACGTGAATGGCTGTTTAATAGGAGAAAGGCAATACCGTCCTGATCCCCATGCTGCCAAATCTTTCTGAGAACTTTTGGGATTTTAATATCTAAGACTGCCTCACCTCAAAAATACTATGACTTTTAGCTCTCCACTTCTCATATGCCCCAATGCATACTCCTGTATGCATAAAACTCTTTAATGTTCTTCCTGTTCTTAATCCTTGACTTTGAGAGGGTTTAAATGCCTCTTTGAAGGGAAAAAAATCTTGATTTGGAGAAGAAATGTAGCATTCCCAGCAATAGGAAGCAAAAATTACTGTTTCTCTGAAAACCATGCAAAAATGAAGTGGGGACAGGGGCATGAGGAAGGCAAGGGGGTGGGAAGGCTGGAGAAGGCAAGTGGGGACATGATGCTTAAAATGATTTCCTGCAGAACCGTGATGTCAGTCTGTGTTTCATGAGGCCTCTTTGAATAGAATTTTAAGTGAAAATGTCTGAATAATTTGTGTTCTTTCTTTCAAGAGGATAAGGAAACTCAGAAAAAGACAGCTGTTTCTGCCAAAAGTGGTTCGTTTTCAGATTATGAAGCCTGATGTCATTCTTGTTTATGTTGCTTTCACATTCATCAGAATACTTATGCTGGCTCTGATGTTGCCCTTGATTTGTATCATTGTCAAGCGTCTTACCAAAAACAGATTGAGAGGACTTAATGGGGAGGAGAGGGTGTGAGCCCAGTGCTGAGAGACATGAATGTCTGCACAGGCTTCAGAATTTGAAGCTTAAAGACACATAAAGCATATGTCATACCCCCAGCTCTGTGAGTCAGTGACCTTAGAAACTTCAGTTTGTACACCTTCACCCTTTGTTTGCTTAAAGGAAAGGGAAAAGTTTGTCATGGTACATTAACATGAAGGCCGTGTGTGCAAGTGGTTTCAGGGAGATTTATAGCCATGGAGTTTTCTTTTCAAATAGCCCTTGAAATAGTGCTTTGGGAGGGGAGAAGTCAAACATTCTTCTAACACCAGATGGAAAGCAAGCAGATGAGACTTTTTTTTTTCTTATCTCTTTGTGCTTCAAGGAGAGTGGGATTGGATTTTTCTGAGCTGGCTCACAGAGGCACTAGTAATATTACAGGAACTGGTTCATTCCTGTGCATCCCTGGATGATCTGCTGGGGGCAGAGGGAGTATTGCTTCCTCCTCTTCTGTGAGGAGTAACTTATATTAGATGTTTCTGATGGGGGAATGTATCAGCTCAGAACAATGTGGCAAGAGGTATTAGGAGCAATGGAGAGATTTGTGCTTATTTAAAGTACTTTATGGCTAAGAACTTAATTTGGCCCAGCAGAAACTAAATTCTGTACACATGATGAAGCCCTGCCAGTGTGGCATGCAACAGAGCTTTTTGGTAGCTGCCTGGATTTCAGTGTGTGCTCACTAAGTCCTTGTGCCCTAACTCCAGTAAACAACTAACTGTGTCTCTCTCAGCCATGCTGACCCCATGTCCTTGCCAGCTGGTGCTGCCAGCTTTGAGGGAACAGCATCTCACCTCTAATGAGCCCACCTGAGATGCACGTTTTGATGCTGCTTTCATGAAGGGTTTTGCTGGGTTGAATTAGCTGAAAGTGTCCTCTGTAGAGAATGAGATATGTTCTGCCACAGATGGGGAATACCAGGAGCTGCTCACACACACACGGGGCAGACTTTTTGCCTCCAAACCCTCATTGTCTGGTGACACATGGAGTATCAAGTGAAGACTTGATGAAAAGTCCAACACACACCACCATCGGAAACACAGCAAGTAACTGCATATTGAATATGGTAGGAGGGAAGATGTCCTTCCTCCTTGTAGAACCAGAAATACTACTCAGCAAGCTTGTGTGAAGCTATGATGAACTAGGAATGTTCCCATTCTGGTCTTGTAAATTATGCTGTGACTTCTGGTACCCCTGCATGGTAAGGGTCTACATGGTATAAAGGAAAGTGGGGAGATGCCAGCCTAAGGCTTTGCCTGCCACTTCTTCTCTATCTGACATATTTTGTGGAGCCCAGCACCATTCTTCCCATTCCTCAGAAGGCCATGACCCAGAGCACATATGGAGCCCTGGGGTTGGTTTTGTGACAGGACTGAGTGAGCTGGATTCCAGGAAAATTGAAATTCAGGATGACAGCATCACAGGACCAATTTGTAAGTAATGGCAAATAAGCCATGTCTCAAGCACAATAGCTTATCATCTCCTTTGGCTGTGAAGATCCCTAGATACAGACCTCCATCTTCATGTGAAGCCACGCTTCCTCCACCAACTGCTTGAAGGTCCCTCTGTGTACCAAGGCCTGTGCTGTCTGTGCTACTGGTCCTCCTTGTCTGCCACTGACACTTGGGACAGGAGAAAGCTGGACACAGCTGTAAGGATTTAGTAACTCCCTCTTGTAAGTGCAGTATTACTTCAAAGATCTTCTCCATTCCCTTCACTGGAGGTGAGAGGTGCATGGCCTTTCACTTCAGGCCTGACTGAGCCACGTGTGGCTGCTGCCAGTCTGCTGACAGCACCATAAAGGGCCCATGTTCCTGACATGTCCCACACTTCTTCCCTGAAGCTGCTACCCACCCCCTGCAGCACCACCAGTTTCTGGGACAGAGTTTCCTTGTGCACAGCCTGTGCTCAAAACAGAGCTGAAGAGATGCTTGCCCTTGTTCCCTTGCCCTCCCCTTGTTGGGTATGACAGCCTAGGTTGTTCATATACGTCTGAACCTGCTATGGGAGTCCTGAGGAACCTTGTCATGTCAAAATGCAGTACTGTAGAGTCAGGCTCCTGACTGCTTCAGCAAACTGCTGGGACACTCGTCAAGATTTCCAGTACTTGAAAACCACTTTTGGCTACTCTGTGCATCTAAGGATTGCAGTGAGCAAGGGCCAAAGCAAGATAAAGCCAAGTGGCTTTCCGTACTTTCCAGATCTGATAGTTAAGGTGTGTCCATCAAGAGCTTGTTTCCTTTCAGTGACATAATTTCCAGGCTGTAGGCTGATTCATGACACCAGTCCTTCCGCTACCAGATCCAACAATTTGGGAATTTATCTGTTTTAAGTCTTACTGTGGACGCTACACTTCTGCCATCAAACTTTATGAGGTGACTTCTGTAGAGGTCTGCAGAACTGACACAGTCGGAGAAGACTCCTACTCTGGTCCAAATGCTCCTGCAGGGGCTGGTTGTCCTGAGTTATGTCAAGCTGAAAGCAGTATACAACACGCACATACATTGGGCATTTTCATCTCCTGCTCTGAGATCACAGGGAACCAGGTAGACTAAGACATCTCCTCCTGCACAAGCAGTTCCCCCCCACCACCTTTTTTTTTTTTATTATTATTATTTTCTTTATTTTTTGAAAGACTTTTGATTTCATTCTGTAACTCCGAAGCTAACAAGAGAAGGAGGAATTACTGCACAAGACATAAACCATTGCATGAGTAAAGCATCATCTGCTCCAAGAATGTGTGACAGTTACTTGCAGCAGCAGTTCTTACACATGCAGTACTGGCATCAGCAGTCTGCTTTTTTTGAATACTCACCCTGTGGTCAGCAGGTGAGGTCTGATGGCGATCAAATGATGAAATACTATTGAGAAGTCCAGAAAAGAAGAGATCGGTTGACTTGTTCACTCTATATACTTTAAGACGAAGATTACCCAACAGTTCTTTAAAATTGTTTAACATCTGCATGGCAGTGTGAATCAGGTCGTAAGGGGCTCAAGATTTGCTTCACTTCAGTGAACTGATGATAGCCTTTGTCTATGTCCAGTTGTGTCAGGGTGGGCAGGTTTGGCTTTGGAAGGGAGCTGCCTGATGTGGACATATACCACATGTCTGAAGGAGAAGATGAATCCCTTCTCTGAGGGCCACATTGGCTGTTTCAGTGGGGACCAATGCTGCCTGGGGGGTTGGACTCGATGATCTCTAGAGGTCCCTTCCAACCCCTACAATTCTGTGATTCTGTGAAGGGCACAAGCTGAATTTACAGCTTTCTGAGTTTGCTAAGTGAGTGCTGTGGGTGCCAAGGAGGCCATCAGCCTGCCACTCAGAATGGAACTGGTATAGGAGGCATGCTGCTTAAGGCTGGAGATTGCTGTTCCTTGCCACAGGCAAATAGTTCTGATAGCTGTGATCACGAAGAAGAAAGTGAAAACTGAACACATCAAGCTTTCATACCCAAATGACATAAATTTCACCTCTATTCTATCTGATATTGGGTCACGTCCTCTGATTTTTAAGGAACCAGAAAAATTGAGGAGATGACCTGTGCAGAAGGAGGTGAGCGCCAACATCAAGCTGCATCTCACGCAGGAATGGTTCCATGGCAGGTTGGGAGCAGGGTGCAGTGAGCGGCACATCGCTGAGCGACTGCTGATGGTGTACTGCACAAAGATGGCTCCTTTCTCATCAGGGAGAGCAAGACATTTGTTGGAGACTATGCTCTGTCCATCTGGCGCGATACAGAGGTGCAGCTTTGTCGCATCCACTGGCGGCAGGACAGCCACAGGTATTTTCTGACTGACAACCGAGTATTTGACAGTCTCTATGACCTCATCATCCACTATCGGGAAACGCCTCTGAGGTACAACAAAATTGAGAGGAGGCTGACAGAGCCAGTGCCTCGGTCCAACCCTTGCAGAGACTGGGTGCTGCAGGACGGCACAAGAGGGATGAGCCCACCTCCATCTTCTCCAGGGCAGGATGGAAGACCCAGCACTGCCACATGAAGCAAGAGGGTCATGTTTAATAAGGTACTTGTACCTTACTGAGTAAGGTACTACTATACAAGTGTATATTGTTCAAGTTCATCACACACAATAAAAGTTTTGTTCTGCACTAACAATGGAGTCCGTGTCTAATTACCACAGATAAACCTTGATCTTATTCACCTTCCTCAACCTATATGAGGACATTTGAACAGGATTTGAAAGGACAGGGGTTTTAGCAGTGTTCCATAGTTGTAGGTGACACCACCTCGTCATCCCTGGTGCACTCACAGTCAATTCCCCCTTCTCGGTGGCACTGCCTCCTTCACTGGGACCTAGGTGGGATCCCTCAGGAGGCAAGGCTGACCTGCCTCTAATCGTGTTCCTGATCAGGTCCTGGTCATAGGGCTCTCATCAAGGCTTGGGGGTCCCTGGCTCTGTTCCGTTCCCATATTTGTGTTGTGCCTGGGCAGGTGCTCTGCCAACCGTTCCCCGCTGCCCAACACTCCCTAGCAAAATGTCTTGGTCTCCTGCAATTGAAGCAACCCTCCAGGGCCCTGTCAGATCCCTTTACCGCTCATGATGGGCAGTTATACTTAATGTGACCACAGCCGCCACAACGAAAGCATTTTGGATCTCCCGCCCCCTGCAATTGTGGACTAACTACCTGGCACACAGCAGTAGCTACCACTGCCACCAATGGCACACAGGATTTCACCCACTTGGCCTTTATACACACCTCTATCATCACTGAGAGCCACGCATCCGCTGGCAAAGCCCATACAGCAGCTTGGCAGTCTGCATTGGCGTTGACAATAGCCACCATTTGCCAATGCATGTCCGGATCCCCTCCGGTCCCTCCAATTGCCCCCCACCTCGTTGTTCAGCCATGGCTTTGGCAAGAGCTCTGGAATTAACCGAGAGGTGACGTATATATATGACGTGGCCAGGGCTGCTGCCAGACACTCAGTACAATCAGAAGTGCCCGGAAGAAGCTCAAAGCTCTCACACGTCACCTGCTCCACAGGTGGTGAGTCGCCCGGGGCGTCTGGTGAGGTGGACACATAGACAGCTGCTGCTGCTGCTTGCCATAGCCCCCGTGACTCCCTAAGTTGCCATAGACAAGATCTAAGCACCCCCCATTCACTGATCAGGTTTAGGGCAGTCTTGTGCCCCGCCCCCACACACTCCAAGAACTCCTTTCCCATACCTTCAACCATGTATAAGTCCATGGCTTGGGCATATTGACAGAGGAGCCCCCTTTGCATCATCCACAGGATAAGATTCTCTGTACCGCTAGAGGAGAGCTTCATCCTCACCTCCTTCAGTACCTTCACCATACCCTTGACAGATGCCGCCGACATGGTGAATACTGGATTACCCTGAGCCCCGCTGGCCCTGGTGCACCGAACCGAGTCACACTATCACGCTGGGGTCACCACGTTGTCACCCCGTGACAACAAGGACCCAACCCCCTACTGAGATCCCATCCCAGGGAGAGTGACACAGACACAGATGCTGTGAATCAGCTCTCAATGTATTGCGTTGGTTACATTGGTTATATATCCACACTGTATCCCGCGCACACGCACCTGTACACCTATTGTGCAAGCCCATGTGCCCACACCGCTACCCTCTCCACTTGCCCTGTTTGGCACAAGGCCCTGTGTCAGTAAGCATGTGTTATGACACGGTGACCGCATCCTCACTTTGCGGTTCAGCGCTCCAGAATGTACTTCCTCTTTTTGCATAAACAAGCTACTCGCATAAGCGCTTTAACCCTTGCATTGTCCCCATAATTGATGCAGATATTTTCAACACAAAACTGATGTATTTAGCGCATTCAGCATTACTGCCAGGCTGGTGACGTGTGTCACCCTAGCTGCAGCCCCATGAGTCCACAGCCCCTTGGACATGCTCCCCAGTGAGCTGGCTGATTCTCCCCACTGCACGAAGAAGCCAGTTTAACAGCTGTGACTTTGATTTCAAACACAGCCCTCAGTGCTGGCAGTAGTCAAAGGTGCCTTTCGAAAGGCTAAAACAAAGCTTTCTATGCTTCAGAAATGGCTTCAAGGACTTTCATTTCAAAGGAGCAGCATCCACAATGCAGCCAACTGCAAAACCCAAACATCCTCGTTGAGTCCCACTTTGCTTTCCATTGGAGACTGCTGCTGTGGCTGACTAAGAGTAAAAGGAATACATTTGTTTGCAGTGGATGGAGCAATTTCTTTCTGTTTGCAACATCTGTGAATGATCAGCATCAGGATTCTCTCAGATTGCTGGATAGCTAACAATCCAAGCTGAAACATCTGTGCGTCAGATATGCATCACTGATGATCCATCTGCAAAACACATCAGATGGGAGTTGACTGACTTGCATTTGACTGGGCTGGGTAATTGACTAGTTGAAGAGAAATGACATAGCAGAGTTGAGAGTTGTTTCCCCTTGCCCCTCCTCTCAAGCCATACATTTTTGTTACTCTGTTCATGTTTTTGCAGTTGTTTTTTCTTACATGATACAGTTATGGTGTTGAATATGGATAGGAAAGCCAAAGCCAACATTTCAAAATGGTGGGAACACAGCTGTTCCTAGCAAAAATAACTGTGTCTGCAATTACCATCACCAGGAGCATAAATTAAATGTCACAAGATCCTCCAGAAACTGGTTTGAAATCTCAGTGGGAATATGGGGTATGTATTTTATATTTGTACAGACTGGTAGAAGGACTCCTTTGAAGCAGCCCTGCAGAGAAGGACTTGGGGGTCCTGATGGACTTGGAGGTTCGGATAGATTAAAAGACAGACATGAGCCAGCAGTGCGTACTTGCAGTCTGGAAGGCTAGCAACAGTATCCTGGGCTGCATCAACTGTGGGGTGGCAGTAGGGAGAGGGAGGAGAATGTCCCTCTCTACTCCGTCTTTGTGAAGCCCCACCAGCAATACTGCACCCAGGCCTGGAGCCCCCAGCATAAGAAAGACATGGAGTTGCTGGAGTGGGACCAGAGGAGGGGCCATGAAGATGATGAGAGGCCTGGAGCACCTGTTCTGTGAACACAGGCCGAGAAAGCTGGGCTTGTTCAGCCTGGAGAAGTCTCCAGGGAGACTTCCTTGCAGCCTTCCAATGATTAAACGGAGCTTATAAACAAGAGGGGAGACTAAAATTTTCATAGTCTGATAGTGATAGGGCAAGAGGGAATGGTTTAAAACTAGAAGAGGGGAGATTTCAGTTAGATATTAGGATAATTTTTTTTCACTCAGAGGACAGTGAGGCCCTGGCACAGGCTGTGCAGAGAACTGTGGATGCCCCATCCCTGGAGGAGTTCAAGGCCAGGTTGGATGGGGCCCTGGGCAGCCTGATCTGGTGGGTGACAGCCCTGCCCATGGCGGGGGCTGGAACTGGATGGCCTTTGAGGTCCCTTTCAACCCATGCTATTCTGCGATTCTGTGATTTTGGCATGTTTCTGTACTAGTTATTAGAAAAGTTTGGGGTTTCTCTTTTTATTTTTCATTTGGCATTTAGATCACATTGAATCAAACACAGCTGTAGTACTAGAATTAGTTGTTTGAGGTTAAATTCCTATGTTCTGTCTTGCTAATCCTTGGTCGTGCTTATGCAAATCATCACTACTCTCTGTGCTTTCTTCTGCCCAGTTCCTTGGAACACTGGCATGCACTGTTTGCGACAGCCTTTATTGGTGAAACTCTTGCGTTTCTGGCTGCTCACATAGTGACCTCTGAAAATGTAGGAACTCACGATGACAGTTGAGATGATGTAATGTGTAAGGCAATAAATTGTGGCTCAAGAATTTATGTAGTCTAGATGGAGACCTGTAACTAGCAGTGTTCCCCAGGTGTTGGTACTGGGCCCAGTCTTGTTCAACATCTTCATCAGTGACCTGAACAAAGGGATAGAGTGCCCCCTCAGCAAGTTTCCTTGATGATTCAAAGCTGGGACTGACACACCTGAAAGCTGTGCTGCCATTCAACAAGATTTCAACAGGCTGAAGAGTGGGGCAGAGAGGAACATAATGAGGTTCAGAAAGAGCAAGTGTAGAGTCTTGAACCTGGAGAGGAATAACAACATGCATCAGTACAGGTTATGGGCTGACCTGTTGGAAAGGAGCTCTGCAGAGAAGGACCTGGGTATGCTGGTGGACAAAAGGCTGGTTGTGAGCCAGCAGTCTGCTCTTGCAGCCAAGAAGACCAATGGTATCCTGGCGTACACTGCAAATAACGTGGCCAGTAGGTCAAAGGAGGTGATCCTCTCCTTTCACTCTTCCCCAGTGAGGTCATATCTGGAGTACTGTGTCCAGTTCTGGGCTCCTCAGTTCAAAAAAAGACAGAGATCTCCTAGAAGGAGTCTAGCAGATGGTCACAAACAAGGCCTGGAGCATCTCCCCTGTGAGGAAAGGCTAAGAAACCTGGGACTGTTCATCCTGGAAGAGAAGACTGAGGGGGATTCTCATCACTGTTTATAAATATCTACAGTGCAAGAATCAAGTGGATGAGGGCAGACTCTTTTCGGTGGCATGCAGCAATAGAACAAGGGACAATGGGCAGAAATTAGAACATGGGAAGTTCCACACTAACACGAGGAATAATTTCTTTACTGTAAGAGTAACAGAGCACTGCAACAGGCTGCTCGGAGAGGTTGTGGAGTCTCCTTATCTGGAGATACTCAAGACTCGTCTGGATACTTTCCTGTGCGACCTACTGCAGGGAATCTGCTTTAGCAGGTGGTTGGACTGAACAATCTCCAGAGGTCTCTTCCAACTCCTGCGGTTCTGTGATCCTGCTATTCTGTGATAACAGTCACAGTAATCACTGTATTCTTCAGTAGAATCATAAAACCATAACATATCCCAACTTGGAAGGGACTGACAAGGAGAATCAATTCTAGTTTCTAGCTTCATACAGGAATACCCAAAATTGAAACCCTATGTCTGAGAGTGTCTGCTCCTTGAACTCCATCAGCTTGGGGCCATGACCACTGCTCTGGGAAGCCTATTAGCCCAGACTTGGGACATTCCTCTAGCCTTCTGGCAATTAAAGAAGGATTTGGCTATGTTCAGTTCAGTAGGTCTAACAACACCCAAGAAGACTTAAAAAACATCTGCCTCACTCACTTAGCTCTGCATTGCTTCTGTATCACCATGGGAAGCAATAACTAGGCGTTGTAGTGAGGTCTTCAGGCAGATGTCATCAACCAGTCGTGGTACAGACAGCATGCAGTAAGTTAGAAAGTGACAGCTTTATACAGACATCATTCTGACTGTAACTGCTGTTGGTCTGCTGTATCCGAAAAGCCAGCAACCAAATCCTCTGCTGAGATCACGCCACACTCTTGTCCCCTGTGCTGCTCTGAGAACAATGAGAATGGAGTGTTCCTGTGTAGGCAGAATTGGTAAGGCCCCAACACTTCTGAGACGAAGAGAGATGAAGCCTTGCTTTAACAGCCTGGTGGGACTCTGTGGCTATTATAGTTGAGAGAAGGGATCTGCCACACAGTTTAAAATCAGAGCCATCACCCCTTTAATGATCTTCTTTCTGATACTCAAGGGTAGCTTGTTAGCACAGTACTTCAAACTTCCCAGTATGATTGTGATGTCTGGGTAAGTGCTTTGCAGACTGCCTTTGATTCCTGGTAAGAGCAGAGCAGTCATTCAGCAGCTGGCTTACCCAGCACATGAATCCTCTTTTCTGTAGGCATCCCCTAAGTGAGCTAAGAAATGTCTGCATGGGAGAGAAAATTTTTTAATCTAAAGCTGTGATTCAGGTAAATGTGCATAAGATGCTTAGTGGTATCATGTTAGCTAGAAGAAGAATTGTCCTTTTGGAGAAAAGATATTTCTGCTTAAAGAAACCAGAAATTGGAAGGAGTGGATCTTATCTATGTGCATGAATACCCAAAGGGAGGGTGTAAAGAGGAATGAGGCTGTTTTTAATGATGTCTGGTGACAGCCAAGAGGCAGTAGGGATGAACTGGAACACAAGACGGTTCCCTCTGAACATCAGGAATTATTTATCTACTCTGCAGTTGATGGAGCACTGACACAAGTTGCCCAGAGAGGAAAAGTCTCCCGTTTTTGGAAATCTTCAAAATGCATCTGAACATGGTCCTGGTCAGCGTGCTCTGGATGTCACTGCTTGAGCAGAGGTGGACAAGCTGACCTACAGAGGTCCTTTCCAGCCTATACCATGAGTGACATGTTACAGTGTGTGAAGGGCTCACTTCAGACATGTCTGATGTGGAGCATTACAGAATATTGAATAACATTAGCAAACCACATTTAGCAAACATAGTAGAATGAAGTACTGGAAAAGTGAAACTTCTGACTTGGAGTCATCTAGATTGGCTTCACAAACCAATGCACTAGGTAGTACCACTTAGTGCATGAAGTGGTTTTGCAGTGCTGACCTTGGGAATAAAGAGGAAATGTGTTCCACCATTTTCTCCCAGGAAAAAAACAAAAAACAAAAAGCAAACAAACAAAAAAACAAGTAACCAACCAACCACAACCACAACAACAACAACAAAAAACCCTGTAAGATACCTCCCTTTTTCTTCTCCTTATGCCCGGAGACAGATTGACAAAGCTGAGATTGCTGGAAGCATGCCCAACTCAAATCTAATCTATCACCTACAAGTAGAAGAAGAGCACAAGCAGAAATGTCCCCAGGCAATCAAAAGTAGTAGCCATTTTTTAGACTTGAAACTCAAACAGAGATTTGGTTTGTTCTTTCAGAACTAGGTAATTCTGTGACACAAACAACATGAAAAGCCAGCAAGAACTTTCCCCTTCCACAAAGGAAATGTGCTCCAGATGCTTGCACAGCTGCTGGTAGCAAACAGCAGTGCAGTGGTCTGGATGGATTTTAAAATGATACCTCTAACTGACCTAAAGAACAAGTAGCGGCAAAGAGTTCAGGAAACGCTTAGTTGGATATAAAATAAATAAGTAAATAAAGATTACAACAGGATATCATAGATCTTGATTTTGTGAGTCACTTGATTTTGGGGGAAATTTTGGATGCTAACCCCTGCAAACAGCCCTTGATACTGAATGATTCATTCTCTACATGTGCTGTAGGGGTAGCTTTCCTATGCCTGTGTGGGCAATGCCCTACTCGCTGGCTGGAGCACACAGACCAGGAAACAAAGAACACTATTATTACTGGGATGGTTTGCTGCCTGTTGAAAATGGCCTTGGTTCTGTGAGAGCTTTTGGGATCTTTGCCACCACCACCAACATATTCTTGAGGAAGAACACAGGCACTGAGAAGAACAGTGCAAAGTGTCTGAAGACGTTTCTGAAGCTGTCCCAAAGACCTCAGAGCACCTGCTACAGGAGATAAAATGCCATTTTTTAGTGGTCTTCCTCCTATTGCGGACTTGGTGGAGCCAGTCTGGGATTCTGAGGCCAGTGTGCATAACCAGTTGCATAGCAAAGCCCTGCATGAGATCTCATATTCTCACTGTTTGTAGTCACACACTACCTCTAAAAAAAAAATATACCTTGAAGTTGGCAGAGGCTTTATGGCTACAAGAAATGCTTACATGCACAAAAGCAGCATTGTGACTGGCTGAAGAAACACCCTCTTACCACTGAGTTGGCCACTGTAGCATGGATATCCCACGTCTCCTCTGGTTTCTGTGGGACTGACCTCTGTTGCTCTCATCTATGTCATTCATGTTGTAGAGCTGCAGCTATGGTGGAGGCGCAGCCATTTATAGACATGTGAAATTTGCTGGTATCATAGTTACCACCTTGTCACTTTAGTGGGCACTGCGAATTGATGGGAAGACAATGGAAGACTCAGATATATGAAGCAGAGAGTCTCTGGCCCAACTTTTAACAGACAAAAATTAACCTTGTGCAAGCAACTGCAAGCCTCTGGGCTACTTTGTACACAGTGCGGACAAAAAGACAATGCCAGAAGATGGTTCCCCTCAGCCTAAGATTTCTTTCTGAAACCAGAAGGTTTTTTTTCTCAGTCCTTGTCCTTACTAAAGGAAATGGGTGTTACCAGCTTCAGTGAAAGCTATGTGAGCTGCAAGGCACCTGTTCCTTCCTCTTCATGGCTAGGTTGGCTTGAAGTGTGGCTTAGGCTAGGGGTGAGATTTTTCTCGTACAGATGAAAGTTTCAGGCAGTCTCTGGGGTACAAAAAAAAGTGATCTTACTTTGATGAGAGTGCAAGTTCTCTGAAGCTGATGAAGTGTGGTAAAAGGCTCAGCAGTGAACTCCAGAAAAGGTGACCGTGCAGGGTGCAAGGGGTCCTGCACAATATCTCAGCTGAATGAAGGAGCATTCAGGGCATCCAGAAATGCACAACCCTTGTTTTGGAGAAGTCATCACAAAGAGGAAAGTGGTAGGCAGAGAAGAGTATCTGTCTGTCCTCAAGGGCTTTGAAGGCAGTAGTTTGCATCAAACCTCTTTGAAAAACTCCAGTAAAACTGGGCACATGCAAGGAGCCACCTGCTTTCCACTAATCCAGTGAGCAGTATGCCATGAGCAGCTGAGAAAGTGTAGCTGCTGCTAGATTTCCAATAGCATCAGCCTTTCTTCTTGCAGGGCAGAGGAGTGATGGACCTTTAACAGTAGGAACTTATTCAGCTGACAGAAGAGGCATAATACAACCAGAATATTGAATAAGAAGTGGGAATTTTTCTATGAAGGAACCAAAGGGTGTTCAGGTCAGACTAAATTGATCTTCTGGATTTACTCCTGATTTAAGTAAATCAAAAACATCCTTTTAAGAATAAGTTGCACTTGTGACTTTGTGTAATGACTTTGAAAGGACAATGTAAGCTAAGCTGGTCTGCCTTGGGGAAAGATTTCAATACAGAATTGGATCAGGCAGTAATTCAGCAGTGTTGATTACAGGTGCAATATTTGCAGGAGAGACGATCTCTTCCACCTCATCCGGTGATGCTGCAAGATTTTAAAAGCAAATGTTTGGGTGCAAAGACTTTTGAGCTGGTTATCTGGGTAACATGACTTGTTTACTGAAGCACAATGTGAAATTAGAGCAGAAATTTTCTGTATATCCCTTACTATTTGTTGTAAACGGAACATTCTGTCTTTTGATAATATCTCAGTGAGTTTACTGTAGAAACAGCTGTTTATTGTACATACAGACACAGATCTTGGATCCGGTCCTAAATCTCCAAGGAAACACTACCATCCTCTCTCCCCCCAGTTTTGAGGGCACGTTGTCTCCATGGCACCTAACATAAGCAAGTCTGAGTCCAAAATTTATTTTCTGCTTTCTCCAATAGCATTTGAGACAGTGGCAGTTGCCATAAATATACCAGCATTTCTTGATTGCAGTGTGTCCTGGTTTTAGCTGGACAGAATCGATTTTCTTCATGGTGTCAGGTATGATGCTAAGTTTTGGTTTTAGGAGAAAAACAACGTTCATAACACATGGATGTTTTAGTTGTTGCTGAGCAGTGCTGCACAGAGCAAAGGATATTTCAGTTTCTGAGCTTCTTGTACTGCCCTGCCAGTGAAGGGATTGAGGGCAGAAGGAGCTGGGAGAGGACAGAACCAGGACAGCTGACCCGAACTTGTTAAAGGGATGTTCCGTACCATATGACACCATGCAAAAAAAGCTTGAAAAGCAGTGTGGATTTGGCTGAGCTGACAGCTGTTTCTTGGGGACTGGCTGGGCATTGGTTGACAGATAATGAACAAATCCTTGTGCACCACTTGTTTTGTATTTATTTATTTATTTATTTATACAGTTTTCATTGTTATTATTTCTCTCTCTTCCTTTTATGTATTAATAAATAGACTTGATCTCAACCCATGAGTTCTACTTCCTTTTTTTCGCAATTCTCTCCCCCATCCCATGGAAGTAAGCCTAGGGCTGTGTGGTGCTGAGCTACTTTCAGGGTTAAACCCAATACAGTGCTTTACCTTGCGGTCATCTCATCCTTACTCGGCTTGGCTCCATGACCCTGAACATCAAAAGACACCACAGATAGCAGATGCAGGATCAGAAGCAGCATGGGTGCTTCAGCACAATGCCATGTGGACGCAGGTATGCAACCTGGCCCTTAAATATGTCACAGTGTGTGAGGACAGGTAAATTTCAACCCTTCTGGAGAATAAAGCCTGCTCTGGGAGTGGAGGTAGTGTCTTATGATTAGCAAATGAGGTGCCAGCCCATGTTAAGTCTCCATCCCTACACTGCAAAGTTCCATAAAGAGGGTCAGAGAGGGCAGACTCATTAATACTGTGGAGTCCAGCACAGAGCTAACCAATGGGTAGGGACTGAGGTGCAAGCAGGGTGCACTAAAGCCATGAGAACTTGACCTGTACATAGGGCAGGAAGTCACAAAATATAATTGTGTCCCCAGGAGCTATGGAGAGAATCTCAGTAAGCAGAGTGTAAACCATCCTGTTTCCCTCTCTGGGGTTTTGCCAAGGATTAACAGCCTTGTTCACTTAGGAAAGATACTCTGGTGCCTTTCTGCACTGCTGCCATCTCACACAAAAGCTGGGGAAGAAACCTTCTAAGCAAGTACGTTGAATCAACACGGGCCTGGGCTCTGCAGGAAACACAGATAGTCAGCCCTCTCAGCTCCATTGAGAGGAGCTGTTTAATTTATGGGCACCCACGGCCACACGCATGTGGAAGTGAAATCTCCCCCCCGCGTTTAAGGTTACAGCCTGTAGGCCATTTTCAGACCTAGCTGGGAGCTTACTGTGCCAACACAGGAAGAGCAAGTGGTGAGGAAGTGTTGCCCTTTCACAGCTATGGCCACAGACATGCTGGCTATGTGATGAGTTTCCTTGCAGGCTTGTTTTTTAATAGGGAACTTCCTTGTAGGATGCTTTTTTCTTTTTTTTTTTCAGTACAGGCTGGGAACTGCTACCTCTCAAATCAGCATTTGTGTTTCTGACATCACCACCTCAGATATAAATCCATCATGGGAGATGCCAGGGGACTAAGTCACCCTTTTTCTATCTGAAAAAACTGAGAAGTCAGCATAAAAAACAGAGCAGTCAGCATAAAAAACAGAGCAGTGGCATCTTCCCTTATCTCATCCTGAGGCACCATGCTCACCCTCCATGGCCCTACTGTCATGCCCCACTAAATGCCTACCCTTTATGTATGATGCTTTTTAAGAAGCAATTTTCTTAATTGGAGATGTTGACTAACCTGTGAAAAGCTGACTGATGAAATTACATGGTAAAAAAAGCCTTTTCAGTATAAAACTGATGCTCCCGTATCCACTATCACTTAGACAGTTTGCAACTAAGCCATGCCTGTGAACAGCCACTTTAGTGGGCTTCACACAACTAGCGTAAGACCAGAAGTGATTCTGCAGTATTTGTAAGCCCTGCCATGCCTGAGTTGTATTCTGGCAAGATGCTTGGAGAAAGAAGTCCTTATTAGCAAACTGTCTTAGGGGCATGAGAAGTGCAAACAGGCAGAAAGCTTCTCCTTTGAAGGCTCAGTTCAGGAAAGCAGGTATCTCATGATGCAAAAGCAGAGGCAATGCAAAGTCTGGAAACAGAGCTAGGGCAGCAAGACTGCAGAATGCACATCAGTTAGGCGGTGAAAGAGGTTACGAGCTGTGTTCTTGCACCACAGCTTTTGTGACATACAGAAAAACTCTTGTGCCCTAGTCCTAAAGTGCAAGATGGTCATTTTAGTATGAGTCCCCTTTCACCAGGAGGAACTGCAATTCTACAAGAGCACATTTCATAGAATCTTAGAATCACGGAAGAGCTTGGGTTGGACGGGACTTTAAAGTTCATCTAGACCCAACCCCCTGCCATAGACAGGGCTGCCACCCAGCAGATCAGGCTGTTGAACTACACCATCCTAAGTGTCTTTTTCTGCAGATGACTATTGGCCTTAGAGAGAGAAGATTGGAGTAAGTACCAAATGCTCTTTAAAATCCCCCTTTGTATCTTTTGCAGATCTGGCTTGCACAGAAGTATGCGTTTAGGATGCAATCCAGTGCAGTCTGAGTCAGGAAAGCATCTCTGACCCTTTGTGTGCAGTTTCAAGAAAACACATGAAATAAGCCTGTGGGTGGGCTCCTGTCACTGATAAAAGCGAATATCCAGTGATGTTGGGAGAACGAGGACTGTGTTTGGCAGCTATCTCAACTTCTCAATGCAGAGACAAGGAGGCCTCTGAAATTCAGGGAAGACCTCTTTTGGACCTTCTTGCATTATTCATCTATTTGACAAGTGTTTCTGCCTGGCTGTAGGGAGAGGCTAGAAGAGATCCACAGGCCATCCTGCTTTCCTACGTCAAAAGACAGCTTTTCTACCCAGAATCTCACTAGGAAGAGTGAAACGTGCTGCTGCTACTTTCTTGTTCCTGGCAACTCATTAGCTTGAAGGACACCACGGTGATGAAAAAAAATTGTGTCATTGTGGTAGTCACAGGAGAGATAACTGGAACTCCATTTGAGCACATCTTCAACACAGGATTTAGAGATCAGTAAAGTTATGGACAGAGCCACCAGTGGAGAGAGTGCAAATTCAGATCCAGACTAGCTAAGCATGTTACACAGCAGACCCTGTAAAACTTGTCACCCTCCCTGACAAGGGTTAGGCACTCTTTTAGCTCCTCAAGAAAAAAATAAAAAGCACAAACAGGTGCCATGACTGCAGGGCAATTATTACCACCCTCACTCTGCAATGATACTTCAGCACATAAATTCAGAATTAAAAATTACATGCCCTGTATGTCAAGACAGAGTTGTTCTGTTTCTTAGAGAAAGCAGAAGGTGTATTAATTTGTTCGTTGTTTTTGTGGTTTTTTTTGTTTTTTTTTTTTACTGATGAGAAACTGAAGTTCCCAGATGGCTGAAACTAACTCAAGTTCTGACTTTAAAAAAATTACCAAAGAAAATGAAGCTGGATTTAAAATTTAATTTCAGCTCTGCTGCATTGATGGGCTGTCATAAATAAATATCTTCACAATTGCATAGAGGATAATCACTGACAGGCTCGTATCCAGCTATATGATCTCCTGAGAAAGAGGAAGGCTAACCCCAAACTGCATGAAACGTTTTCACTATATTGTTTCTTTTATCTTCCTGGGACATTTTGCAGTATGTGAAGAAAACTGCCTACGTAATTCCTCGCAGGATCTGAGCTTTCAGTGCCCTGAAGCAGGGATTGTGATTTGTTGTGCAGGACTGTATAGCAAATAACCCAAGAGGATCATTGGTAGCTTACTGGCTTGCAAATACACGGCCATGAGAAGGACACATTCAATTGCTTCTCAGAAGTCAGGCCTGACTGAGTTTGCTCATACAGGGGAATTCACTGACAGTACAAATTGGATCACCTCACTACCACCACTGCAAGAAAAATCCCAGCCCCACTGAAGCTGGTACTGCAGCCAGTCCTGTTTAATATCTTCACTGATGATCTGAACTAGGGTATTGAGTGCACCCTCAGGAAGTTTGAAGATGACACCAAGATGGGAGGAAGCGTTTACCTGCCTGAGGGTTGGAAGGCTCTACAGAAGGATCTGGATAGGTGGGATTGCTGGGCTGAGGCTGAGTATGAGTTTCAACATGATCAAGTGCCAGGTTTTGCACTTTGATCACAATACATCCATGCAATGCAACAGGCTTGGGGTAGACTGGCTGGCAAGCTGTGTGAAAAGTATATAGAGGTGCTAGTTGACAGCTGGTTGAACATAAACCCATGTGAACAGTGTGCCCAGGTGGCCAAGAAGGCCAATGGCATTCTGGCTTGTATAGTGTAGCCAGACGAAGAAGGGAGGCAATCGTCCCTCTGTACTCAACACTGATGAGGACACACCTCGAGTACTGTGTTCAGTTTTGGGCCCCTCACTATAAGGAAGACATTGAGGCCCTGGAGCATGTTCAGAGAAGGGCAACAAAGCTGTGAGGGTACTGGAGCACAAATCTTATGGGGAACAGCTGAGGAAGCTGGGATTGTTCAGTCTGGAGAAGAGGAGGCTCAGAGGTGACCTTATTGTTCTCTACAACTCCCTGAAGGGGAGTCGGGGTCAGCCTCTTCTCCTAGTTCACAGTAATGGGATAAGACAGAATGGCCTCAAGTTGCACCAGGGGAGGTTCAGGTTGGATAGCAGGAAGAATTTCTCAGAAAGAGCAGTGAGGCAGTGGCACAGGGTGTCCAGGGAGTTGATGGAATCACCATCCCTGGAGGTGTTCAAGAACTGTGCGGATGTGGCACCGAGAGATGTGGTTAGTGGCCATGGAGGGGAAAGGGTTATGGTGGGACTTCATTATCTTAGAGAAGTTTTCCAGTCTTACAGGTTCAGTGATTCATGTGGTTTCTCTTGTGCTGAAGCTTCACTTCCATCATGTTCTCTGTGAATCTGTTTTTGGCTTATTAACTGCAGGGAGATATTCACTACATATTTATCTGTTCATACAAAAAAAAAAAAAAAAAAGCTACATTACACAATGCTACGATTACATTTTATAACTAATTAGAGCCTTGCCTACACTATGACTTCCATCCTGACAGCTTTGCTAACATTTTTCAGAGCCAATTAGAAAATGAGGACAAAATAAGTGTTTTCACTCAGATAATTTCTCCCTTCTTTGCAGAAATCTTTAATTACAGTCATAAAAAAAATAAGATAGCTTTATTCCCCAAGACATCCTGGAAAAAAAATACCATGCTAATTTAGCAGATAAGCTGAATTCAACACGTTTCTACTCATTTTAGATTTTCCTCAGCTATTCTGCAGGCAATTTCTCCTCATATTTCCTGGAAGACATCGGACATCTATCTATGTAAATGGAACATTTTGCACACTGTGGATCCCCCCTGGGAGGATCAGACTTCCCAGTGCTTCCTGGATGGATGGCTACATACACACGACTGAGATCCACCTGGAGTTTCCAGGGCTGACTGCTCCTGCAGCTTCCTTCTAACCAAGGGAAGTGCTTGAGAAGGGGGAAAGATCTGACGGACTGCAGCAGCCATCCTTTCCATTGCCACATCAGCTATTTTTCAGCTAGCAGGGCTGATGGCCACGCACAGGGCTGTAGTTCCCAGAGGGAGAGCCAAATTACCCTTCAGTGACTGCATTTCCCTTTCCAGTTCCAGAACCTCTCTCTCTCTTCTGGGTGCAATTTCATGATACAGCCATGGTACAAGCACCAAACCATCAGTTTGGACAGACCAGGATGAGATGATCCTTCTGGTGACGGGACATCAGTCAAGTTCACTCAGACCACTTAAGCTTTACCACTGAGGTGTGCTCTGCTTCTGCTTCCCCAGCTGCTGTATGATGACAACGTAATCCTGTCACCACTTTGAAGAGCTCCATAAACACAGTATTTTCTATTTGCATTAAATATGGCTTCTTTATTTACTATATTTCATCAGATGATGCTTTTTTTTTTTTTTTTACAATCTTTTTTCCTCCTAATGTTATGAATTTGGCAGGGGGGTTGGACTCTATGATCTCTGGAGGTCCCTCCCAACTCCTACAATTCTGTGATTCTGTGATTCTGTGATCTGAATAATTCAGTACATTCATGCTGTTCTGTTAACACCTTATACTTATCTTTTAAACAGTTCCTTATTCTCATCTTCTAAATGGATAATTTTGTGATTGCATGCTTATAAAAATACTTTCAAATTAGGGAAAGGGGTTTGCAAACTGTCCTTTAACTCTTTCTAGCCTGGCCTTAAATGACCCTCTGCTGTACTTCTGAAGGGCTGAGGCCTATTGCTATTCAGTATGTACTTTCTCTTCACCTCCTGTCAGTGCCCAAGAAATTTATTTTTGTTCAGCTTGCTCTCTCCATTCAAAATGACCTTTCTTTTATTAAGATGTGTTTAGAGAAAAGAATTCTACTCTCTATTCCTTATTTTTGGCTTCTGGCTGACTATGCCTGATAATTATACGTAACCACTTAACTTTGTAATGCATTCCCCATATTTCCCTTCTACCTTATGTAACACTTTCATACAGTAACATACTACAAAGTTCACTAACCCTTTTTATCTCGAGGCATAATTGGGGATCTGTGTTTCTGAATCTCTGATGCGGACATAAATACTTGTAAGCAAATTTTCTTTCAAATGCAGATAAAGTAGGCTACTTTTTCCTCAACTCAACAAAGGAAGCTCCTTTGCCTCCTTCATTATCTGCTTTACGACATCTGTTCATAATTTAAATGGTGAGAAATCCTAACTTTATCTTTCATGGTGTTTAAATTGTATGCTGAATCCAAGCTCACTCTAACCCTGCTAGTCAGAGGGTGAATCGTAGATGACCAGCCTGTTAACAGGGTTTGAACATATTGTGCCCCAAAATCTGTGCAAATCTCTTTTGTGGCTTCTTTTGCTCAAGACTGGCTGCGTTTGTCTGTACAAAGTGGCTTTCTTTCACACTGCTGGTTAATACTAGGTAGCAAAAGCTGGGCTGTCCTCTACAGACCTGTTGTCACACTCTAGAAGCCTCTCACCTCTGATGTCCTCTCAGCTATCTGCATACAGCTGCTCCTATGGCCTGGAAAACTGATTCCAGTGAAACATCAGAGGTGTTATGAAACAGACAAAAATGTGCTAATTTTGAGTACAGCTCAGTTCACTACTTGGCCCTGAGGCCGTAAGGCCCTGATTAAGGGGAATGCTTTGGTTTACCTCTTCTCTGCAAAGTACAGAAGCATGTCCTTAACATCAAGTACATGCTGAAATTCTGTTGAAATCATTTTGCAAGGGATGGGGTAAACCTAGCAAAGCTATGAACAGAACATTATTAAATTAAAATGCTGGTTTTTATCTCTTAGGTCTATTTCAGTAGGTCTGAGATGTGGTTTTCCACTGAAATGTGCCACTGAAAGCATAAAGTACTTTGAAAGTCTCTATGAAACATTCTCTTTGTCCTTCTATTTTTCATCAGCAGTTCACCACAAAGAAAGCACTGCCCACCAATTCAGAAACACAGATGAGCAGCATCTTAATCTGCATTGTCTGTATGCACACGAGCTGTGTATTTTAGAAAGTGTTGCTACTTATTTTCCTCTTCAGAACTGAATGAAACTAAAAATAGTCGCACAGAAGAAGGTACCTAATCAGCTTGGCAGCACAGTTCTGTGCCATGGAAGACTTATTCTCTACAGCTCAATCTGGGCACTCTAAGAACAAATGCTATCTGGCTTCCAAGCCAGAAGGGCATACAACCAAACATGGGTGCACTTACTGCATTCTAGGGCAAAAATATATGTTGATGTGTTTTACACCTGTCTGCTAAGGGTGACACTTGTTTGGAAAACTGCTCTACTGGAGAGCAACTCACTTTGATGCCTCCTGCGTTGAATCAGGGATATTCTGAGAAGATGATGGAGAAAGATGTCACATCCTTAGCTCTTGCTCTGATAGGCACAGGAATTTCTGGCAGGCTGACAGATGGCAGGTAGCAGTCTCCCTCTCTGTAAAAACTGAGCAATAAAGTAGTTGAGATTACAGCTACCATATATTGCATAAATGCCATATTCTTTGCCAGATAACGCTTTTTTTTTTTTTTTTCCTAAATGGTCAGCATGACCTAAGGAAAGAAAATGCATTTAATATATAATTGGTATCGCTCTCCTCTTCCAAGCCCAAAAGACAGTAATGAACATAAAAGGCTAAACAACAAAGGATTTTGGCTCTTACTGCCTTCTCCTGGGGGACACTGCTTTGTACTGTGAGACCAGTCTGTCCAAAGGAAGGCAGAGACGGGGATCTCTACTCTCTAGGAGTTGGTGGGAAGTTTGCCATTGATTCTGAATCCTGGATCGGAGATTTGGATCTCTGGGATTGAAAAAGATGTGCTTAAAATTAAAAATAAAGCTGAAGGCACAGTGACTGCCTGAATCTGCACAAAGCCTGTCACAGTTAGCCAGCACTTTGCCCACTGCTTGGCCTGTGGTATTTAATTAAAACAGCTGTGGGTGATGCAGGAGGAAAAGCTCCATGCAACAGCTTGGTTCACCTTGGTGGGCAGTGGAGGGAGAAGCCTCGAGCTTGCTAAAGCTAAATTATTTAGTAATTATACTAAAATGATTAGAAAGATGCTACCATAAATAAATTGAAAAGAAAGTTCACTATTATAATTCACTTGTGACAAAAACAAAACAAACAACACCAATCCTGGCAGGTGTCAGATTTGATTATCAGCTTTATTATGTACTTTTTAGAGTATTAGATATCAGTCTCCTCAGAAAATACTGGTGAGTTCTACAAGTACAGATGGTGAGATGCCCTTCAGCACGTTTTTCGTCTTTAACAGACCGCACCCTTGTGCAAAACGCACTGTCCACGATTTTCGTGGACAAACTGCACGATGACACAGCCACGCTGAAACAAGTCAAAGGCTCCCGCGTCCGAAATCGGACAGGCAATAAAGAGGCTTCGGAAGGATCACAACTTCGATTTCTCACTTCGAGAAGGGAGGCACGCAGGAGGGCAGAGGGCAGGCAGGGCAGGGCCGGGGGCGCGGCATCTCCTCCGGGCGGGGCGGGAGGGGGCGCAGCTACCCCCAGCCCCCGGGGCCGGAGCGGGGCAGCGCAGCGATGCGGACGGCGGGGAGCGGGGTCGAGGGATCTCGAACACCCCCATCCCATCGCCACCGCATCGCCCGCCCCCGGTGCGGCGGGCCCCGCGCCCTCCCCTTCCTCCCCACGCGACCCCCCGCCCGGCACGGGACTCTTTAAGAGGAAGGGGGAGCAACTAGAGGGCTTGGCCAGGGGATGCGGCCGCTCCCGCGAGGGCTCTGCGACTGAGTCGCCTGGGTAAAAGAAGTTAAAAACAACAACAACAACCAAAAAGCGAGAAGAAAAATAGCAGAAAAGTCGGGTATTGATAAAGAGAAAAACAAGAAGAAGAAAGGAGTAGGAGCGGAGTGGAAACAGGAGGAGAGAGGAGGGAAGGGGATAAAAAGAAGGAGAAAAAAAAAAAAAAAAAAGGAACGCCATTCCCAAATTGTGCCAACTCCGGGATCGAGCAGGGATGGTGCACCCCGGCTGGGTCTGCCTGCTGCAGAGCGTCCTCCTGCTGGCCAGAGCGCGGCAAAGCCGCGGCCCCGCCAGCGCCTGCCCGCTCCGCGGAAAGGTAAGCGGCGGGCGGAGGTGGCGGGGACACGGAGGGAGAGGGGGTCTCTCCTTCCCCCAGGCTCAGCCCGGGGCTGGCGGCGGCTCACCTGGGGACGGGCAGCGAGGGAACAGCGGTGCCCCAGGGTTCTGCGTCTGCGAGAACAAGCATCTCTGGGGTTTGGCACAGGGTGCGATAGGGAACTGCCGGCAGCTGCGCTTGCACCTGAATCCGCTCCGTGAGAGGAGCCGCCCCCGCGTCGATGGCGCTGCTGCAGAAAGATGGTCCGGGAGGAGCCTGCTCCTCGCAGGGACGGCCGGTTGGCTTCCTGCTTTGTCTGGAGCGTGGTGCGGCAGGTTCAGAGCAGCAGTGACAGTGCCCGCTCAGCAGAAATGCGGTTACAGGTTGTGGGGGGTGTTGTTTGTGCTCTCACTCCACCAGCCTGAGTGCTATGAGCAGCGCGGGCTGTCCAGGCCGGGGGAGGGGGGAGAAGCGCAGCCGAGGGCTGCCTGCTGCAGGTGATACTTAGGCTGATGTGGAGCTCGTGGGCAGAGTGTCAGGTCCGTTAGAAGTCAGAGGCAGGAAAGAAGTATTTCTCGGTGAAGTTTTTGAGGTAAAAGCACACAAAACCACATAAGAAAAATCATCCTGAGCTTACTGTGTGTGGTTAGATCTGACAGAATATCCCTGCTCTCTGTAGGCCTTGGACATGGAAGCAGCCTGTCACCAGAGGTGAGGGTGGTGTATTGCACCAGTTGCTATAGAATCGTTTGGGTGGGAAGGGCCTGTTGAAGGCCATCTGGTCCAACTCCTCTGCCTTGAGCGACAACACCTACAGTTGGATCAGGTTCTCAGAGCCCTGTGCAGCCTGACCTTGAGTGTCTCCAGGGATGGGGCATCCACCACCTCTCTGGGCAACCTGTGCCAGTGCCTCACCATTCTTATCACAAAAAAACTTCTTCCTTATATCCAATCTAAATCTTCCCTCTTTGAGTTTGAAACCATTTCCCCTTGTCCTATCACAACAGACCCTGCTAAAGAGTATCAACTTCCTTCTTATAGCCCCCCTTTAGATACTGAAAGGCTGCTACAGGGTCTTTCCAGAGCCTTCTCTTCTCTGGGCTGAGCAGCCCCAGCTCTCTCAGCCTGTCCTTGCAGGGCAGGTGTTCCATCCCTTGGATCACTTTATGTTCTCCTGGCTGAGGCAAGGTGAGCCCCACCACCATGGCCATGGAGGGAGCCAGAAGCCTTTGGAAGGAAGTGCAGCGGTGCTACATGAGGGAGGTAACAAAGCCTTGCTGCAGCACGGGAGCAGCAAGAAGGCTTGGTACTAACAAGAAGGCCTGGGATGCCTCATGGCCTGCTCTTTCTTTCCCTGTGCACCTGAAACAAGGCCTCCGGGCCTTGCTGCCTCCAGCTAATGGAACTGGGCCCCACTGCCACTGAGCTGAGGCAACTCCTGTAACCTAGGGCTTTGGGCACTGGCAGTGGAATAGTCTGTCTGCCTACATAGCTGCCCTGCCCATGGCACTGAGTTGGAACTGGGTGGGCCTTAAGGTCCTTTTCAACCCACACCATTTTGTGATTTTATGATTTGGTCCTGTAGGACTCAGAAGAGTTAGTGGCAAAACTGAAGGTAAAGTGCTCCATATTACAGTTAAAGCTGCAGTCAGTAATGAGTCTCATCATTCTTTCTTCATAGTAAAAAAGAAAGACTAAAACAATTAAGAATGTTCAAATCTGGTAGTGCTTTCTTTTTGCTTAACATCAGAGATGTAGTAGTGAAAATTGGTAAATTTCAAGCCAGAATCCACAGCAGCATGCCAGTGGTTCATACTTCATGATGTGTTGTTCCTGTTAGGGGGTCAGCCAATTTAAATGGCTGCTCTTCTCTCTTATATGAGAGCTGCTCTGAAAGTAATGCCTCCTAATTTATGTGTCAGCCCATACCTTCAGAGGTGTATGTTGGTGGTACGGCAATAGAGGTTAAACCTTCCCACCAGTATTCCATTACATGTTGTTGCCATGTGACAGATGGCAGCAGAAGAGCTGTCAGACAGAATGGTGTCTGATGTGGAAGTGCAGATGAAGCAAAAAGCATGGCACTGAATTTCTTCCATATGGAAAAATAGTACCCACTGACATTCACTGGCGCTCGCTCAACGTTTTTGAAGACCAAACAGTGAATGTGAGCACTGTGAGGTGGTGGTGGTGTGTTTCAGCAGTGGCGATGGCTGCAAAGGGTCACCTCTGCTGGTGCAGCTGTTTATGAGCGTGGCATGCAGGCTCTTGTTCATCACTAGTAAAAATGCACAGCTAACAGTGATGACTGTACTGAAAATCAGTGTTTTGTGGCTGAGAATTTGCTCTAACGAATAGTATTAGTATGCTTTTTGTTATAGTTTCAATGGAAATAAATAGGAGGCATTACTTTTGGAGTCACCTATGAATTTACTTCAATAGAGCAAGTAATGTTTGCTGCAAATCCTTGGCTTTTTAATTAAAATTTTTTTTTTCTTTAATTTTTTTATTTTTTCACTAATGTCAAATGGAGACTAAACCGTGTTCCTTTAATAGTTGTAACAGTAGCCAGCGCAGTGTTTATCCCTGGGTGAGTTCTGCTTACCGTCTTAGCTGAGTTTTAGTGTTAGTAATTTAAATGGGCAAAAGCTTAAAAGAACTTAAAAATGTGCCTTACATTTCTTTGTGCATTATTGTTGCTGCTTGGGGTCATTTTGTATGGTGAGTAAAGGTGCAATCTGTGCCTCAGTTAGGTGTAAATGAATATGACAAGACACAAGACCAGAGTAGATAAGGAGGGAGAAAGCCATGTAGGGATGGCTGTAGGGCTGCCTGTCTGGGTAAAACACCGAATGCCACATGCTCTGGCTTTTGTAGCAAGAAACATTTAAGAGCATTTTTTGGACTGAAAAACAGTGCAGTTCTGGGCTGCTGTTTGGAAGATTTAGCTGTTGGGGTGAGTGTGAGGGTTTGGGGTTCTGGAGGACTCTGAAGCAGCAGAAGGCAGGTGCCTGCAAAGCAAGTGATGCAGTTTGTGCTGAAAAACTTTAGTTAGCATAAACAAGGATGAGAAGGTAGAAGGAAGCAGTAGTAATGCAACTTGCTCAGTCATGTGGGCAGACCTGTGGCAGGCTTCCTTGTGTCAGAAGTTTGCATCCAGTTCCTCACTCCTCAGACTGCAGCTGGCCTTCCCTTCAGGTCCTCTGTTTCCTGGATCTCCACAACGTGTTTCTCTTAAAACTTTCATTTTTAAAATTCCCATCATGCCGTTGATTATTTTCTGGATGCTCAGAGTACTGTCACTTAGAGGCGTTCTTTGTTTCTCATGTTTTTCTCTGTGTTATTTCTGAGATGTTTACTGTTATTTTATTCTTGACAGTCAGGATGTCATTTACCCCACTTTAAGCTCGTTTGTCAGAAGAAAGATAACAGATCCTATTTGGCACGTCTCTTCCAGAAGAATTATTGTTGCCTCACCTGAAGGGATTTTGCATTAGCATTTGTATGCCTGAAGACTACTTTCCTTGGTAGTCCTAGAAACACTGCTGGAAAAGCAAGCTACTGAAGGTTGTTAAAATGAGCTGTATTGAAGGTTTGGCTTTTTTATTTATTTTTTTCCACCTCTGAAAACAGGAGAAAGAAACGTATTGGAAAGATAAAGAAAATACCTGTCAGTCAGAGTCTCAGTTCTGCTGAAGCAGATAGCAGGAGGCAGGAGGTAAAATGGGGAGTTTCTAAGGCCGCCAGTGGACAAACAGCTTCCTGTTTCAGGAAGGATGCTGGGATATGGGGCTGGCATGCTTGGGGTTCAGCTGTCATTCCTTAACATTTCAGTTTAGTCTCCCATTCCTCAAGCTTTTTTTGTTCTTTTCCCTTGCTGAGGAAAACCCTTCATGTGCACTGCACTTTCCCTGGTTTTCTGCAATGCCTGCTGCTTTTGTCCTTTCATTTTGTGGAACCATTATCTGTCCTTAGGTTCACCCCATTGCAGCTGAGAGTGGGTGCTTGTATAGTCATGTTGAAGTGGGGCAGCAAGGCTTTCCCCATCACATGGCAGGGAGTGAATTCTGTAGGGCTATGTGTCCATAGGTCTCTGCGTCCATAGGTCCATTGTTAGTTTGAGCGCTTCCTTTTCCTTTCCACCTGCCCTTTCTGCCACCTCTTCATAGCGCTTCTTGTGCTTTCAGTTGTAAGAACTGAGCTGACTGAAGAAAAGCTTTTTTTTTCTCTTTCTTTCTTTTCTTTTTTTTTCTTTGCCTGTGTGTATGTGTGCTCAAAACGAACTTTTTGCTGGGCTGGAACCCTGAATCTGTTCACAGTCTGGTCTTGTTCCCCTGGGAAGATGCTCATCATGCTGAACATTCAGAAATAACTGGATGTGGGGCTCCCCAGCAGAGATTAAACTAGTGGAGATATGTTGCAGCAGAGGGCATGTGCTGTGGCTCATTTGACATTGCCTGAAATCTCAGTGGAGCAGCGAATCAACAGGCCACATGTGGGAGTGCTGTTCTCTTCCTCAGGCTGACATCCAGTTCTCCCCTTGCTCCTTGTTTTTGCCATAGTGAATGAAGTATTCTGTGCCACCTGTAAAATCTGGGAGTGGAAACAGATATACGCATGGTGGTCTGTACGTGAACCTGGCTATTTTCCTATTATGCTTAGGAAAGTGAAATTCCTGGAGCTGCCAAACCCAGCTCTCTCTGCAGCCTCCAGGTCACCACTTTCACCGTTTTATGCTCCTTTCTGAAGTGAGAGCTGTGTGGGAGGGTCCTGCTACAAACCAGCTGTAGCACCTTTATCTCTTACATGCTCTCAGGGAAATGAGAGAGGGAGGCTGCCAGTCGTGGCATACGCTGCGATGCTGACCAAGCCTTTGCACTGCTCCTGCACTATCTCACAGCCACCTAGCACATACCTTAAGAGCTCTCAGCTGCACAAAGTTGAAAATAGAGCTGTCTTTCAGCCTTTGCACCACCTCTGGGTAGTGCTTGTGCGCCCAGGCAGTCTGAGATGGAGGCCTGTCACCCTGGGACAGGCTGTTGTGGAGCTGCATGCAAAGTGCCTGGCCACTCTGTTGAGTAAGCTCTTGCTCACTACAACATAAGTGATAAATTTTACTAGGTCTCACCCTGTTTTCTTTTAATGCGTATGCTGTAGACTCTACACTGAGACCTGTTTGCTCTGTGCCTGATGGCCTGCGTGGTCTGTCATTGGTACTGCTGGCAGCTGGCGGCATTACTCAGCTTGCAGTATCTGATTGCAAAAGCTGTGGTGATTTGCAGAGCAAAAGACATGAGAGTGCAATGCCAAACACCTTTCCAGCTGGTTTGTATACAGTGGTCTGGAGCAGAACTGGCACTGCCAGATACTCTCGTTCTGGGCTTGAGCCTGCTAGGTGGCTCTGTGCAGAAGCTGGACTGAAAATGTCAGAGGGCTGGTGGCCAGTTGTTCCTTGCGATGCCTGTTGCTACATGTACATGATGAGACTTGCGTGAAGTTGTGTTGACCACCAAGCCTCATTCCTGTCCTGGGTGAATCTTCTGCCTTCTTGCATGCTTGTAGGTAAAAAACAGCACTACTGGTCATTCCTTCCTGCTGGCTGCTGTCTACTTGTTTTTCTTGCAGCAGAGATGCATCCTTCTATTCTCCCTCCTGGCGAAAGGCAGGAGTGAATCCAGTCTGGTTTCCCTTCTTGCTTTTCTGTGTGTATTCATTTTTCATGTACTTTCTGGGATTATGTTAGGTTCATACTCTGTCCCGTATTCTCCTTCTCTCTTAGTGCTGTGTATCACCTCCTGTGGTCACCAGGAGTGTTTTTATGGCCTGTAATTTAGGAAAGTGTTCCAGGACTGTCTAGATGCAGAGATGTAACCCCTTACCCAAACTCAGGTCTCTGAGGTATCTTCCAGACCTTTGACGTGCCGTAGAAGTGCTTGAAGACTGCCTGGTATTTACTTGAATTGTCAGTGTGCTGACAAGCTGTATGATCAGCAGCACTCTGCTGAAGTGCTGCCTGATCCGTGGCTAAGGCTCGATGTAGAGTTGTGGAAGAAGGTTGTCTGGGATCAGCCATCGCAGAGCAATCTTTTAAGATTACCCCTCCTGACCCTTATTCTTCAGCATCAGAAAGTTGGCAATAGGCAATGTGTTTCCAATAAACTCCTCCAAGCAGCCTGTTCTGCATTTGGCAGGTATCTTTGATCAGCACACATGCACACTTAGCTTTGGAGCTGAGGTTAGAGTTGTGTGCTGGTTAAAGGCTGACCAGATGTTTGAGTGCATCTGGAAGCCTGTCCTCCTTAAATATGCAAAGGCAATATACCTCTTCTGGTATGCTCAGGGAGATACAGACTGTTTGTGTCCATCACTCCAGTAGGGACCACTGCACCTGTGATGGGAGTCATGTCTGCTGACGGTGTTAAGTGACTTCTGGGATCCAGGCAGGACCCATTTTCCCTATCTGCTCTCCTCTCCTGGGTGACACTCCACACTGGTGTTTCTGGGGATGGTGTGAAGCATATCTTGCAGTAGAACAAACATAGTCTGATTCTGACTTAGTGATAGCTGGGAGGTCTGGGGAGACTTTTCTAAAAGCCAGATCTAGAGAATGAGGGTTTTCTGTTGCTTTGGGACCATGGGCTGAATTTGGCCTGCAGAGTTTCTTCCCTTGTTTTTCAAAGGCATTGAATGTGTTTTTCTCCTCCATAAGAGAAAAGGAGAATTGGACTGAGGGGCCTTGTCTATATGTCTGTCTGCCACGTGCCACATCCTTGTAAAACTCTATTCCTAACTGCTCCAGCGAGAATTTCTGCCATGTAGTAGTTGGTGTTATTGATTTGTTTAGTTCTTGTTCAGGGTAGAAAGTTCTGTAAAGGTGCCCCTGATAGTGTGTCATGGCAACTTCCTTAAGGGAAGTGTCTTTGCTGTGCTGACATGAGAGGTGCCAAGGTGAAGGTGATTGACAGCCTGCTGTCCCCCACCACTTTAGCAAAGTGATTGCAGCTTTTGACTTGATGAAAGATGGAAGTTGGATAAACATTTTGCAGAAACATGGCCTGCTTGGGCTGCGCTGTTGCTACTTTTGGCAGACACTGGGAAGATGAGCTGAGATGGTGCTTCTTTTGAGAAGCTATTATGTTGCCTCTTAGGATAAAGGCAAGGCCACACTTGTAATGCTTCTAATTAATGAAAAATGAATTTTGACCTCAAGGCCTGAAAAGAACAATACTGAAGGAGGACTCGTGTGAGCATAGCCTCTTTAGTTAATGTACATGATGGCAGGCTGCAGGGCTAGGTGACCTGCTGGGTTGGCATACTGTTTCCCTTTAGCCTTGCACTCAGTGCCTGGTGTGAATGTTTGCCCTTGCTCAGCTATGTCTCCCTCTTCCCTGGCAGAGTGAGCTGAACTCCTTCCTGTGGACCATCAAGAGAGATCCCCCATCTTACTTCTTTGGCACCATCCATGTCCCATACACCCGTGTCTGGGATTTCATCCCAGAGAACTCCAAGAAAGCCTTTCAGCAGAGTCACATTGTGTACTTTGAGCTGGACCTCACCGACCCCTACACCATCTCTGCTCTCACCAGCTGCCAGCTGCTGCCGCAGGGGGAGAACCTTCAGGATGTGCTGCCCCGTGACATCTATCGTCGGCTCAAGAGGCACCTGGAATATGTCAAGCTCATGATGCCATCTTGGATGACACCAGACCAGCGGGGCAAGGGGCTGTATGCAGACTACCTCTTCAATGCCATTGCTGGCAACTGGGAGCGGAAGAGGCCGGTGTGGGTGATGCTGATGGTGAACTCTCTGACAGAGGTAGACATCAAGTCTCGAGGAGTGCCCGTCCTGGATCTGTACCTGGCCCAGGAAGCAGAGCGGCTAAGGAAGCAAACAGGTGCTGTAGAGAAGGTGGAGGAGCAGTGCCACCCACTGAATGGGCTTAACTTCTCCCAGGTAAGACAGAGGCTTGCATTCTGGCATAGGGCACTTGGCTGGATGCTGGGGCAATCATGTAGAAAGCAGGAGCATGGGAATCGTCCTGGAGTGAGTGCTCTCCATGTGTTGTATCTGGAGGCTTGCACTTGCTGCCCGCACCCCTTGTCTCCCTGTATACCTATGGGAGAATCTGCTTAGCTGTAGGAGTTCAGGCCACCTCCTAAATTTGTTTAGACCTGGCCTGAGGAGGTCCCCCTCCTCTTCCCTGGAAAGCCTTGGGCAGGTTCCATCCCAAGTGACACTGGACCCTGGGATGCCTGCTCTGTGACCCTGCCAGGCATGTTCATAGTAGGCATCTGGGGCAGGTTGGGACTCTGTGTCTACACTTGCTTTTGTAATACCTAGGTAAGGAGAAAGGTGTAATTGCCTGGGGGAAGGAGGGGCATTGTGAGTGAAGCTGGGAGGTACTGTTGTTTGGAAAGGTAGCTCAGCTGACCTCTCAATACCCTGAGGAATAGGGGCTCATCCTCTGTATTAGAGTGATTTTATTTATTTATTTATTTTCGTTCCTTTGAAGCCCAACGAGGGTCAGCAAACTACCCTTCCACCTTCTCTTTGTGGAGTTTCATGGATTAGTTCAGGCTTTTCTGTGCTTTCAGACCAGCCGGAATTTGGTACAGGTGCACATGCAGTGTCACACCAGCAACCTCAGGTCACTTGCGAGATCTTCAGTCTGGACTAACTATGCCAGGGCACAGTCTGCGTTGCAGCCCTCATCCTGACTGGTGGGACCACAGGCATCCAGAAGGTGGTTCTACAGGATGGGAGAAGCTGAAATCAGGGTGCAGTCCAGCAAGGGCAGGGACAGCAGTTTGGGGTCAATTATCTGCAACCCCATCTAGTCTTCTCTTGTTCCAGCTGTGCGGAGGGCAGTGGATAGATACATCACTTGCACAATCCTTAGCTGCAAACGTGTTACCTTCACTTCCATCATTTGGAGCTGGGAAGCCTCATGCTTGTGTTCAGCCTTGCTTAGCTGTGCTCTGAGTTCTTGTGCTCTTGCTGTCTGCTCTCAGCTGAGGCAGTCTCATCTTCTCCACCTCCTGTCTGGCTGAGGCTTTATTAACATTGCTGCCTGTGTTTTTCTTCTGCTGACAGTGCCCCTGTGGTTTAACATGATAGGAGGGGGGGCTGCATGCTTTCTGCTCTGCCTTACAAGGCGGTGACAAGGAGTCTGAAAAACATAGGTTGCAAATCATGGCCTGGTTAAGCCTACGCAACTGTTGACATTTACTTTGGGCTTTCATGCAGCTTTTTTCAAAGAGCGGCTGTTGGTGTGCTATTTTCCAAGCAGAAAAATATCAGCTGGGAGGTCATGTTGGGTAGGGACACAGAGCTGCGTCACCCAGAGTTGCTCAACCTTGCAACATTTACTGTGCATCTTGTGAGACCTCAGAGCCAATCTGAGGGACCAGGGTAGCCAGAACTGCGGAGGAAACATAGCCCTTGTGAAAATTACAGACTGTGATTATGTCAAGGTAACTGGGGATGTGTATGCAAGATGCTGCTCCTCCCATGCCTGCTGTTAGAGCACAGCAGCTCATTTGCAGGGAGAAGGAGCAGGTCTGGAGCAGCTAATGCACTGTAAATTCACTTCTTTCTTCTGCCCACTGCCAGCTTTCCCATACAAGTAATATTCAGGAGAAAGAGAACCAAAGTCTATTGTTTTTTATGTTTCTAAGCAAATGCCATGATTGTTTCACAACCTGACTTGTGAACTGCTATGGTTGGCAATTCTTTTTATTTTTAAATTTTTAAGAGCTTTTTTCTCAGTTTGTTCAGGCAGTTGAGTTAATTATGTATAATAACAAGAAGGTGATCTTCAGGTACATAAGCAGGAGAGGACAGATGAAGGAGAGTGTTCCCTCTCTGATAAATGAGGATGGAGAGCTGGCTTCATCAGACATGGAAAAAGCTGAGGTGCTCAATAAGTGCTTTGCCTCGGTCTTCACTGGTGCTCAGGCTCCTCCCCATGTTTGCCAAGACCCTGAACCTCTAGGTGTGGGTGAGAGGAGCAGATTCTGTCCCACTGTAACAGTGGAACAAGTCCGAGACCTCCTCATGAAACTGAATATGTATAAGTCCATGGGACCAGATGATATCCATCCTAGGGTTCTGAAAGAGATGTCTGATGTAGTTGCTGAGCCACTCTCCATCATATTTGAAAAATCATGGCTATCTGGTGAAGTCCCTGGTGACTGGAAAAATGAAAACATTACTCCCATTTTTAAGAAAGGGAGAGAGGAAGACCTGGGGAACCGCAGGCTGGTGAGCCTTGCCTCTGTGCCTGGGAAGATCATGGAGCAGGTCCTCCTAGAAGGTATGTTAAGGCACATACAAGATAAAGGGGTGATTCAAGACAGTCAGCATGGCTTCACCAAGGGCAGATCGTGCCTGACCAATCTGGTGGCCTTCTATGGTGGAGTGATGGCTTTGGTGGATGGGGGAAGGACAATGGATGTCATCTTCCTGGACCCTGGTCTTCCTGGTCCCTCACCATATCCTTCTGTCTAAATTGGAGAGGTGTGGATTTGAAAGATGGACTGTTCGATGGATTAAGAACTGTTTGGCTTGATGCAGCCAAAGGGTTGTGGTCAATGGTTCTGTGTCAGGGTGGAGGCCGGTCACAAGTGGTGTCCCTCAGGGTCGGTCTTGGGACCGGTGCTCTTCAACATCTTCATCGATGACACAGATGATGGCATTGAGTGCACCCTCAGCAAGTTTGCAGTTGACACCAAGCTGAGCAGTGCAGTTTATAACACTGGAAGGAAGGGAAGCCATCCAGGCTGAAGAAGTGGGCCTAATGAGGTTCAGCAAGGCCAAGTGCAAGGTGCTGCACTTGGTTGGGGCAATCCCAGGTATTTATACAAACTGGGGGAAGATCTCCTTGAGAGCAGCCCTGTGGAGAAGGACTTGGGGGTTCTGGTAGATGAGAAGCTGGACATTAGCCAGCAGTGTGCGCTTGCAGCCAGGCCAACTGTGTTCTGGGCTGCATTAAAAAAGGGGTGGCCAGCAGGGAGAGGGAGGTGATTGTCCCCCTCTGCTCAGCTCTTGTGAGGCCCCATCTGGAGCACTGTGTCCAGGCCTGGGGCCCCCAGCTCTAGAAGGATGTGGAGCTCTTGGAGAGGGTCCAGAGGAGGGCCACTAAGATGGTCAGAGGGCTGGAGCACCTCTCCTATGTTGAGGGAATTGGGCTTGTTTAGCTTGGAGAAGAAAAGGCTGTGGGGAGACCTCACTGTGTCCTTCCAATACTTGAAGGGAGCTTTTAAACAGGAGGGAGAATGACTGTTTACGAGGGTGGATAGTGATAGGACAAGGGGAAATGGTTTTAAACTGAGACATAGGAGGTTTAGGTTAGATATTAGAGGGAAGTTTTTCACGCAGAGGGTGGTGAAGCACTGGAACAGGTTGCCCAAGGAGGTTGTGGATGCCCCATCCCTGGAGGCATTCAAGGCCAGGCTGGATGTGGCTCTGGGCAGACTGGTCTGGTAGCTGGTAACCCTGCACACAGCAGGGGGGTTGAAACGAGATGATCACTGTGATCCTTTTCAACCCAGGCCATTCTATGATTCTATCATTCTATGAAAATAAAGATGCAAAACCATGAAGAATGATATCATCCTTTGCAAGCGTGACTTTTTATTGCAGCAGAGTTGCAGAGAGATTATTTCCTTGACCAAGTCATAAGTTTCTTGCTCTAAATTCATGTTTCACAAGGCTCACTCTTTTTCCAGTTGTGCTGTGCACTGACAACTTATTGTGTTACCTTGTGATGAGAGCTCTGAGGCTACTTACAGGCAGTTAATTGTCACTGTTATTACCTAGGTCCCTTTTTGTATCTCTGTGACCAGACAGGACCTCATTGGTATGAGTATGTAATTTCAGGTAAAGGTCTGGAGCAGTTGATCATTTATTAACTCCCCAGGTTTGCACAGGGTGCAAGGTGTAGACACTTCCAAGCTAGATACTTCCCTTTCTCCCTCTGTGGAGGGTGAGTTAAGCACACCCTGTCATGGGGCTTTTTGTCTGTATTTATTTCCATTTCCTCTTTTTTTTTTTTTTTTTCCTATGGCTTATTTTACCGGCCAGATCTCTTTGTTTTTGCTCAACTCAGCTGCCCCCGTAGCTAAGCTGTAAAAGTATCACTTCTGTATGGTGCACCATGTTGTGTACGCAACTCATTCAGTATTTTACTGCCTCCTCAATACCTCTCTTTTTTTTCCAAGATCCAGGCAACTTTTGGAAATGTGGAAAGATCTGTCTCTGTGCTGGGGCCCTGGTGTTAGTTTTCCTTTTTCATGCTGACCTAGGATTGTTTGTTACAGACTTCTTTCCATGCCACCTTCTTTCATGGGTAGCGCCTTCCTCATTGCAATACCCTATAAGGATGCAAGATTAATTCCCAGTGGTATTGGAGCTTCTAGCAGCTAAAACCTTTGCAGCTAAATGCAGTCCCTCATATTGTGTGACTGAAATCAGTTCCTCACATCTCACAACCATTTCTTTAAAGCTGTGCACATGCATGTTTTTTGGATGATGTTTGCTTCAACCTAAGGGCTGTGGAGCTTTGCTTTTGGTTCTGGCCAGTAGTGTTGTGAATATCAGCTTGTTGGCTCAGAAAATGAGCTGGCCTATGCAGTGCCATGCCCTTGGAAATGTGCTTTGGCACACTCTAGTGGTGCCAGGCTGTTTTTCATAGACTAGATAGAGCTTGAACACAAGAATTTGTCGTGTCTGTAGTCTGTGTGGGACAGAGGCTAAAGCATATGAACTCTGCCCAACCATCACAACTTTCTAACTGAGGCCTTTGCCAGTCTGGCTTTTGGAAGACCACAGAGTAGCTTGGGTTGGAAGCAACCTTAAAGAGCACCTGGTTTGAACACCTCTGCCTTAGGCAGAGTCACCACTTGCTAGATTAGGCTGCCCAGGGCCCCATCCCACCTGGCCTTTAACACCTCCAAGGATGGAGCAAGGCTGGGACACTTTGGCTTATGAAGAGCCTAACTTTTAACAGCTCTTAATAAGAGAATTGTTTTCACCTCAGTGCTGTCCTGTGTTTGGACCTCACAGCAGTGCTCTGGTCTTTCCTGAGAGCATCAGGTTACATGACTGCATCTACAAAAAGTGCTTGGTTTGCTGTTTGGCAGTAGGACACGGGAAGCCAGTAAGGACTGCTCTTGAAATGATGGCTTGGAAATGGGCCTTAGCTTTAAAAACAACAACAACAACAACAAAAACCCCAAATAGATAAGCTAGAAATTGGAGAGAATTTTATCTTCTGATTTCAAACAAAGGGCTTGTTTACTACATTGAGTTAATAGATTGCCATGTCTGTCTTTAATGTGAAGGGCTAAGGAGGTCAGCTCTCCTAATGTTTCCATTCCTGAGGTCCTGCTTCAGTATCACCATTGACAACAGCATTACCAGGGCAGGGCATAGGAGATGCAAGGAAAGACACATGGTTGGACAGCAGGAGCTCTGCAAGAGCAGTTCAGATTCAGACTTGAAGCGACCAGCACACTGGTTGCTTGGATGAAAGGGCTTCTCAAGAGAAGAGCTCTCACTGCTGAATTAGAGAACAAGCTGGGCAGAAATCTTTTGTAGTAACCAGACTGACTCTTTAGCTCTAAAAGTATAACTTCAGGACATATGGGTCAGGAACAACCCTTCTTCAGGTGATGGGAACGTCAGAGCTTTTTGCACATGAACTGGAACCAAGACAACTGAATTCAGCTTTCTCGCATCATTGGCTGTTGCAGTCTGTGACTAAAATTTGTTTGGTTTGTTTTTAATTTAAGTATAGACTCACCTGCAGCCCCTGTCTAGACATCAAGGATGGGGAAGTAGGCTGGCTGGTGGGCACCAAAATAGCTAAGACTTTGTGTTTGTATTGTCCTAATTAGAGTTTAGTTAAAATCTTATTAACTACATAAGGGATCTTTGTTCTGCTAGAGTAAAAGGGGAAAACATTTGCTGATCAGTTTATTCTGCATTCAGAAGGGTAGAGAAATATAGAATCATGTTATGGAATGGCTTGGGTTGGAAGGGACATTAAAACCCACCCAGTTCTAAACCCCTGCCATGAGCAAGGCTGCCACCCACCAGCTCAAGCTGCTCAGGGCCCCATCCAATCTGGCTTTGAGTGCCTCCAGGGATGAGGTATCCACAGCTTCTCTGGGTAGTGCTGAGAAAAAAAAAATAAAAAAAAATCCTCCTAATAGCTATCCTAAATCTCCCCTTCTTCTGATATAAAGCTGTTTCCCCTCATCCTATCCCTATCTACCTGTGTAAAAAGTAGGTCCCCCAACTGCTTATAAAGCTTGCTTCAGGTTGGAAGGCTGCAGTGAGGTCTCCCTGGAGCATTCTTTTCTGCAGGCTGATGAAAACCCAGCTCTCTCAGCCTTTCTTCATAGGAGAGATGCTCCAGCCCTTTGACTGTCTTTGTGGTCCTCCTCTGGACCTACTTTGACAGCTCCATGTCTTGTGCTGGTGGCCCCAGGCCTGGATGCAGTACTGCACGTGCAACCTGCTTGCATGTTAGCTACCTGACATGCATCATTTTCCCATTGAAAATGCCATTTGCTCTGCATATTGCTCAGTGGAAGTGGAACATGAGGCAATAAGCTTGTCTTTCATCTCACAGAGATGACCCCTTCCTGGTGGCTGTCTCCCAGCGTTGTATGGTGAGTGTGCCCATACACACTTCTCTTTTCTTGGTTAGGAGGGACTAGGTAATGAAAGTTGTGTCTAAGAGCACTCATGACTGGGTTATTGGATTATCTGGGTCTCTTCTGACAAGTCAACACCAAGCTGGTGGACTAGCTGGCAGAAACATTTCATTATACTTGAAATCCTCTAATTCTGGTTGAGAGCACTGTTGCTGTGCAAGAACATAGCTGTGGCAGAATGGGCTAGGAGGAATGAGGATATAAGAGCTCTGTGGTGGATCTCTGCTTTATTTTTCAAGCAACTAAACCAACAGTGGAAAGTGGGGAACATGGAGAGAATGTGTGCTTTGTGCCTTGCTCAATTCATGTTCAACTTGGTGTTTACTATCACTCCTAAGTACTTCTCTGCTAGATGCTTTCTAGCTGGTTGGCATCCAGCATGTCCTGGTGCCTGAGGTTGTTTCTGCCCCTGGAACATTCTTCTTCTCAGGCTTTGTGAAGTTCTTGTCAACCCACCTCTCTACCCTGTCAGAGTGCCTCTGGATGGCTACCCAGCCCTCCGATGAGTCAGCTGCTCCCTTAGTTTCATTTCATCTGTGAACTTCTCGAGGATGCATGCCATTCCATCATTCACGAGGTTAATGAAGGTGTTGAACAGGGCTGGACCCAGAACTGACCCCTCAGGCATACTGCTACTTAGTGGCTTCCAACCAGACTTTGTGCCACTGATTGTCACCCTCAGGACCTGTCTATTCTGCTTATTTTCAGTCCTCCTCACTGTCTGATCATCCAGCCATTCAGCATGTTCTCTATGAGGATCTTACAAAAGATAGTACTGTAGTCTATACTAAAGTCTGGGTAGACAATATCCTTTGCTCTTCCCTTATACAGTGAGCCATTTATTTTATCATAGAAGATTATGAAGTCGGTCCAATATGACTTCCCTTTGGCAAATCCATGCTGACTACTCCTGCTAACCTTGCTTTTCATGAGCTTGGAAATGGTTTCTGGGATTAGCTTCTGTATCACCTTCTCAAGAATTGAAATGAGACTGGCTGGCCTGTAGTTCCACGGGTTCCACTTCTTGAAGACAGGAGTGACATTTGCTCTAGCCTTTGGTTACTTCTCCAAGTCACAGTGATTGATCAAGGATTTTTGAAAGTGGACTCTCAATGATATCTGCTAGCTTCCACTACACTCATGCATATGGACCACACCAAGGCCCATGGACAAATGTCCTCTTGTAAGTAATCCCTAACCTTCCACCAAGGTTACATATTCCACGCTGCAGCCTTTCCCCCTTGTCTCTGGGACCCAGGGTTCTTAAAGACTGGTTCTGCTTCGAAATTCTGAGTCAGAGAAGGCATTTGATACCTCAGTTTTTCCCCTGTCCTTGTAAGACAGGTCTCCCATACTGTACAGCAGCAGACGCACATTTTTCATGGTTTTTTTTTGTCACCAGTGCTACTTATTGAAACTCTTCTTGTTCTTGACATCTCCTGCCAGATTCAGTTCTGACCAGGTAAAGCTTCTCTAACTTTATTCCTGGATAAAGTTATCTCTTTATTCCTCCTATGTAACCATCCTTCTGTACACTTCTTTTCTGTTTGAATTTGTCTGGGAGCTAATTGTTCATTGATGCAGACCTCCAGGAATTTGTGCATGACTTCCTACTTATTAGGATGGACCTTTCTTGAGCTCGAAGGAGGTGATCCTTGACTATGAACTAGCTTCCTTGGGCCCTTCTTCCTTCCAGGGCCTTATTTTGTGTCATTCTTCCAAACTGATCTTTTAGGAGGCCAAAGTCTGCTCTCCTGAAGTCTAGGGTTGTGAGCTTGTTTTTCACCCTTCTATTTGCCTTCAGGATCCTGAAATTTGTTATTTCCTGGTCGCTGCTGCTGAGGCTGCCTTTGAACTTTGCATTTCCGCCTGTCCACAACACTGGCAAGCTCCTTATTGTTGGTAAACGAGCAGTCTAGCAGGGAACATGAACCTCTGTTTATTTGCTTTTCTTTCATCTGGAAGATAAAGTTATGATTAATTAATTAATTAAAGTTATGATTAAAGAACTTTCTGGATTGCTTCTGTCCTAAGGTACTGCCCCTCAAACAGATAACATTCTAATGGGCAGCCCATGAGAACTGGAGCTTGCGAATGTGAGGCTGCTCTGACGTGTCCAAAGAAAGCCTCAACTGTTTAATCTACTTGGTCAGGTGGCCTGTATCAGACACCCATTATAATATCATCTAACTGTCTTCACTTTAATTCTAACCTGTCTCAGTCAGCTCCTCTTCTGTCCCTAGGTGGAGCTTCAAAGACTCCAGTTGTTCTCTCACATCAAGGGCAACATCCCTCCTCGTCTCCCCAGCCTGTCTTTCCTGAAGAGCCTGTATCATAGATTCGCTTGAGTTGGAAGGGACCTGTAATGGTCTTCTAGTCCAACTCCCCGACAGTGAACAGGCACACCTATGGACAGCTGCATCAGGTGCCCAGAGCCCCAGCAAGCCTGACCTTGAGTGTCTGCAAGGAGGAGGCATCCATCACCTCTTTGGGCAACCTGCTCCTGTGCCTCGCCACCGTTACTGTAAAAAACTTTCCTTATAAAAAACTACCCTTATGAATATCCCCTCCCTTACTTTGAAACGGTTTCTCCTTGTCCTGTCATAGCAGAACCTGCTAAAGAGTCTGTCCCTCTTTCCTTACATTGCCAATTTAGATATTGAGAGGCCACTATAGGGTCTCCCCAGAGCCTTCTCTTCAGGCTCCTTCCATTACAACACTTCAGTTCTGGAAGAAATCCCAACTCCTTGATACTTTCCCAGCAAGGCACATTTTCTATGTATTAACTGTTCTCTCAGCTCTTCCCAGGCTTTCCATGGTTGAGCAGCATCTGTCTTATATCGGTGGTTGTCATATGCGTGCAGTGGTAACGTTCTTATTCTCATCTGTGTTTCTTTATGCATCTTATTTTTTTTCTGTGGCTCTTCCAGGCATAGTGGTTTTCTGAGTTTATGCTTGGATGACTCAACGTCCTTTTTTACTCTGACTAGGAATGAAAGTATTACTCTTGTTATCGTGTTCCTGCCCCTGTTCTGCTCCCTTGCCAAGATGAACTGCAAGCTAGCAAAAGATCTGTTCTAACAAGAGATCTGGATTAAGCAGTACCTCTGCTCTGTTCTACTAATTATTTTGCTCACCAGCCTTTGCTTTATCTGCAAAATCAATTACTTACAGTTGGATTTTTGTTTGTTTGTTTTGGTCATTTGTTGTTTTTTTTTTTTTCTTTACCCTCTAGGACATTGATATACATATTGGGTATGTTTTGTCCTTGGAGGACAAAGGACTTTCTCTGCAAAGCTCATCAGTAGGTGACACAGTTGCTTGTCATCTGCCGTAACATTTTCAGGACTTTTGTCTACCAGTTCAGTTTCCTTTGTTTGCAGCACATGATTGCTTGCTTTTGGATTTCTCTAAATTCCTACTGGTATACGATGTATTCAGGGGTCTGTTCATTTATTGCCTTTATTACTTTATTAAGTAACCTTCTAAGCACATTAAAAATACGTGAAGGTTTTGGGATTTTGGTTTGCATATATCCTTGCTGACTCTGAATTTTCTGTAATCCCATAATTATTTCATATAGTCTTTGTGGAGGCTTTTATTATCCATATCATTAGAAAGGTTGATTGCAAGTAGGGTGAGGAGGCTGAATGACAATTTTCAGATGCCTATTGCTTTGTCTGGCCTAATACAGAGAGGGAACAGCAGGAATAACTGTTGTTTTCAACAGCAGGAAAGATTGGATCCTTCAGTGAAATTGTTCATCAGCAGGCAAGTTAGATACACATTCACACAGTATGTCGTTCATTTCCAGCATATCTGAATGAGGGGTGCATGGAGACAGAGGTGTGAGCAGTTTTAAAGGAAGTAGACAGATCCCTGAAGGAACAGGCACACAAGGGTGTCTCACACAGACCCCAGATGCTTCCTCAGGATGTTCCTCTGCCGCTGACAGCTTGAGGTGAGGGCAGGAAGAACCACTCAGTAAGTGCACTGTCTTTGGAGGTAGGCATGTGCACCTCGGAGCACAGGAAGGTCATTCACAAAATGTACCTGAGGCATTTTTCTCCCTGGAGGGGAGACAGTGGGTAGCTGAGGTGAAGGGTCTGACCCCCCTAGATATGCTGAGTAATGCATATGTTGCTGGTGGATGTGTAGCCCCCAGGCACTGCCAGGCAAGCCTGGTGCTGTGTCTGCAGCTGGACCTTGCTGGGAGTTCTGGCCACTGGCTGCCTGCACTCATCTCCTGGTTGGTGCTCCCTGTCCTCCTGGTCTTCTTGATCACTTTCATAAGACAAATGCCACAGTGGGTTGGGCTTTGTACTATTTTTTCCCCTTAACCCTGGACATGCTGTGCCTTTGAAAAGCAGCAGCTTGTCTTTCCAGGCAACTGGACAAGGCACTGCTTCTAGATGGTACGGTGGCCTTTTTCCTTCAGAGCTTGACTCCTACATGTGCAGTGTTCCTGGTCCAGTCCTTGCAGGCTATCCTCCTAGTGAAGCAGCAGTGTGAACTCAGCTGCAGCCTGCTTTATGTACTGGGTCTCCAGGGTGGATTTTCAGAGACTGAACAACAGTGGGGCAACTTTGGTGTGAATTTCCAAAATGTGATCTCTGCATAAAGGATCAAGGTGGTGGAAGCACAAGCTGATGCTGAACTGTGTAAAGCTGGTACTCAGACACAACAGCTTCCAAGCTCCACTGGCTCACTGGGAGCAGGAGGCAAGCTGTTGACATGAGCATCAGCTGATCCAACTCTGGCGCTGTCCTTGCCAAAGAGCAGGAGTGGTTTTAAAGCCACATTTCTCTCCTTTTAATTAGGATTAACTTTCTTGAGCATACGGTGGACAAATGTGAGCTGACAAGCACTCGGGGAGTAGCTGACTGAGAGATGTGAAACCGCTGAGTAGTTATGGAACGATTTGTACAACTTGAGAGTAATCCTGTCAATTAGAACCAAATGTGTAGTGCTGTTTAGGTCTGCAGTTTACTATGATCACAGTCCTGTCGTGTAACTGTGTAAGGGAAGATGTGGCTGGTCTTGTACTTTCCTTTCTTTTTTTACCTTGCTTTCATAACATTAGTAGGATTGCTAGCTTTTGCCAGCACTCAAATGAGTCCTTGGCAAGAAAAGTTTCAGGCTAGACTTATGCAAAGCATCTGGTAAATGTGTCACAGGAATGTTCTAGCAAAGAACATGGCGGATTTGTTGTTTGGTTGGTTTTTTTTTGTTTGTTGGTTTGGTTTAATGGTTGGTTTTTTTTCATGTGTTTTTGTGTTGACTTATTTTGTTTTATGTGAAAAGTTTTTTTCAGAGGGGCTTCATCACTGGTGGACTTAGTGCTATGAATGTGGCTGTCATCTTGTTTAATCAAATGCTTAATTTCTCTTTAAGTTACTTGTCACTTATCAGTGTCTCTCATTCACTGCCTCTTCTCCCCACAAAGTAATACATAAGCTCAAATTATCTGGATTCTGAGTTTCTGCATTTTGCTGCAAATAAATCAGTGCTAGTAGGTGCTACCTGATCCAGACAGCAAGCCTCATCCTGTGTACATTCCTCTCTCACTAAGATAAAAGCTGAGGTGCTTGCTGCCCGTGTTGGATATGTCTGGTGGTGAGCTGTTGTCCCCTGAACGAGTTGTGACCAATGCTGGATGCTTGCAGTAGCTGTGGCAGGAGACCCTGCTGAGATGCATAGCTTGTGAGAAGACCATCATGCTGTGTTACTGGCCTGAGAACCACCCCAAGTGCAATTAGCCTCCTCTACTTTTTAAAACTGGCTCTTGCTAGGTTTCTGAAATGTTGCAGGGGGTGACCCATCTGCTCCAAGGAGCGATGTGCTCTGACCAGCTGAGAATGAAGCCTGCTCCAAGCATGTGATTGCTCATGCTTGAAGGAAGGCAGCATGGAATTGCATTCCTGCTGCTTTTTTGGCGGGCACCTTGTGGCATTCTGAAGAGCTTACCGCAAACTCAGAGGAAATGTTTGGGCTTCTTGGGGAAACCAACTGCATAAATAACATGAAAAACTCAGAACCAGCAGGGCTGCAACCCTGTGGAGATGAGCTGTTGTATGCATCCCAGTGCAGGGTGTTGAGGACCTTAATACTAACACTATAGCCTTGGATTCCTCTGATGCAGTGTAGGTAGAATTTTCACGTGGGGACTTGGCTTTTGCTGACAGTGCTGCATTAGCTACTTGAAGATTTTCACTGCTGCAAAAGCCTGAACTTTTATCTGGATGTTGTTTAAGCATCTCCATCTTTCATCAGACCATTCAGCCCTGTCTCTCTGCATGCCTAAAGACAGAGGGTGGAAGCCAAGCCTTATTACTGCTTTAGACTTCCTTTCTACTTGCTTTTCAGGGGAAGGCTGCATACATTACCCAGGTGCTGCCCAACATGGTATCTTTCTGCATTTCTTACCCCTCTGCTTTGCAGCCAGAAGGACACATGAGCTATCTCAGTTAGTGGTAAAGAAGGCTAAAGCAGCTAGCGCTCTACAGTTGTGCAGAGTCAGTGAAAAACTGACTGTCACAGGTCCTTTGCACCCTGGAGCTGCTGGAAGACTGCATGCTGTGACTGCTGGCAAACTTGAGCAGGGATGTCTCAGTAGGGAAAACCTGCCCATAGCCAGCACTGCACAGACAGGTTTGCTGATGAAGGCCTAAGATCTGTTTTGAAGCTCTTAACCTTATTCAGGCCCAACTAACCCATTCTTCAGCAGTATGACCACTTGTATGTACTGGTTAAGCATGCCAAATTCATCTGTCGTTCTTTGACAGAGGCACTAGAGTCTTGTTGCTATTGATAGATCTGGTAAAATGATATTTGAGGATTTTTAAGGCCAAGATTCCATCACCCAATAGGTTGCAGACTTCCTGAGTTGAGATGTGTGTGTAAATTCCCTCCTTGGGACCATAGTGGGTATCTGTTGGACAAGTGGTGGTGTGCCTTGGTGACAACCTTGCTAAGATATTTAAGTGTCTCTGTTCTTCCCAGTTCGGCTTCTTGCTCCCAGTCTCTCAGCCATTTGTGCTCAGTAACAGCTTCAGTGTTTGAACAAATCACCCTGGGAGCCACATTTCCAGTTTCCCACGTGCCTTCAGAAAGGCCCCTGCAAAGCATAGGGATGGAAGGAGTGGTTGGGAGGTACTGGTGCAAGAGTTACCACTAAAAAATAAATGTACCCTGCAGCCTAAGGCCGTGCTTCTGAGCGGTTCCTGCCATGCAGCCAGCGTACAGTAATGTGTTAGGCTAGGGTAATTTGATCACAGATTTTAGTCCTGTGTGAATTTATAAGGCCTGTTTGTTAAGATTAATGGGCTATTGTTACAGATGGAGTCTGGTGGGATGAGCTGCATGTTTGGAATGTGTGATAATAAAGAAGCGACAGCCATGCTTTCTAGGAAGGCCAAAATGGAGAAAGAGGAGAGGATTGCACTGTGTATCTTTATTTGCTGTGAAGCTGTTGGCAAGTTAAATGATGATGACCTGGAGAGCTCGGTGTTGTAGCTAATGAACACTGCTGCAGGGGGTGGGTATAGTTGTTAGCAGTACTGCGCACAGCTTGGGCGAGCAGCTTCTTAAAAATCTACTAGAGAAAAGTTGTTCCTCCATTTTTCTGTTTCCGGCAGGTTTTTACAGCACTGGGAGAAACTTGGGAGTTAGCAATTTTAGACCTCATCCAGGTTAATAAAAATAGATTAGTCACTGAACTGGTGAAATGTTTGCTCGTGGCTGAACTTAATTTGGTATGTGAAAAGGGAATACAGAGTCCCAACCAGTAATGTGTATCATTGGTGCTTTAAAGGGGCCCAATTTCCCCAAGCTGAAAATAATTACAGGCCAAATAAAGTGGGAGGAAAAACTTAAGCATAAAAATGTGAATGATAATTGGGAGTTATTCAAGAATCCTATATTAAATCCCTGAGAAACCACAATTCTGCATTTGCAGAGATGATTTCTTTAGTTAAAAAAAGCTGTTTGGGTTAACAGAGGAGATGAAAGCAGCAATAAAAATCCCAAAATACAATGAATGGAAAAATAGAGGAAGCTACGTGGACAAGTAATCTGGAAGGAAGTGCAGACAATTGATGAGAGAACTGAAGGGTACCAATGAAGAGCCTTTGGGCAGCGGGTTTGGAACAGTAAGAAGGGATTCTTTCAATGTGTCAGGGATTCGTGAAATCCTAGCAGTGCTACAGGCTCCATATTGAACAGCTGCGAAACTGTTGCTCATGAAATGGAAGAGGCAGAAATACCCAGTAACTATTTCTTGGTGTCTGGAAAGAAGATGACTGTATTCATGGCTTGGTCATAAGGGAATATTTCTGCTCCAGTAAGAAATTATTTCCAGTAATTAGAAAAAATGTTAAATGTCAGTATTTTTAAATGTACAAAATATTAATAATGGTTAACTTACAGTCCAGAATATTTAGACAGTAAGCTAAGGATCTCCTTTAATCATTAATGTAGATACTTGAAAAATTTCAGGGAAATAGAAGAAAGCTCCTCTGTCAGCAATATTCTGGGACAATGAGGGGACAGTTTGTCAGGCCAACCCAACCAGTTTTCTCAAAGGACAAGAAGGCTGGCAGGCACTGGAGCTGGTGGAGAGATGTAAGAAAGCAGCAGGATGACAGCCAGTTTCATTTGTAAGGAAAATGGCCCCTGGCAGACACACATGATCTCATTTTTTGATACGAGTTTTGGTGCTTTGTCGTGTTGATGTAACTATACGTTGGTTTGAAGAATTCTGACTTCTGCATAGGAGTACATGTTATACAAAATCAAAGTGGCTTATTGCAAGATGGTTGTGAGGAAGGGGCAGTTGTCATAGAATAGCTGCAAGTGGAGAGCCTTCCTCCCCCAGGAAGAGGGGAAGTTGAAAATTGCTTGCAAAGAAATAGTGAGGGTGCTTGTTTGTGGCCCTGCACTACCCAGTGGCTTTGTGAATGGTGTAAATAGCAAGTAATTGTTCGTACGGAGATGCAGTTCATGCAGGAGATGGAGGACTGATCAGATACAGGAGCACGGCTGAGCTACCCAGAAAACTAGACTCTCCTAAGGCTGCCAGGTGCAAGGTCTTGTGTCTAGGAGCAAGGCGTGGAGGTCACGGTAGCATGGCTGGGGGCCATATCTGAAATGCACCTCCAGTGTAGGGGGCTTGGAAAATAAGGAACCAACATAAGAGCTGAGCACAGGGCTGCATCCAGGGGGTAGGTTGCAATCCTCAAAGGAATGAATGATGTGAGCAGAGGAGAAATGTGCTAGGGATCCAAATCCTGGTGCCAGTGCTTCTGGGAGCAGTGAAAGTGGAGCAGGATCAGAAAAGAGCTGCAAAATCAGTTTGGGATCTGAAGCAAGCCAGTAGAAAAGGAGAACAGAGAAACTTGATCTGTGAAGTTTGTTGTTAAAGAAAACAAGAAGTCATTTCTTGAGCATGTTCAGTTATCGGTCTGAGGGGACAGGGACGATGCAGCAAAAGACCCAAGCCCGGTAGACTAGTTGCTGAGGATGCATGCCATCAGGCTGGAAAATATCATTGATTTTTTGGAGGGAGGCAATTCACTGGTTGAACAAATTTCCTTGGACCCTGGTGGGATTGCTGTCATTCCAAGCTTCAAATCACCACTGAATAGCTCTCTGTAAAGTAATTTTTTGCTCAAAGAGAAAAGATTGCTAGGTGGAGTTTAAGGGCTGCTGATTCATATGTGGAATCAATGTACATTTCATTTGGTCTTATAAAATACTAATTTGGGGCATTTAGACAACTGAAATTAAGGTTAGACAGGCAGTTTCAAGCAGCTTATAGATTCTTGAGGTTTTTTGTTGTTGTTGTTGTTTTTTTGTCAATTGCTGTCTTTCAGGTTAGAGCTTTGTAAGTTTGTTTTCTATTTTTCTGTGGTGCCTCTACTGTAGACAGCATCCTGGCTAGGTGGGGATGTCCTCCATGCTCACCTCATTCTGCAAGAAGTGAGAACCTGGCCAAGCATACTGGCTTGCTCGGGCAGCCTTCAGGCAAGTTGTATTTCAGGGCTGTCATGGTGTTTGGAAGACCTGCCTCATGGTCTGGGGCTGATGGAGTGTAATGCTCTCCATGATGTCTTGAAGTTGTGAGCTTGCTGGGTGCAGTCCTTAACAGACAGTCCATGATTATTACTGCATCTGTATACCTTGCTGCAAGTGGTGTCCCTCTGAAAGGAGTCCCCTACAGGCTCGCACTTGAGCTGAGTACTGGTGGCTTGGAAGGTTGTCTGGATGGATGACTGTTGGCTGTTGCAAGGGGAGTTCCTCAGGCAGTGCAGTGAAGCATTCGAGGTGACTTGGTGTTCTCTGCCTAACTGTACAGTTGTGATCTCTGGTGCCCAACACTTTTGGTGTGTCTAGGTCTCTGGAGAGAGAGGCTGTTCGTCCATGTTTGGAGGAAATGGACAAATGGCTATAGCACTGTTGGCAGATTGATGGATGAACAACCTGCCTACCAAGGCAGAACCTGGGGTAGGAAAGACTAGTAAAAGGAATCCTGCAGTTCCTAAGCAGTCCTCAAAGAGGCCTGCGTAACCAGAAATGAAGGTAAGTTGCCTCAGAGCTACTTCAGATTTTTCAGGGAAGCTATCATAGGCTGTGGTGGCATTTTCCTTTTCTTTCTCTGTGGCAAGGCATGGTGAAACTTAGAGTCCAGCAAAGAGCTCCCAGTACAAGCTGAGCATACAGATGAAGATTGGCTGGGGTGGAGAAGATGGGCCATGAAAACCAGAAGGTTATTTTTGCATTGTATTAATGGATTTTGTGAAAATTCATCTGCTGATTTTTAAGACAGAGGCTCAAGAGTGTGAGTCAAGAAGGGACCTCTAAAGACACCAGTGGATTTCTGCTTTAAAGAATAGCAGCCTGGTGGAAAAGTCCTAGAAATAAATTCTGATATTAGTTCTCTTTATATGAGCATTAGGCCCTTATGCTTCTAAGGACAGTGGCCTCTCTCTGGAAAACAGCTAGTATACAGTGAGCTTATAGCTGCTCCACTGTGAAGATGGGGGGTTTGTCCCTCTCACCTTGTCCCTGCACTCCAACGATGTGTCCCAGACAGGTGAAGTACCACTTCCTGTGTCAGGCAAAGTTTTGTTTACAGAGTATTGGTGCTACAGTTATGTACTAATGTCTTAGTCACAGACTCATTTCCAGATAAGTGTTCACTTGGTCAAGTCATCAGCGCTGATTCATTGGTTTAATTATGTGTTTTCCACTCTCCCTAGTCTTCATGTGGGTACCTATGCCTGAATTTTGGATGGGGGCTAAATAACTATTAAATGGACCAGAGCCAGCTTCAATAATCCCAGCTTGTTAGAAAACTGTTGAAGTGACCCTTCTGTTTCCTGCTGTTTCAAATCAGTCATCTTTCCTCTGCTTTCCCTAAAACTTCACTAGTATTTCAGTACACCTGGTCATGAGCCTTAGATCTAGATTTAAGAAAAGTACTCTACAGTACTTTTACTGTACATGCACTTTCCTATGGCTTATTTCCCCCCTCCTTCTCTCCTTTCTATCCTGTTCTAATATAAATGTAGTCAGGGGTGCACTTTGCTACTGATGCAGAAGCTAAACGCTCTTTTGCAGTGCCAGGCCCTGAGGCGTGTTTGCTGCCTGCACAGGACAGCAGGAGAGGGGAGGGGATAGGGATTTGTGTTATTCCTGCTCTCTGCCTCGTGCTGTTATCTTCTTCCAGTGCTAGCGCAAGGCTGCATGATCCTACTTTCTTGTTGCTTTCCTGTCTCTCCTCTGAACACCATGGACATCGGGACGTTCATTCCTGTTCCCCATCAAAGTGAGCAGACTTTGTTTCTCATTTCTTCTTTCTTTCCCCAAGTACCAAACTCATGCCCTTTTTGGAGTAAGCACAAGGGGGCAGAGCTAGAACTGAGTTTTAACTGCATTTCTGCCTGTCTCCTTTATGCAGTTTAATACTGTCCTCAGCCAGTTTCCATTTTACCTCCCCCCCCCCCCCCCTTTTTTTTTCCCCTTAGCTTATTCAGACACTTTTATTCCCAAAGCAATTAGACAAGTGTGATGTCAACCAGTAGCATGTCTAAGGATTGACTCCAAGCAAGGCATTCTGGCCTCCACCAAGGTTCGTATTTAAAAAGAAGGTCAGCCATTAAGCAAACATCCCTGGACCGCCACATGAAAGGGACCCTGACCTGATCAGCTCTTCTGCTGGATCTGCAGATGGCACGGCCAGAGCCCTGGGGAGGCACTCCAGCAGGTGAAAGGGGAATGACTTGGGTTTCTACTCCTAATGCAGAAAAGCTTCTTCTTGCTAAGAAACAGAGGGCGGAGCATGTGCAGTGGGCTCAGCAGGGTATGTGCTGTACACAGACCATGCTTTTCTGGCAGAGAGTTAAAGAACTTTCTGGCCTCAACAGCAGTGAGAGCTGTGCAGGAATCTCTAACTTCCTCCTCGTGGAGGGAACACAGGTGTAGCTTGTTCCAAGGTTGGAAAGAAGGCGGTTGCTGTGTCTTTGCAGAGTTCCCTATCCTGCCAAGGTTCTGCGCTCTCCTACTTTTCTTAAGGATTTCCACAATGAACCAGAGGTTGTCTGTTTAACTTTTTGTCTTGAGGATATGGCAAAACTTTTATTCTTGGTATTAGTCCAAAACCTGTCTTAAGGCTTTTGATAAAAACCATTTTCCTTACTTCTTGTGCCACCCATGCCAGGCAGAAGTGCAGTTTTACTGAATTAAGATAAACACTTGTTTTGAAGCTCGGATCTCGCACCTGTTTGAGCAGTATCCTCTTTGACCACAGCACTTCCGCTTGCAAACATCCACCTCTACGCTGACAGAGTGTGAATGTGTGCTTCAGCGCTGTTTGAATTCTGGTTTGCTTTCTGTTCCTGGTGATTCCTAATTCAGCCTGGCTTCCCTAGAAACAAGCCAATTTATCACCCAGGGTCTAGTCTCAGGTCATGTAATGGAAACCTGGAGACCCACCAATGTGTGAGTCTTCACCTTAGGTATTGCAAGTATTATGCACAGCTTTAAACATCCTCTGGATAACTTACTCAGTTTCTAATTGCATGTACCCTGGCCAAGATGTTTTCTTCCATCTATTTCAGTCCCTAAAGGAGAGTAATAGCAGATTAGATAGCTGATAACAACCTCCTTATCTTTCCTTATCTCAGAAGGTTCCAGCGGAGGCTTTTATTGATGGCTTGTCATAGCTGAAAGTTAAAGCCGCTGGGAAGGCCTCTTTCTGAAAGCTGTGCTGCATCTGCTTTTAATGGGGACAGAAACTGCTTGCTTCACAATGATTTGGGTAGGAGCAGTAGTGTGTATCTCTGGTGTGATTTCTAATATGAGGTGCTGGGAAAATTGTTGGCCAGGCTCACAGGAATAAAAGTCAGGAAAAATCTTTAAGTCTCAGATAGTAGTGCCTAATGCTAATCCATTTGTCAACCTTAGCTGATCTCATTTTTAGTCACATGCCATCTTATTTATTGAGGATCAGCACAGCTGCAGTAGGGATCAGCCTTGTCCCATCGTGAGTCAAAGAGCAAAGAGATTGTGGGGGAAGACTTCAAAACTGTGGATTGTGAGAAATGGTTGTGAGATGGTTTGTGCCAGAGTGGAGGAGGCAAGAGTCAGATCCCTCAAGGATAGAGGCTGCTAAGCCTCAAAGGCATTGCAGAGTCACCGACTAAATGAGTGTATTTGCAGGCACTGTAGTGCAAGAGACCAGCTCCTAGGTTTGGTATCACTGCTTTCTCCTCTAGTTCTCCAGTCTGAAGGCTTTGCCAGTTGCATGCTTGTCATGTTCTTTGGAGGTCTGGTTGCTCTTAAGTGTTTACCCTTTATGCACATCTGCTCATTCTGTTTTTGTCTGATTTTCAAGAAATGTAAAGCCTTGCAGAATTTGGCCCCAAGGCTTTTTGAGATGGCTGGTCTTGTCTTACTTAGAGGCATAGGGAAATGCTGCGGAGGCAGGGCTGTGCTGTGCATCGTTGGGCAAATGCAGTGACAAGTACAGAAAGTAGTGCATAACACCAGACTTGAAGGTAGAGGGTACAACTTACAAGACCAGAATCCACATACATATCCCTTTGGGTTTCAGATGTCCACATCTTTTGAGGGCTCCTGTGGAGACAATCACAATTTGTCCTAGTGAGACACTTAGGGTGCTAAGTGGCTTAGCTGGCTGCTGTGCTTATCTGTTGCCAGGCAGGGCTTTTTAGGCTGAGTGCCTTATGAGCAGGGTGTGCTCCTGTGTAGCAGTGCAGTTGTGGCGATAGAGGCAGGGATGACATGTACTGCAGGGGCAGCCCATGATGGTGTGTGTTTTGAGTGCAAGCTTACAGTGCTGTACAGCAAGCTGTCAGGAGAGCTATGCCAAAGATTGCCTAGTGTTGTGTCAATTTTTAGCAGCGTGTCCTTTGACAGCAGAGAATCCTCTTACTGTGTTGTTTGTGAATGCCTTCCTCAATGTTTTGCTCTCTTATTTTGTGCCTGGAAGAACCCGTCAGGCTGCCCCTGATTTGCAGCCTACTGCTCTGTAGACTCTACTGAGTTTAATGTGCTGTGTTTACATTCCACCTAATAAGTCATGGCAGGAGAGGTTCCTTCGCCATTCTGCAGATCAGTTCCCTTTGCCTGGCTTGGGGTGTTTACAGCTGCAAAGTGTACAGTCTGACTTTTTATTCAGTTGCATTCTTTCCAATGAGATGGAGAGAGCAGTGAAAGCTGAAATTCTTGGAAATAGTGAACATGACCATTCTCAATGTTCCAGTTCAGAATAACTTTTCAGTGACAGCTTTACATTCACAGTTTTATAGTAAAAACTAGTAGTCATGGTTCTAGCTAGATTTCACGCACGGGGTACCTGGGGAATGAGCACAAGAAAGACATTGTGAATAAATTGTCTTCCACTTACACAATCTCCTGATTTCTGCTTGTAAGCAGCTTAGGGACTTCCTGAAATAGAGATTTGTTACTGCTGGGATATTGTCAGAGCAGCTATAATGCATTTACTAACTTGGCTAGCACAGAAAAGATGTTGACAAAGTAGGTAGAGAGATGAAGGAATAGCGTTGTCTTTGTGTCACTGACTTGTAATAGAATTAGAAGAAGCTAACCTACATTAACAATGCAGGAAGAGATAGCCTTTTTGGAGGCACCTATCGAAATCATTCTGGGTTTCCTAGCCAGAGGAGAACGACATAGAGGAGACTGTAGGCAGAAGATAGTATGTGAGCCCAGCAGACAGCTATGGGATGAGTTGTACTGCAGGGAAGTCTGTCACTTACAACCTTGAAACCTTTGCTGGCTTATCAATTCCAAATGCAAGAAATTGGTTACTTGAGGAACTTTTGCATTCAGCCAGCCGTACTGCTGCTCTTCTGAAGAGCCACTCTTAAATGGCTCACAGACTGATGGAGGCTGCAGTGATAGCAGAGACAGCATGGGGGATAATATATCTGGGAGTAAGGAAAACAGAAGAGAATGAGAGGAGGAGCCAGATGAACTCTGTCAATGCTGTACTGTTAAAAATGGATCATCATCTCTTGTATAGGAGCACTGGGTGCATTTAATTGTTGTCTGTGTTGATCTTTCAAACTGGAAGTTTGTAAACTTCATTGTAAGAGAGAGACCAGCCTAGAAAAAAGGGCTGGTTACAGTCTGCAAGAGTTTCCACTTGATCATCTTCCTTCTAGTGCGATGTTTGTGGGTGTTTGTCTGGATCTGCTGTTAGATAGTTTGGCTGTTCAAATAGTTCAAAGCATGTGAAGCAGGTCAGCTAAATTAAATAAGTGTTGGCCTCTTTACCAGGCAGCTGGGGCTCAGTGCGATTGCACAAGAGCAGCCAACAGGCTTTGAAGTCCCAGCAGCAGGAGAGTTGGTAGCACAGCTGGGCATCCAGCTGAGGCCTGGCTAGCATCTTGTCCTGCCTTGCATGGGAAGGAAAACTGAATGAGATGCAATCCCATATAGGAGTGAATTGCAGTGTAACAAATGCTGTCAAATAATGAACTCATTGTAGTATGTTCAGAGGAACAGCATGCTAAAGTGCCCAGCTTAAGTGTCCATATATAATTTAGTCTGCCTTTGGCAGTGAAGTATGTTTTGCAAGTGCCCCAGTGATGGAAAATACAACTCGCTGTGAAAAGTGTAGAGCAATATGCTTTTGTAGGGCTGAGCTACATGAAGAGGGAGGGTTCAGATGCTCCACACACATACTTCAGGTGTCAGTGTGCCATATTGCACGGTGTTCTCTCTCTTACCTGTCTCTGTGTTTCTGTTTACTCACAGGAACACATTCTGACAAATAACAGAGGTCTGCCACCTGATAATAATGAAAGGAGGCTGAGCTCAAAGGACATGAAATAGGATGTCAAACAGAGCTTGCAAGACAAGGACTAGAGCAGAGACAGGCTTCAGTAATGTGAAGGAGGTACTGGAGATGCTTGTTTGCTAGTGGAGGCTGAAAGCAAGCAGATGTAAGCAGTTCCCATGGACTGGAGGGGAAGCAGATGCTGAAGTGCTACTTGCTTCAGACAACAAAGCATTGTGGTGTCCACCACGTCACATTTAGCCCTGTTTTCTGGGGCCAGCTGTGTGACTGCAGTGCGATTCCTCAGCAGCAGTTTTGTAGAGGTCTTTGATACGGTTTGTTGTAAGCATCTAACGTAGACCCTTTTCTAACAAAAGTTCTGTAAAAACAAACAAACGAAAATTTGGTGAGTCCTCAGTTTGGAAGAGAAATTTTATAGCATTTTGTTCTTGTTGTTCTCCTCCTCCCAGTCCTACGACATTCTTTTCCTTCGAAGGATACTGTGGCATGCTATGTGACAGAGAAAGAGCCCAATGTCACAAGATTGAAACCTTACAACAGGGAGATCTCGCTTTAATTCCCAGCCTGGCTATGGCATTCCTGTCGTTACTGAATTGGCAAAGTATCAGGATTAACAGTGCTCTGTAGAGCTGTTTTAGAGGTACTGCAATGGAAACACCAATCCAGTAGACAGTACAGCAAATGGATCACAGGAAGAGGACAAGTGACAGCAAGCTTCTGCTGCCAGCTATTCAAACTGGGTACCATGTCCACATGCTGTTGTAGCATTCAAGTTCAGCTTTTTTGGGGGGATCTTCAGACACTGACCCTTCCCTAGCTTGAGAATCCATTTTCTTGAGCAATTACTGTTTTGGTCATGCTTTAGAAATGTGGAAGTGGCGTTGCTCCTGCAAAAGAAGCTGAGGACATGTGTGAGGTGGCCTGAAAGCTGTAAGTGAAGATGGAGTTAGTTGCCCAGAGACTTTGGATTTTTCACATACACTGGAGCTACTGTGAGCAAAAGAGATGTCAAATGTTTTACTTCAGAAACTAAGAATGCCTCTTTGGTCTGGAGAAAAGGGGGGGGAAACATTAATCAGAATTACAAAAGAGATGCTTTTGTAGATGGGTACAAAATCTGTTCTGTAAGCAACAACCAAATAATGGACTTGGAGAAAAAGAAGTATTAGAACAGAGTTGGTTTTCATATTTTCCCTGCTGTTCTGTTAACATGTCTGTTAACCTCAGGTGATGCTGCTCTTGTGATAGTTTCCAGTAGGGGTTAAAAAATCCCAAAAAACAAAGATGAAAACACACCTTGTAAATGACTTAGTGAAGTTGCATTTTGTTGTTTTATGTTGGTTTACTTTTAGCAAAAGATTTGTTAGGATTGACAGTGGCCCTGAACACTGCAGAGATGAGGCTGTAACGTGTTGTATTTTGTCCCTTAATAGATCTTTCTTCTTGGAATAGGAATTAAATTGATACTTTGGACAAGACTATCTTCTTTAACATTTTTACCTTAGAGCATAATGCTGCAACAGTGATTACCTACATGCTGATTTTGGGGGAATGGGATAGATCGTATCATGGGTTTTCTCCATTTTCAGGGCTCTAATTGTGGTAAATTAAATGATTTTGGAGACTAGAATAGTATTTCAGAGTTCTATCACCAATGGATGTGTTGAAAAACAACAGGAAGACATATCCCTTCAGATAACAAACATTAAATGGTTTTCTGGCAGATGATTTCATGTGGCCTGAATCTACTGTTCCTGAGTGCATTGTCTCCCATAGTCAAATGTATGATGCTACATCACAGTAATTTTTCGCCACAGTAACTGTCACCAACAGCCTCGGTTTGTGCCTACAGGGAGGGGTGCCCAGTAACTGCCAGTGCAGAGCCGAAAAGAGGATCATTTGGCAACATGCTGAATACCAGCTGGCAGGTCACAAAACCATTAAGACTGGAAAATACCTCTCAGAGCACCAAGTCTAACCATCATCCACCCCCCTCTCCCCCCCGCCCCGTGCCCACTAACCACATCCCTCCGTGCCACATCCACACGGTTCTTGAACACCTTCAGGGATGGTGACTCCACCACCAACCTGGGCAGCCTGTGCCACTGCCTTGCCTCTTTTTCTGAGAAGAAATTCTTCCTAATATCCAACATGAACTTTTCCCAGTGCAGCTTAAGGACGTTTCCTCTCATCCTACCACTGTTAACTGGGAGAAGAGGCTGACCCCCACTTCGCCACAACCTCATTTCAGGGAGCTATGGAGAATAATAAGGTCTCCCCTGAGCCTTCTCTTATCCGGTCCAAGCAATCCCACCTCCCTCGGCCTCTCCCCATCAGACTTGCACTCCTGACCTGTACTCTGAAACACCTGGATACTTTCCTATAGGCTTCTTGTTGTATGAAAGCAGAATGCACCCTTTGTTTCTAGATGTGGTGCTTTATCAGATAACAAAGTACATGTTGGCTGAAGCAGATTTTGGAAAGTGCAAAGAGATTTCAAAGAACGTATCCTGTTAACCATGGGGTATTTGGGCTCCTAACTCCTCTGCCAGCATATAGAATCTTTTGGTCTTTTGGGCTGTTGTATTCTTCTTAATACTGGATTTTGAAGCAGTAAAGAGTGTCCCTGTTCTTTTCACAGAATCACAGAAAGGTAGGGGTTGGAAGGGACCTCCAGAGATCGAGTCCAACCCCCCTGCCAAAGCAGGTTCCCTACAGCAGGTCGCACAGGTAGGCGTCCAGGCGGGTCTTGAATATCTCCAGAGAAGGAGACTCCGCAACCCCCCTGGGCAGCCTGTTCCAGTGCTCCGTCACCCTCACCATATAGAAGTTATTGTGCACATTCGTGTGGAACTTCCTATGCTGCAGTTTCTGGCTGTTTCCCCTTGTCCTGTCTCCACACACTGCTGAAAAGAGTCCGGCCTTGCCACTTTGCCCCCCACACCTCAGATATTTATAGACCTGGATCAGGTCCCCTCTCAGTCATCTTTTCTCAAGGCTAAACAGACCCAGTTCACTTAGCCTTTCTTCACAGGGGAGATGCTCCAGGCCCTTCACCATCTTTGTGGCCCTCCGCTGGACTCTTTCGAAGAGATCCCTGTCTTTTTTGTACTGGGGAGCCCAGAACTGGACACAGTACTCCAGATGAGGCCTTACCAGGGAAGAGTAGAGGGGGAGGATATCCTCCCTCGACCTTCTGGCCACGCTCTTTTTAGTGCACCCTAGAATGCCACTGGCCTTTTTGTCCACGAGGGCACACTGCAAATGTCACTTCCATGACACAGTTCATAAGAAGGTATCAGTACCTCTTCACAGATACTTTGCTTGCATTGGGACAGCCCTATCATCAATATCACTGCAGAAGGAGCTGTGAACAAGTGATTTTTCCAGCAGTTAGAGAACTGAATGTGTGTGCTCAAGTTTCTGGGGGTGAGGTGCGCTGCAGGTGGATTTGACTTTGTTGTCAGCTGTGTTGCTATATTACAGGGATGCAAAGGAAAGATGTCAGTAAGCTTTTGGGCCTAAGGCAGAGATGAAGATTGTATCTTGTTTTCTTGTGTCTTTCTGAGCATCCTTTCATTCAGTAATGAAAGGATAGGAAAGGGAGAGCACAGTGCACACAGACAGATGCAGTGTGATCTTGTGGGGATTTTTGGCTTCTTGAAAACATGGGTTTGGTGTAAGATAGGTGGAAGGATGTTACTTTTTGCGCATGCAGTTCAAAGCTTCTCTTGGGATGCAGCATTGTACTTACAGACAGTAAAAGTGAGGGAGCCTGAAATGGAGATGAGCCATATTCTTGAGTTCTCTAGCTTAAATGATTCTTCAGTGTATTCCCTGCCAGCGTGGGTCCAGTAGCTAATGTTTATTCTCTCTCTGCTGGATTTCTTTTTCCATGGGAATTTTGCAGATTACAAAAAGATCTCTCTGTTTTGAAATGCAGTGAATGACTGTAATCACAATGTTATGGAAACGGGAGATCTAGAAGTACTCAGATGAAAATCCCTTTGTTGGCTCCAAAGTGACTTACTTTTAAATTATTGTGCCATTGTATTTCTTCATAACAGTTGAGTTTTGTTTCAGGTCTAGGGATTTGAATTGGGCCTTGGAGGGGTACAGGCTCTTGTACCCCTCCAAGGGGGTACAAGAGGCTGTAGGCTACTTAAATAAAGAAACCTAAACTTAGACTTTGGATCAGAAAATTCAATGCTTTTCAGAAAGCCAGCTAGATATGCCTTGTGCTGACTTACAGTCTAGTTCTGTAATTCTAATAGGTTTGATTTCATTCTGCCTTAGGCATTTCCCAGGTGACCCATCTGCGTGCTGTCTTGGCTGGCATTAAAAGATCCAGCTGTTGTATGCACATTTCTTCTGGGCTTTCAAGTCACTAGATGTGTAAGACAGTTTGGAAGGATAAGAATTTTCTTCCCCGTGGTTTACTTTTGTCAGTGCTGTGAAAGGCGAAATGAAATGCATATTCCACACTGAAGGAAGACATCTGGATATTTTTGGAAGTTGCAAGCAATTCTTGGAGAATTTGAGGTTTGTGTGAATGCCCTGGCACAGAATCCTTTTATGTCTTCTTTTGTCTTCTGTAATCCTATGAACTTCTACAATTTAGGGCGGATGCCACTCCAGTCGAGAGAAACATGCACGTGTGATAAGACTACGCGTGTTGCAACAACTTTGCAGCAAATCCCATCTCCAGCCAAGAGTTAAACTTAGCATTCGCTTCTGCTTTGCAGTCCTTCCTGCCAGTCCTCTTAACAGCAGCCTCTCCTCCTGCGTCCTGCTGGTTGCTGTTGGCTATGTCGAGCCTCTGGCCAACAAGCTTTTTGCATGTGGGAGCTGGCTCTGTGCAATGAGCAGGCAAACTGCTTGTTATTGTTAATCCCTCTGCTCTTTAACTCGCTGCCCAGGCACCATACCATGAGACAGTGCTAATATCCAGGCTCTGTGTGGTTCTTGTCATACGTTCCAGCTGTCTCCAGGTAAAGCTTTCAGGCAGCCTGTGGTCATGTGTGGTAGACACCCATGCCACCACACTTCTAGTAACGCTTTCTGGTTGCTAGAAACTTGTCACAGGTCTGTCAAAGATGTCAGAGAGCAAGTTGAGTGGCCTGTGAGTACTGTGGAAAAAATGGTTTCTGTTCTGTAGCTAAATTAATAGCTAGTTTAACAATGTCATCTGCTATGCTAAGTAGGTTTATAAATATGCTAACTTGATCTTTTTAAATAATTTAGTAAAATGGAAATGAATAATTTGGAGGTCATGTTAACTGCCTGCAGCTGCCAGTTATTGACGTTTCTAACTGAGCTATTCTGCAGGCATCTTCAGGGCGTATGCAGCTCCTGTAACGTGGGGGTTTTTTACTTGCCAGGTGTCACCATACAGGGAGGATGCTAACCACAATTACATGGATAATCTCCAAGATGAAACAATTCTGCCATGTAACAAACAAAAACCTTTCTGATCTTACAGGTGTTCTGAGTGCAACCAAGTCACAAGAAAAGGTATAGCCTTCCATAGACGGACTTCTGAGAAATCATTCTTTGGGAAGATTATTTTGTACACTGTCTCTCTACAATAGATGGCTCTAAACTGCTTTTTGTGTATATAATACTGTGCTCTGTAGTCAGTTTCTGTTTTGTATCACAGCAGCACTGGGAACTTTTAAAATGGGGAGTCACAAAAGTACAAAAAAGACTGCAGAATGAAGCAACCTTCCAATCAACATGACTGTTAGCATTATCTTGGTGCTCAATTTTCAGCTGCTGGAGAAACTGAATGTTCTGATCTCACTTGAAACAAATAAGTTCTGGGCAAAGTAGCTGGGCCTAGAATATGAGGAATGTTCCAGACATAGCTGGGAAAACAAGGCGACAAAGGTACAAAATTCTCCAGTGCCAACTTTTGGTTCTGTTAAAGTAGAAAATGCCCATTTGAGACACCCTGCTTGTTTTCACCTGTAATTTCTAATACAGTTTATAAAATCAGAGCTTGCTTGCTGTTTGCCTTGTGTGGCTTGACACACTTCCTACCTATATTTTAATAACTTTACTGTCTGAAATGATCAAGACATTTTTAGAGTGTCCTTTCTTGAAGGATACAGCCGAGGCAGATGATAAACAGGTGACAGTTTAGGTGTCAGAGGCTGAAAAACCATCATGCTAGCCTTGCCACACTGAGCTGTACGGTGTTAGTGGGCCAATGTAGTGCATCCCTGATGTGCTGGCTGCGAGGGCAGGAGGCAGCCAGGAGCACCACCCTGGTGGTCATGGGAAGCTGTTGGAGTGTCTTTATGAGGGCCTCAAGGCATGTGTGGGAGCTTGGTGACCGGGGTCCCACTATGTTTTGCATAATTAGTTCTCAACATTTGCATTTGAAACTCTTGGAAACTGTTTTCTGCATAAGCATCATGTTATTGGCTCATACGTTTTTCTGACACTGTGCCACCCCCAGATTCCATCTGATAGTATGGCTGCTTTCTGAATAACTTCTTACTTTTGTTTGTGTACAGATTTTTTTATCTTCCTAGATGATCATTCCATCCAAATTTATTGTGAAATACTCTTTTTTGAGAAAAAAGATTCTGAGGACCTGTTTGACCTTTCAATCATAAACAAGGTGGGGGGCGGGAAGATTTTTTCATAATAAATCTCCTTTACTGAGAGAGACAAGAGTCTGCAATTAACTCTAAGCTCCTTAACCTGTTACAGAAAGGTAGAATGAAGTCACAGTAAAAGCCCTTGTCTTGGGAAGACCCAGTGAGTTAGCCTGGTTGAGCATGTTGCCTATTTCTGAGCACAAGAAGTCCTTTGGTTTTAGTTTCCTCTTTGATATGAAAGTGTGGGAGATGTGATGGACTTCAGACCCAAATTTGTCAGAAACATTGCAAATCATTATAATTATGCCATTATGTAGTACATCCATTAAGCTTTTACTGGATAGGAAATATTTATTTAATAGTGCTAGGAAGTATCAAGAATAAAATGAAACATGGAAGGATTGTGATGTCTTAGCTCATGCAGCTGTATTTGTTCTTGCAGTGATCTCATACAGAGTGTTTTGGTTGCAGTAGCACAGTGTAACCATGGACTCTCCAACCTGCGGTTAACAGCACAAAGTTGTTTAGGAGTTCTGGCTAAAATCTGTGTTTGACACCTGTCACCTGTGGAAAAAAAAAAAGCATCTAATCTAAATGGATTGTACCGGTGTGGTTGAGATCTTTGTAGGTCATATGCACAGCAGAACACCTTCAAGGATAGAATCTTTAAATACCAGCAGCCCAGGGACCAAGTTCTTGGTAGCTCCTGGTGAAATGGTGCATCTGTCCAGTCACTCTGGGCTGTTTGCAGTTTGGTTTTTCTACCCTTTAGAACACATGCTTACTGAAAAGCCTTTTTTTCTGTGTTGGCTGTAGTGTGGGCCGACACCTTTGAAAGACATCCAGTTCACAGTTAAGGGTTTATTGAAGAGAAAAGGTCTGAGGAGGAAGGCTCTCATGACAAAAGCAGAGGTTTTATCTTCTGTTAGCAGTCAGGAACTTAAACAATTGTGAGAATACTTTAAAGAAGCACACATGGGATTTCCCCTCTCCTGCTCCATGTCCCCTCCCTGCCACCTGGAACCATAGAAAAGTTTCAGAGGACTTTCCGGGTTCAACCAGAACAGATACTGCTGCACCTCTTGCTTTGCTGCTTGTGTTTCCTTCCACATGAAGAAACTTCATTGTACGTATTTGTGCTCACACAAATCCAGCACCTTTTACCCATCTTGCTGAACACAAAATTTGCTGCTAGGATAAAGATATGCAGTCTGGTGGCTGTGATAAAAAAGAAATCGAGGAGGCAGAAGCAAAATGTGGTTTAAAATGGATCTTCTGATGGCCAGATTTTTTGAGATCTCTCCACCAGCATGTCTGCAGTGGCATAAAGTCCTTTTTGTAGTGAAAAAATGCTTGCTGCACTACTGCAGTTGAGGGAGAGAAATCTTAAAAACAGATTCTGACAGAAAGAAAGAAAAAAAAAAAGAGCATCTCGTGAAAGAATAGAGTAGAAATACCTGAGGATGGTGAACAGGCTGAAGTGAACAAATACTGCAGTTTTAAAAAGTGCAGTTTTGGATAATGAGAATGCAGATAGAACTGGTATTGCTTTAGCCAGTGGAAGTTACTGGTGGAGAGAACCAGCAGAGCCAGACGGTGCACAGCAAAGGCTTTTAAATGGATAAACACAGCATACTGTGGACTGCTAACCGGTGCATTTGAAAATTCACGAAGGACATATAAAATCCAAGAAAAGTGGAGTGGCAATTGTAGGAACAGCATTTAACAGGGTAAAAAGATGCGCTAGGAAACTGCTAAGCTGACAATTAAAACAATTCTGAAAAGAAACAAAAGGTTAAACAAGTCAGCTTTTTTGCCAACTAGTGTTTTCCAACCATTTTAAATTGAAATTAGTGGTGGAAAATGGTGATGGAAATTGCTGGACATCTTGTACAGTGCTGTTGCAAAGATTCCATCATCAAAGAAAAATTATGCTGGGTGTAAAGTGTTAACTATTTTTGTTTTCTGATTACTTGGATCTTGTTTAGGTGATGGCTTTTAAAATGTGTAGATATTTCATGGATCATCATTAGGTATCCTTGTATGGCTAGTCTCTCACCACAGCTTAAAATGAGCACATATCTGTGCCAGATGTAGCCTTGATGCAGCGTATTGAGGGATGGCCCAGCGGCTTTTGAGCAGTAGTCATTCAAGATAAGAGATTGTGCTGAGAGAACTGTGACAGCCTCTGGAGCAGAATTTGGTGGTCACTGAGAAAACTGAACACAGAGGGCTGAATTAATTGGACCTTAAGCAAAATTGTGTGTATGTTCCTGTCTGGATGTAAAATAAATATATGAATAATATTTTTAAGGGTCTCAATAGAAGAGTGATATTGCCTCAGCAGAGGCTAGATATCTCTTGTAGACTGACTTAGAAGGCAATTGTTGTGAACTGGATTTACGTTTATTTGATTATCTTTATTACAGTAAGAGAACTTGGCAGAAGTCCAGTGTCCCAGAGGCTGGATGGCTTGTCATTTTCCATAGCCAAGGACAACAAATGAAGGAGTAGTTTGCTGGGGTATGCAGCCTTCAGATTTTATTTTACTCTGTTCGAAGTATTTAGAGACCTGCATGCAGTTGAATGTACTAGTTGTGGTCTTGGAGTGTGGCTCAGGTTCACACCTCTGAACCAACAGTGTTGCTATTTTTACATTTGTAAACTCACACTTTCCTGGCATGCATGTTAGACAAGCTGGATGCTTGTCTGGTAGCAGTGCTATCCCCTTCATATGAGAGGTCTCCAGGAATTTCCTGCTCCTGGAAGGAGTTGTACAAATGGAATTGTACTGGAGGCTACTAGGTATCAGGGTTCTGAGTTTGATGCCAAGTGTTCATGTTGACCAGACAGAGGACATACCAAGGGAGTCACTTGTCTTTCTTGGATCTCCTGCTCACAACTTAAGAACGAGCATAGAAGTGCTTCTATCCTCAATGCTTCATGTCACTGGGCAGAGCATTGGCACTGTTATGAGAATCTGACGCATCAGCACTGCAGCTTAAATTTGAATTTGATACTGAAACACAGACACTGATTGCCATTGAGTCTGGGAGGTATGAACAGTTATAAAAAGCAGATATGGTGGCAGTTAGCATACAAAGTCAAGTACTGAACATGTGGCAGTCAGGAATGAGCCTTACCTTTCTGCTCCTTATCTATGGAGCAGCAAAAACAAAAAAAAAAGAGCAGCGTTGACCTCAGTGATTGCTGTTGGTGGGGCTTGGAGACCTGACCAAGACAGCAATTTCATTAACTGATGCTTGTTTGAGCAGTCATGCAATCACATTAAATGCTGTCAGGTCACACCCAAATCAGCAGAGGAAAAGTCTCAAGAGCTTTCTCATTGGTAGAAGATGGGGATTTAAGCAGAGCTCAGGTTCCACTGTTGGACAAGGGGTTTTAGCCAGTGTATCAGAACGAGCTCTATTTACTGGAATACTGTGAAATCCTGATTTTGAGTGTAAGATGGAAGATACAAACTACAAAGGGAGATGCTACCAGGGGTGTTGCACTTAAATTGCAGTGCTGATCGGTTGGAAGATGGTATTCTGGTTAGGACTGAATGTTTTGGACAATTATGAGAGGCTCAGTTACAAAGGACTAAAGTATTCTCTGGCTTGATTTATTTATTTTTTTTCCTTTTGACGGGAATTTGCATTAAAATCCAGGAGGTTTGTGTACTGTTGATCATAGAATCATTTGACTCAATGATCTCTAGAGGTCCCTTCCAACCCCTTCAATTCTGTGATTCTGTGATTTGAGTTGGAAGGGCCCATTAAAAGCCATCTAGTCCAGTTCCCCTGTAATGAACAGGGACGCCTACAGTTGGATCAGGTGCTCAGAGCATGATCCAGCCTGATCTTGAGTGTCTCCAGGGATGGGGCATCCACCACCTAGCTCTCTGGGCAGCCTGTGCCAGTGCCTCACTACTAATAACATAAAAAACATAATTCTTATATCCTATCTAAGTCTCTCCTCTTTGAGTTTGAAACCGTTTCCCCTTGTTCTTTCACAGTAGACCCTGTAAAAGAGTCTGTCCCCTTCCATCTTACAGCTCCCCTTTAGATACTGAAAGGCTGCTATTGGGTCTTCCCAGAGCCTTCTCTTCTCCAGGCTGGACAGCCCCAATTCTCTCAGCCTGTCCTCATAGGAAAGTTTTCCCATCCCTTGGATCATGTTTGCAGCCGTCCACTGGATACATTCCAGTGGGTCTATGTCTCTCCTATACTGAGGACCCCACATCTGGATGCAGTACTCCAGGTGAGGTCTCACCAGTGCAGAGCAGGGGACCAGGATCACCTTCCTTGTCCTGCTGGCCACACTGCTTTTGATGGCTGTGAGGGGCACACAGCTGGCTCATTTCCAGCTTGCTTTCCCCAGTACCCTCAGGTCCTTTTCGGTAGGGCTGCACTCTATCCTTGCATCTCCCAGCTTGATCTGTGGATAGCTTCTCCTCTGTGTACAGCGCAGTTCAAAGTTCACAGTTCAGAACCTTCTGAATGTTTACATCTAGCAAAAGAATTATAAATCTGAATAGCACCTGGAAAATCAGTAGTAAGGTACAGATTTTGTCTTATTTAGTGGGGCAACTTTATATACCAGTATTGAATGTGATATAAAAAATGCTACTTTTCTTGAGCTGCTGAATAATGTATTTTTGTCTGCATTTTGAGCAATTTCACTTCCGATTAAAATATGGAGTATTTCTCTGCTTGTTATGTTTATTTTAGCAAATGTTTACTAGCAAGTGCGAACATTCAGAAATAGTCTATTTTAAAGACATGTTACTGCTTTTGTTACAGAGAAATAACGAACACGCATTTTTTGTAAATTTGCTATGGAACTTTTGTCACTGTGCTCTGCAGAGCTCATCAAGGTATGAAAAACTGTAATTTTAGTTAATCTGGCCAAACAAAGCCAGTTGTTAAAGGCAGAGGAAGGATTAGCCACTTGAGTTTGCTGTACAATTTTGAATTACGGAATTAACTGTGGAACTGGTTAGATTCTTTCTCATAAATTGATAACTTATTAGTAGGGAAAAGTGAAAGTCTGATGAATAATTTGCTTCCTGTTTTTGGGTGGATTTAAAGTGAAGGCCAGACCCACGTGTTTAAATGGAGACATAATAATACCTGTAATTTGTGTGTGTTCCCGTAACTTTGCCAGTCTCCACTGTCCTCACAGAGATCATAATGTTGTCAATCTACTAGAGTTTAAAACCTTCTGATACTTCTGGGGATACTTAAATGTCGTTCTTGCATTAATTCCAAATTGCTCAGCAGGTTTTGAAGGTTTGACCCTTTTCAGGGTTTGGGATATATATAGACTTCGTAATGCTTTTCAGACGGACAGTGATTTCACTTTTTCTTCAAATCTCTGACAAACAGATGTTCTTCTATGTAAAGTTCTCTAATGAATGTTTGATGTAGATTTAGTATTTGACACCAGAGTGTGTTTAGTAACTTACTAAGTATGACGTGTTTTGAACAGAAAATCTCTGTTGTCCTGCTAGGTCTGTGTTTAGTTGTATTTAATCATCAGTGTTGAAGAACCCAAAATTTGGTAACACTGAGAACAATTTGTGTCTGGTATTGGTTTTGGATGAGCATTATTAGGGAAATGTCTATGAAGGCTCCTACATCAGTAGGGTTCTTGTAGTCATTTCTTCCAAATTGAAATGCCAGTAAATCTGGAAGAATTATGGATGAGGTATTGCTGACATTCCCCTTTGAGTTCCCTGCTCATCTCTTAGGAGGCAAAACCAAACCAAACCAAAACGAGGTTGAGCTGAAGTATAAAAAAGCAAGCCAGTGCCCTTGGGAAAATGGTAATTATTGGAAAAGATAGGGAGATTTGGGGTTAGGGATGCTTTGAAGGGTGAGCAAGCACCAATCTGAATGGTGAAGCCAGATAGTGTGGATGAGCACAACACACCAGCATACCAGTGCATTGTGCGATCCTGGTATCTGGAGTCGCTGAGGAGTGGATTGAGGTATCAAGCAGGGACTGGAGCTAGTCCATTGGAGTCCCCATTAACACCACTTCACTATTACTGAATTTGCAGGCAGTGCTGCTTCCCTCCCAGTTTGGGGATCATACATCACAGTGTAGCAAATATCAAATGTCTAGTTCTTAGTAGGCAGCTTCACCTCAAGAACCCTTTCTACTTAGAAAGATTGGAGATGAAGACGAATAAGAAATATCAACGATGGAGTGTTTTTGTCTAGGATAATAAAGTGGGGAATTTGCTGTGTATACACAATAAGAGGTTGTTTCTTCTGTTTTATGGATTTTGACACAAGTTTCTTAACACCAAATTTATTTTCTTTGTATATGAATTTGGGATTAGCATTTTAATCCTTTCTTGTTTATGAATATTTTAAAAAAACATCTAGTAGCTTTATAGTGAGAATATGTTGTATATATAAACATAGCTTGACCCAGTAGTTAGCTTCTTTTTGTCATCTATTTTGTATCACAGTCCACAGTTTTGTGATCTGTAACCATTTTTTTCTGGTATCACTACAATGCATAGACACCTGGGTTGTGGAGCTCCATCTCTAACGTTCATGTCTGAAGAGACACGAGTATAAGGAATTCCAGTAGCTGTTGCCTGACACAGAGAAGATGCACATTAGTAATGTTGTATAAAGGTGTAACGACGCAGAAGGAAAGGAGCCTTCTACATTTATTTGTATGAATTCTAACTTGTTGAAACGTTCTTTCATATATGGTATGTTTTCATTCAAACTTCTGCATACAGGTGTTTTTTTTTTTTTGAGTGAAAGACTTACACTTGAGCTGTACAGGCTTTCATGGGCATTTGTTTTCCAAAAAATGGAAATTAATCTCTGGGGAGTTCCTGGGAAAGGTCTGGTTATTCTGAAAGTGCAACTAGCCTGTATGTATCCGGCTTGGAGAGAAGCCGCTAGAATTTTGTTACCTTGCTTACCTGCTTATTGTTTTCTTTCTGTCATAGTTTTATCACATAGTCTCCAAACGACTGCTGTTGTACAACATTGTTTGCATATTATTTCCAAGATTGGATTTGGACAATGATGTTTTTGTACACCATTATGTATTTAAGATCCTCTGAGCTTTGGATAATTATCAGTGCACTGTATATTTTTTATTTGATGTTGAAGTTATGGATCTTTAGCTAATGTATTCTTACATTTTCCATGCATAGAACAGTGGTTGATTTGGTACTCACTGCACTGTTTACTTTTCCACATACCTTCAGTGAAAACATTGCTCTCCCTAGCCCAGAAAAATTATCAAAGTCTTCTCTTCCAAGGTCAAAGTACGACATGCTCATGAGATAAATCTTGCTGGGCTTTGTTCTTATATTACCAGCATGTTTCATCACACCCCAAAGCCATCCTCCTTATCGTAGGCCATTTTAATTTTAACAGACTTTTGTCATCTTGATGTCTCTGTGAAATGATGGGCTCTTGGCAGATACCTCTTCTTTTCTCAGAGGTCATTGAGTAAATGCTTATCCAGGACACTTACCCTGACAGTGAATGTGTTTGACCATGTGCTAGAACTGATGTAGGGAACATGACCTGCCCTGGCCCTTCACAAATTTATTTGACTATCTAAGACTTGAAAGAGTGAAAGAAGACTAGTTTAGCTCATTGTTGGGACTGCTGTCTATTTTATACACTGAGGTGTTTAAGAAGTCTCTGGCTGTTTTAAAAGGTGTGAGTTCAGAGATACTCCATGGCTTTCCTGCATGACAAAATATCCAGATAATCTATCTGTGATGCTTCCAGTCCATTCCTAGTGAGAATGGTGGTAGATGCCTGTTATGAAGCTACTGCATTCCAGTTTGAGCTGTCATTGTTTCGGCTTTGTAAGTTAGTGGACTGCATTTATTTTTAGTAATTTAACACAGCTTTGTAAAATGTGTTTAGCAGGGGAAGGAAAACAGTCAAGCTGTTAAGCAACTGATAAACCTTGGGGCTAAAAGAGGAAATAATCATCCTTTCTTTTGGCTCTGTATACATTGAAACTACCTCTTTTCAAGAAGATCCACTCAGGAAAACATCATGACATAGTTGGTGGGATATAAATTCCCATTCTGCCTTGGGCTGCACTTATTTTTTCATGTGAGTGAACTCACAGTTACTCTGAGAAGCATAGTTTAGAACTGGTTCAGGTCTGTGTGGAATTTTTGTCAACAGTTCCTCTTGGAAAGCTTTTGCACTCAGAACCTTCAGTCTCTAATCTGCCTGAAGCCAGCTGGGGACAGTTTCAGTAATTCTTGTTTGAACTTTTTCTGGGCATCTACCTCTAATATAAGCATGGGTGTCTTTCACCCATGAGCCTTGAAAAGGTCACACTGCTCTGCAGTTTTTCATTTGGAAGCCAAATGCTTCTCTTGAAGGTGCTCTTGAGTTGCTTTTGACATAAACACTGGTTTGAAGATCTTACTCTGTTTGGAATGGAAGCCACAGTCCCCAAACCTAATTGTTCTGTTGAGTGGAAAAAATGTTTTATCAATGCTGAGTGTTTTATAAAGGACATGCATTTCGCAGCTGGCAGAACTTCAAGAAAATCCAAAATATCTCGTTGCATGGTTACCAGAAGGCATACAATTAATGCCTGGGCTTGTTCCTCGCATTGCAGGCGTAGATTGTTTACTTTGTTAGCTTTATAGTCTTGATTTGCTCATGTACACATGAATTGCACAAGCAATTTACATCTGCTTAGCAGAAACAGGGAGAAGCACTCAAGCCACTGTAAAATTTCTTTTCTAAATTATTCTGCTGTTACCTCTAGAAAAGATGCACAAAAAAACATTGATAGCAGTTTCAGACTGAAGTGTGCTGCATTTCTAAGACATTTTATTGTTCTAGCAAACTTTCACATGGTTGTCAGGTTTGTTGTTCTTATCTGTGTGTGACCGGAGCTAGAGGGGAGAAGTGATAAAATAATCCAAGCAGGAGGGGAAATGCAAGATTTTTTCTTTCAATTAGCAGCATTCCAAAGGTCACCTGTGGTTGAGTGGAAGAAAACTGGAGGCCAAATCCTGATCAGCAATATCAAATTTATTAAACGACCTTGATGATAAAAAAAGGATGATTAAAAAAAGTATTTTAAATGCTCCCCATGAAGCTGTGCGTTAGGTTGGTCTTCAACTGTACAACCAACTTACTCTTTACAAGGGAGTAAGTCAGTGAAAAGAGTCTGTCGTCTCAATTTCAAATTCAGTTTAGCATTGGTTGCTTTGTCTGTTTGTTTTAGTAGGTGTTTGTTGTTTTTTTTTTTCCAGATAGGGTAGGAAATTTTGTCTCGTGCTTTAAGTAAGGACAGAGAAAGGAATGTAAACTGAAAATAGGGCATTGATTGCTCTTCAGTGAAGTTTGTTTTGTTGGCTGCACCATGTTTGTTTTGCTTCCACCAATTTTAAGGGTACCATGGAAAAGAAGGAAGAAGAGTTGAACTGAAGCAACACCTGTTTTAGTAGAAGGGTTATTTAAAAAATAATAATAATAGTATTTGCAGGTGAGAAATATTAATTTGTAGCCAGTCTTAGCCCAAGAAACATTAGTTTCAGATTTTCCATTTTGCAACTCTTATTCTAACACAGTGTTGAAATGGCTCTATTACTGCCTTGTAAAATATTTACAGGAAAGAAGGCTTAGCACTGTGATCCTGGGAGCTGGAGCATGGAGGTAGCATAAGAGAAATCTGAATTGCCAGCATTTTTTTTTTTATTTGTTTAATTGTTCCCAGGGCTGATGTAGGCCTGAGTTTAGGAGATACATAGCAACACTAACCCAGAATGGGCTAGATATTGCTAGCTGGAGAAGTGCTAAGTAGAAGACAGGCAGGAATTTTAAGTGTAAAATCTGGAAAATCCATTTTTTTGCTTTCAGTTGGGCACAGGACTGTATAGAAGGGCTGACGCCTATTTCTGATGGATAAGATAAAAATGTATTTGATGAGGATTTGATTTGTAAAGACTTTTACAACAGTCTTTGCAAATACTTACAAAATTATTTACAAATAATAATAATAATAATAATAATAATAATAATAATAATAATAATAGTTTTATTCGTTCTCTGGAAACATGCAAATATGCATAATCAGTTCATTTCCAGCACAGAGTGAAGAACTTGGGAGGAGAACTGGATGAACTTGATGAAATCTTGGGGCATTCCTGCAGCACAAGGAGGAATTCCAGCAAGCATGTGGATGCAGAGTTCTTGGGGAGGAGGGGCAGCAGCAGCGCCTGTTGGCTCACAGCCATGTTGTTGGTCCTGTAGAAAGACCAGAGCGAGTCTCAACAAGGCCATAGAGGTGTCCAACTGTGAACTTCAGACTGTTGGACAGCAGCAGTCCTTTCCACTATTTGTCTCATTCCACATTCGGCACATAGTGTGGTGTTAATTTCTCCCACAATCGGTAGAAACATAAAAGCCTTAAAACTGTGCAAATGACTCAGAAAAAAGGCTGTGAATTAATGCAGTCTATTGCAGTTGAGATTGGTGTTTCTTTCCGCAGCAGTGTAAACTGTTCCTCTGATTCAGTGTCATCTACTGTTCTTCTGCAGCAGGAGAATGATAAATTCATTTGGTGCTCCAGCGGTGTCTGACAAATTATTGGAAGCCCCTTGTTCCTATAGCTCCTAGTTGGAGAGTGATTGATTTATATATTATACATTCGGGTAATAATCAGACATGTTCAGAGCTTCTTTTTGTTCAGTTCTGGAAAGACATTCTGCAAGATCCTGGCACTGGGAGTTGCCAGTGTGAATTTATTGCCAATAGACTGAAGACCAAGTTATTCAATGGTGTTAATTCTGCCATCGGCTGAGTTGTCTGACTTGACACAAACTGATTACCTGAGAGCCTTGGGTGATGGTGTTAGGGAACAGGTGCTCCTTCTCCTTGCTGTGCTATCTTCTGTGTACAAATACCATACATGAAATCAAGTCTGTGGGAAACTTGAAGCTCACAGGTAAGCCAGAGTAGTTTCTATTTCTGTGTGTTTCAGTGACTTGAACTGCTCATCTCTTGTTCTTTAGGTGAGCTCCCAGTTCATTTGTCTTTTCTGGTCACCTGAATCCAGTGTTTCTCATAAAAATAGTCTTGATTTGGGAAGACATTCCTTTTTATCTCCACAAAAGATTTCTGCAGAAGTGATAAGGAGCACCTCATCTGGTGCAATAGCCCTGAAAGTGACTTAGATGCCTCTGAAGGCTGCAGGTAATAGAATAAATCTTCCCTTCGTATTCTCACTCCCTGCCAAAATCAAACTTCTGCCTGTGTGTGCAGAATGGTGTTTGCAGGGTTCCTCATGACACGTGTGTTGAGGTTTCCAGAGTCTGAGGCACAGGCACCAGACATCTAAGAATCCGCGTAAGGCTGGAGCAAGGAATCTCACTTTCTTCTCAGCACTCAGCCTGCTGGACCATTATCATAACAAAGGAGGATTATTGACTTTCATAGTCAAGATGCCTTTGATTTGAAGCTGTCTTTGATTTGGGGCAGTAGGGTTCATTGGCCCAGAGGAGCAGTGGTTTCCTCCAGGTGAAGAGCAAGGAGAGAAGCATGCTTTTGAGAAGAAGGAGAAAAGAGGAAAGAACTAGCTGAAGGAGGTGAATGGAAGCTGTAATAGATGCAGTTAGTCACTAGGAAGTACCCAAAAACAGCCCATGATACCATAAGACAATTAAAAGCAAATTGTCCGGGTGAGCGATTGGAGGGCAAGGAAGATGCTCCCCAGACTATAATTCAAGGGGCTGAATGGCCTCAAAAACTGAGAGCAGAGAGGAAAGAAAAAACAGAAGATGAGGCAAATGATGGAACAGATGTGAACGCTTTTGTTGGCAAGGCTTGGAGGCTAGCGGGATGGCGATAGGCTAATTTGAGGCGCATAATGCCAGGATCCTTTCATATGCAGAACAGCACTTTGATCCAGTGTGGATGAAAGTGCTGAAAAGTGGAGAGGATGGCAGGGGGTCTTTTGTCTTTGACAAAAAAGGCATCTGCTGGGCTCTAACCTCCTTTTTTTCCACCCCCTTGGCCTAGTAGGCCACTCCAACAATGCTAGCAAAGGGGACAAGTGTCTACTGACAGCTGAAGAAATCTCCAGGAGGAGAATGAGGCTTGCTGCAAGATGTATACTGGAGAGCTTAATCGATTTTTTCCACAGTACAAAAAGGGAGAGGGCTGGGGGAAGACAGAGAGATCACAGTGGAAATGGGAGGTGGGAGGAGAAAAAAATCCCTTTATAATAAACTTGTTACTTTTGTTCTCCAAATACATCTTTTCAGGAGATGCTTTGATGCCAGTATGAATACACTTAATGGAGCAGGGTATGGTAATGTTGCAGGGGGGGATGGGGGTGGGGAGTGTGAGTTAAGGAAAGGTAGGCTTGCAGGGAGGACAAATGTTGAGTGATTTCTGCAGATTCCAAAACAGGGAAGGTTTTTGAATTAACAGAGCACAGCGCAAGAGACAATTGGAAGATAGACTTGTACTTTGTGTAACACTTGTTTGAGGAATTAATTCAGCACAGCACAAATTTTTTGTTTCAATTTCTAAGCAAAGCTGAAAAAAATTTCTTCAACCTTTTCTTCTTTTCCTGTTGTTATTTTGACTTCTTGGACTGATTAGAAATGAAGGGATTCCAGAACTAAACTGAGATTCAGGAAGACAAGTTGCATTTGTGCCAAGTAAATACCGCAGTTACAGATCAGCTGCTGATTTGATCCCTGCTTCTCCATCCCAAGCTCTGTTGACTGTCTTTCAGCTTTTTACCTCTGGTAAACAAAACTGGGATCCAGTCCCAAAAGTCTGATGACTGTGGTCTTCATTAAGTATTGCTTTGTACCTAGTCTTACGTTTTCTTTCAGAAATAATGACAGATAAGAGCTATCAACATCTGAGCAAGACCCACCTTAGCAAATTAAATTCCTCAAAAACAGAAGGTTTAAAGATCTTCTTTCCTTTGAGATCCTGACAGTGTTTATCCATTACTGTTTACGAAAGATAACCTTCTCCCTGGGGCATGGCTTTAAGCAACACCTGGTGTTGTTAACAACTCTCTCTTTATCCCAACAACCCTCTTTCTGCCTGGGAGTCACTCTTCCTCCAGGAAGATACACGTGATGCAGAAATGAAGAGAAGCTATGACATTCCTTTCAGAGGCTCTGCATATACAGATGCTAAGTTGTAGTCCTGTGTAGTTATTCAGTGGGTGTGCCATGATCTCCCTTCAGCAGATGCCATAATCCAATTCAGACCAGCTGATGAGAATATTTTTGGCAGAGGTGTCTCCTGACCTCCAGCTATGCAAAGCCTGATGACATGAGTTACTGTAGCTCATGAGGGAGGACTAATCATCGAGGCAATTGATGCTCTTTCCTTTTCTTGATTCCTGACCATTTGTCGTATCTTGACTTCTCTGTGTCCCAGTGTTAAAGCTGTGATTAAGAATGGTGTTGTAGGAGGCTGCTGCTGCTGCCAGCAAAGGAGCCAAGATGACCACTGTTACACGCCCAGGTGAAAGTCCCCTCACCAGGAGGTGGTGGTTGTTTGACTTCACTCCCAGGTGCTATGCACAGTGATGGGAAGCCAGACAAAAGCCAAAGGAGCAAAGATATATCTTATAGGGAAATACAACCTGGCAGTCCCCCACGCCAAGGAAGAGCAGCGCATACACCACCATGCAAGGTGACCAGCAGTGCTTTGGGGTATAGGACAACCTTCTGTGCCCCCCAGATGGTTGTGATAAGGGCTGTGTGTAGGAATCTTAAGACAGTGATCTTGGACACTTCATTTGTTCTCTGACGTGAAACATGAAACACCGCATTAAGAAAAGCCTTCCCTGTCTGGGCAAGCAAGTCCTTCAGCTGCTACTATCTTGAGATTTCTATGTGTCCAGTATGAAGTTTTCCATCTGCACACCAGAAAAAAATACTGTAGTCCAAAGATCTGTCAAAGGTTTTTGTCATGCCAGCAGTAAGGTCTGAAAATTTGAAAGTTGTGGGAGTGAGTTGTTGCTATTCCTGTGCAAACGTGTGCAGTAATCCTTCATATCTGCAGGTAGTCATTCCAGTTTTAAACTGCACCCTTAAGGCAGGTCTGTTCAGCCATCTGCAATTTACTGTGTGCAGGTTTTTTATTGCTGGTGAGTGGGCATGAGGAAGAAAGATGCCTGTGTGAAATGACCTGGTTGCTACCTTCCAGGCCAGGTGTGTGAGACTGTGCGGAGGAGAGACTGAGTCTGTTTCCCCTAAAACATGAAGAGGCTGTAGGGAAGGGGTTTGCAGGGAGCAGAGCGTAGCCTGCAGACAGCCAGCCCAGGGAAAGCAAAAGCAGGAGTGCAGTCTGTGAGAGTACAGCAGAGAGGAAGGTTTGTTTTTTTTTATGTCTTATCCAGCAGGCTAGTGTTTTCTCCACAGAAGATGACTACCCTCTGCTGGTTTGCGTTTGGATTAAAAAACAAACTAAAGATTGCAAAGCCTCCCTGATGTGCACTGAGGCAGAGCTACCTGACCAACACAGGAGCCCTTTACAAGTCTTACTGCTACTCTGTGGACAGGAACCATCTGGTAACTGTTTGAAAGGCTGCAGAGTCTAGTAAGGACCATATTGCTTGAATGGTAAATTATCCCAATGGTTGCTGCTATAGTAATCCAAGTAACCTACATAATAAGCCATCCTCATGGAAGTATTTTTGGCTGGACTGGTTGTACATAGGAGCTTTTCCTCACATGACCTCACAGTCTTGGCTGTAGAAGTCTTACATTTTCAGCATAGATTTGGCTACTGTCTCAGTGAATCTCATCTGGTCATTAGCATCCATTAGAGCTTCTCTGTGTGGGAACTGAAGCCAAACAAATGGAAAACAGCGACTTCAGAGTATAATAAATTCCAGCCTCCATGAAAACTTATGTCCTGAAATAAAGCGATTTCCATTTGTTTTTGTTTAATTTACTTCCAAATAAAGCAAATGTCCTTTGCGGTATCACCACTGGTTAGTTGTTGTGACTTTCCTTAGTGTCCACTGTAAGATATTATTTTAATGAGGTGCAGTTTGCACCAGCAGAATGAATTCTCGCCCTTTTTAAAAATGTGAGATGGGAGTGAACATTTCTGTTCATGAGAACACGTCTGGATTTAACATTAAATTTTGTTTTACATATTTGGCACAATACATGGTGATTTGGAGCCACGAGGGCATGTTTAGCTATAGTGGGGACAGTGTGATTTCAAGTTCTATGTACTTTTCTGGCTTGCACTAGGAAGGAGGAAATGGTGCCCATTTGTTCCTACATCTACCCTGTCTGTCCTTGAAACCCAAGGCTTTGTTCACACAATCTGACTACGCAAAGAACGTGTTCGCTTATGTGTGAATTTTGTGTTGGCACATAACTCCAGTTCCATATTGCTTTGGATGGTGTTTGAAGCCAGTCTTCAGGAAGAGTGAATTCCACAGGGTCACCATCACACTGAACAGTATCATCTGAGCTTGGAAAATAACCCACCCAAGAATAATTCTGAAATGCATTTGAAGACCTCATCAGACATCCCTCAGCTGACTTGCTCTAGAAACAAGCGATTATGAGCTAGTAGGTAACATGAAAGCTTCTTGCTTTCTTCTGCCTTTCAAGCGCTGATGTTCTGTGGGAGTGCTTGTGGCAAGAGGCATAGGGGTGGCAGCTCTCTAGGTCAGGCCCTGAGCCCACTACTGAATGGCACTGGCACAGCAACATCTGGAGATGACTCCTGTCATCCCCTGCGGTTAGGACACCACTCTGGTGGTTGTTTTGGTGTGTGCCCAGCTTGAGGTGTAGTGACTGAGAGCATTCATTTTCCTGGATTGCAACTCAGCAAGGAGGAGAGAGCATCACCCAGGGGCTGCTGTTCCCAGGCTGCACCTGTGGGGAAGGTGGTGGCCTATGGCGCTACCAGCCACCCTGATGGTTTCTGGGATGGGGGGTTGGGAGGATGTACCAAGTGACAAGGTGGGAAGTTCTTTGTGGACAAGGAAGAAGGGATGGACAAGAGCAAGCTGTGCTTATCAGAGGTGTGGGGATAGGAGACAGTTTGGCCTAGGGCTCTGTATAGGCAAGCATCCTGTTGTCTAGGGGTGCAAGAGTGCCCCTCCTTCTAAGGACTGGAGAAATAAGGAAGGCCCTCCCACCCCAGTCTGTGCTTTTGTATCTTTTTGTATCTTTGCCTGTAATCACACTACAGGCAAAACCACATGGAGTTAAGTGCTAATTTCCTTTGCTTAGGTCTGTGGGACCTGATGTGCAAATACCTGGAGGAGGCCTGGGTTGGTGAAATGTGGATTAGGGTTCTCAGAGTGGGAGCAGTTTTGGCAAGTTCTCGGAGGTCAGCTGCGTGTCTGTGACCACCTCAAGGAGCCAGACAAGAACTCACAAGGAACTCTGTCTTTTCCTCCCTCTCCCCTCCCCCAGGTGATCTTTGCTTTGAATCAGACTCTCTTGCAGCAGGAGAGCCTCCGAGCAGGCAGTTTCCAGATCCCCTATACGACAGAAGATCTTATCAAGCATTACAACTGTGGAGACCTCAGCTCCATCATCTTCAACCATGACACTTCTCAAGTGAGTCTTGCCACCACAGCCCTTGTACTAGGCACAAGCCCCAGTAGCGCTAACTCCTATCTCATGCTTGTCTCCCCTCAGGCAGGGGCTAAAGACACCTGACTGGCTCTCTAGTATGTCTGCTTCCTGCATCTCCTCCTCCGGGAGCCTGCACTAGCTCACTGCCATCTTAACGCACACAAGCAGCTAAGGCGCACCTGGCTTTCCCTTGTGGATGAATGTCGTGTTTGCTTTAGCATCAAAGCTCTATGAGTTAATCCTTTATTTTCCTAGGTATCCTTTGGGATTGTGCTAACTTCAGTATGAACAAACGTAGCACCTGTGGAGAGCAGAAGCAGACTCTTTTGTGCAAACAGTGATAGGGAATTGATCTCTTGACTTTGACACTTGCATAATGCTTGGCATGTTGCAAGCTTTTGAGTTTTCCCTGAGTGTGATTACATATTACAGACTAGGCCCAAAGAAGATAAATAGAATGAAACAAAGATAGATTTAGACTGAATGTCAAGGAAAAGAAAACTTCAGAGGCCTCACAGACTTCATTTATGGAAACGGTTTCCCAAGCAGCACAGTGGAATGCAATGCTCTTTAAACTACAAGAAAATGCCCAGCAGGAACCAATTTGGCCTGTTGGGGCTGTTAGATTATCTAGGCTCAGTCTGAGACATCAGGCCTTTATTCACGTGTGTGAGGTACTGCCTGGCAATTCATGCACTTCAGGGAAAATGTTGCTCAAGCTTGGCAGTGCTGGCACGTGTCTGTTGGTATCTGAGCTCTCCCTGCTGAGGATCAGTTTTCCTATGGGCTTTTGATATGTATGGTGCAGTGCTCCAGAGCTGGAAATACGGTCATACTAACCCTTGCTTCTCTGGCACTGTGCTTTGCACGCATGTTTTACCTTCCTGTACTGTACACCCTTCAGTCTGCCAGTGCTGGCAGCCTGGTCATTAATAATACTTAGCTCTTCACAGTGCATTTCATTCATAAATTTGAAAGGGCTTCTCAAAGGAGGTTAGCGCTGTAGCAACGTACAGATGCTACACCACTATTCTGCTGGAGTGTCATGGACTGCAGACAGCTGGCTTTGCCTTGAGGGTCTTGGAGAGAACAGCTCTTGCCAAGACATGCATGTCTCTGAAGAAGCAAATGCCCTTTACTTATAGAAGAAGTCTCCCCACAGGGCAGTTGATTTGAATACTAATAGCCTGAAATTCCATCAGCTTACACTTTTAAGGAGAGCTCTGCCTTCTGTGACCCTGTGCTTGACCAGTAGATTTCCCATTGTGGACTAAACACCCTTTTGCAGCAGGTGGTGATGGACTGTGAGTCAGAGCCTCTGTAGGTACTACATCTTTTCAAAGGAAAGTACCTGGCTTATAGTGGCTCTTTTTCTCCAGGAACTCTCTCTTGCAGACCCTTTTCTTAGCAGTCTCTGTAATTGCAATGTCCAAAGCTACTTACGGATGATGGCTGCAACTCAGAAATTGCAATTCTCTCCACTTGCAAGAGTTTGCAGCTACAGCTGTCCTGGGAGCCCCAGGAGATGAACGCAGCATTGACCTTGAGGATAGGAAAATGAGAGCTGGTTAAATTGCCTTTTCTGACAAAATCTGGACCTCCTTCTTTTGGAAAATTTTGGGATCTTTATGTTAACTACTTAAGAGCGCACATTTATTTTTTTATAGCCCCAAGGGTCTGAAACCACTCAAAGTCTCCTAGAAGAGTATAATTATAATTGTGTCATACCCATGGTAATTTCAGGAAGAGTTATGTAGCTAAAGATAGCCAGGGGCAAATACTTTCTTCAGCCAAACAATCAGGACTTGGGATTGATGGTGTAGAAAACTAAGAGTGTTTATTCAGTTTGCATAAAATAATGATAATAGTCTGGCTGGCTTATGAAATGATGTGTTGAGAGAAATGGTACTATGCATCAGTATAAGTCCATAGTCATTATTTTGCTCTTGTTGAGAAACAAGGCCATTGCCACATTCAGTGATAGAGCAAAGTCCTGTGTGTGCTGGCTGTCTGAAATAAATGGCCCTTTTTTGAGAACTTCTTGTTTCTTTCTGTCTTAGGTCCCTAATTTCATTAATGCTACACTGCCAGCCCATGAACGTATTACTGCCCAAGAGATAGACAGCTACTTCCGTCAGGAGCTCATCTACAAGCGAAATGAGCGGATGGGAAGGAGGGTGAAGGACCTGCTGGAAGAATATCCCGACAAGAGCTTCTTTTTTGCATTTGGAGCTGGTATGTGATTGAGGTGATCTTCAACCTGATCGCATTCTTTCCACATCCACTAGAAGCACAAATGTTTGCCTTGGTTTAGAGAAGGATCAGTACTTTTTCTGTGGTGGACACAAGACACAGCTCTGTTCTGACAGTTGTGCAGTACTAGGAAAGCTTTCTCCAGTATGCAAAGAGCTTGTGCTATGCATTGATTACAAAATTTATTAGTTACATATTTGTTTTTGTTTTTACCTTATACACAGTCATTGATACTGAAACAACTGTAGTGCTTACATGAAAGCTCTTACGCACAGACTCTTGCCAACCAAGGCAAAATGTCAGAAGAAGTACAGAGTGCTGAGATGAAAGGCATTAAGAGGTTACACCAGTGATTGAATAAACCTTTCAAGAGCTCATCCGAAAGAAGAATGTGCCAAAGGATGTGAAACTAAGAGACCCTACAAGCAGGAGAGAGGCACTCTTTCTACTGCAGAACATTACTTCCTACACTGTAGTTTCACAGCTACAAGGGAATTTTATCTCTCAGCAGAACATTTTCTCATCTAGGGAAAAAGTACTCCATCTGTTTCTTAGAAGCCAGCAAGAATCCATAGGCAAATGCAGTGGCATATCCAACTTGGTAAGGTTAACTCCCATGGTTTAGACTAGCGATGTATGAAGAGTGTACACAGGATTGGTTTGCCATGGCTGTCTTCCTTTTCTCTTTTTCTTTTATTTTCTGTTTCTTTTTTTTTTTTTTTTCCTTTTCGTGACTGTTTTTCTTTTTTCTAGCTCCAAGAAAGTAAAAAAGTGAGGATCCATGCAGGTTCTGATTCTAGAGAGTTACTGCATTTTGTCCGCTATTAACCGTATGGTCCTAGGAAGACAGAGAGAACTGAGAGTGTTATCTGGATCCATGTGATATTTTTTTGTCTCAGTGGCTACTGTTTTAGTTAGGATGAAAGATCTAGACATGGTAAGGAAAGCATTTGCTTAATGTAAAAACATTTGTATTCAAAGTCTGTGAGAATGTCCTCACAGCAGAGAGTTGCGCTTACAAACTTAACAAGGGTCCTGTGTGTCAGGGCAGGGAGGTAATGAAAGGTGGCTTACAGTGACTGTTAAGGCATGTGTGAAGATTATAATGTGTTATCTTCTTACAGTGTCACTCTTCTCTGTGCAAATCCCTGTCAGGAAGTAGGCACAGCTTATGTAGATCTTGGTCTCTGAGTTAAGACTAGGACTTTGCTGTGTACTCCAGTAGCTAATGTGGTCCTAATGCTGGTCCCTACTGATTGAAATTCCTCATTAGTATGTACATCTGTCCCAAGTGTCACCTGCATCAGTTGAAGGTAGCCAGTCCTCTGATTGCCTGTTCTAGCAAAGCAGAGTCAAGATTTGCTCAGCATTGTGCTGCTGCATTACTACCTGGAGCCTTGGGCCCATGTGAATATGATCAGTGGTTTATGTGCACGTGGCTTGCTTTCCAGCCACTAGGCATGCTTTTCCAGCATATTTCTGGATCCAGATAGGTTCACTGTCTTCCCTGGGGACTCTAGATCCACTTTGAAGCAGTCTGTAATTACACTCTGGCTTTGCTACTAGACTGGCCTCCATCCTCATCTACTCTTCTAAATGAATCTGCCTAAAAGGCAGTGCCAGCTTCCCCTGCCCATTTTTGATTGGGGAATTAATAAACTAATATGCGTGGATACATGTGAGTAAGAGGTCTGTTGCGGGAACCCACTTTTAACAAGACAATTCTTCATTATCTCCTTGTTTGCATCCAGGTTTCTTCATTTGTTCTGGATTAACTGCCTAAATTAGATAAATAAAATGACAGAATATAGTGCAGGAAACAAATCGATTTCTATACAGTTCCGAGATTGTATGAGCCCACCTTGCAAATTTGAGAGCAGGCTTTTGTTTTCCAGCAGGCCAGTGTAGTTTTTTGCTTATTCAGATTGCTGTGTGATAGGTGATTCTACGGAAGGTTTATTTTGATGCCAGCAAATAATGAAATAAATTGTGCCAAGTTTTTAGCATTGCTTGAGTATTGTGCTGATGTTAATTACTGGAAAAGGGCTCCAAGAAAACAGTAGCACAGGGCAAATTAGAATGAGTGGCAGCAGAAGACAGAAGAAGAGAAAAGAGTAAGACTGTAGGAGTAATCATTGCATTGTGATTTTCCCTGTTCTGGCCATCAGTGAAAAAAAAAATCTCCCAGCAGTGACTGATAAATTGCAGGACAAGATTGTGTTAAATAGTAGCAGGATTTCATAGGGTTTCACGGTAAACCAGATATTTCAACAGCACACTTTTTGTCTTGAAAAGCACTATGCTTTTTGCAAGGAAAGTTCATTTTTTTCCATTAACCAAACATCACTGAAAAAATGCTTTTATCATCGATTGTATCCAGACAAGGTCATAGTTTTTGAATGGCTGAGGTGTTACAAATGCCTCCTATTGTTGTATGAAATACTCTCGGTGTTTTTATTATAAATGAGGGAAAATCAGACAAGGCTGATTCTTTATTTTACATTCCAGGTGGGCTAATGCATGTTAGAGATGTGTAATGCATTTTGAAAGAAAAGCTGATACATCCTTTCAGGTCCTCATCTACCTGCATGAGTACAGATGTTGATTTCTTACGTGGAATTATATGTGGTAGTTTGCACTGAAGTAAGTTTCCTTGTTAGCCCAACGTATTTTACATCCTTACTGGATTTCAGTAGGTGATACACGCTCCACCTATGTTCTGTTTAAAACACTTCACAGTCAGGGTACACTTCTGGAACCATTTTTGTTTGGAAGTAATTTAAGTTTACACAAAAGTATAGAAGAAAAAATAACAGATTATGCTGAAACAGTCCAAAAAACTTTGTTTTTGGCCAAAGTGGAAACATGCGAAGTCTGAAGTCCATTGGTGGGAATTACGAAAATATATGTAGAGAGGGTGCTGGTAATTCCCGTGACATTCCACTAGGCTCAATAAGGATTTTGTCTTAATTGTGGACAGGCCTTTTTATGCTTAGACAACGCTTAGAGGTAACAAGCCAGACTTACTTATTTTTGCCTGTGGAACTTGGGGATAAAGCCCCCTATAATCTTTAACAAGCAGTCTTTCTTCTGTGTTCATTTTTAATTTCTCTGAACTGTATGTGGTTTGAATGCTAAACCAAAGTGACTGGTGCCATTTTTTAATCCATGAACAGCCAGGTCAATAGCAGTATAGGTTTATGGTTTATCCAGAGATGCAAACTGACATAGGTAGGGCTACATAGTTCCACTGTACTGCAGAGTTCTAGCACTTGTACAGATCAATTGCAAGGATGCTGCCTGCTTACTGAACCATCACAGAACAACATAATAGGTGAGACTGGCAGGAGATCAGCTGGTCCAGCTCCCCAGAGCAGGGTCATTTAGAGCAGGTTGCCTGTGTGTGATCAGATTCTGAGCATTTCCAGAAATGGAGACTCCTCAACCTCTCTGGGCAACTTATTCTAGTATTTAACCACTTTCATAGTAAAGTAGCTTTTTCTTATGTTTAAGCGCAGTTTTCTGTGTATCCTCTTGTGTACACTGCCTCTTGTCCTTTTATGCACATCACTGAGATAAATCCTCCTGCTCCATCACATTAGAGGTCTGCTGCCTCCCAGGGGCCCAGGTTAAAGAAACTTCCTTCCCTAGTTTGGCCCTCAGATTACTATCCCCTGTTGTTGTTTCAGGTAGGCAGTGATGAAATAGGAAGAACTTCCCTGAGGACTACGAATAAGGACTTCAGAGCCTTGGGGTGACTGGTCAGGGGTTCGGGAGCACAAGTCATGTTCTCCTCTATCCCTCCAGTTACAGGGACTGATGAGGGACTGAACATGATGGGCCAACAAATAAATACTCAGCTCCAAGCCTGGTGTACCCAGCAGGGGTTTGGGTTTTTTGACCTCAGCTCAATTTACATGAGACCAGGCCTGCTGGCAACCAATGGGAATAGCTTATCCTACTGGTGAAAAGGGGTTTTACAATTGGAATTGGGAAGGTTCATTGTTAGAGCTTTAAACTAGGTATGAAGGGGGGTGGGGGTGAAACTGGGGTCACTAGAAAGAAGCCTGTGTGTAACATGGCAGTGCTTGTGGCAGGGGGTTGTGCTAGTAATATCCCACAGTCTTGTGTCTTGTTGAAGGAGGAGGATGACACGCCTTTTTGTAGGAAGAACACAAGGGTTGATGTGAGGTTGCTTACTATGGAAACACCTGAGTATGGTCAAGAGGGTATTAGGGCTTCTCCCACTCAAAAGGAGGCCCAGCTCAGGTGCTTTTACACTAATGCACACAGCATAGGTAACAAACAGGAGGAGCTGGAGGCCACTGTGCGATCAGAAAACTATGATATACCTGCCATCATGGAAATGTAGTGGGATGACTCACACAGCTGAAGTGCTGTGATGGATGGTTACCGACTTTTCAAAAGAGATAGGCAAGGCAGGAAAGGTGATGGTGTAGCCCTCTACGTTAAGAAAGAATGTGAACGTATGGAAATTAATGATGGTGATGGTGGGGTTGAGAGCTTATGGGTCAGAATAAAAGTGAAGGCCAATCAGACTGACGTCATCATGGGAGTCTGCTATATTCCAACCAACCAGGATTGGAGGAGGTGTATAAGACACTTTATAGACAGTTCAGTGAGGTCTCAAGGTCTCTACCCCTTGTTCTTGTGGGGGACTTCAACTTCCCAGACATCTACTGGAATTATAATACAGCAGAAAGGGAACAGTCCCGGAGGTTCCTAGAGTGTGTGGGAGATAACTTCCTGACACAGCTGGTGAGGGAGTCAACATAGGGCAGCAAAATCCTGGACCTGCTGTTTGTTAAGAGAAGGTCTTCTGGAGGATGTAAATGTTGGAGGTCGTCTGGGGCAAAGCGATCACGAAATGATAGATTACAGTAGGATTGGATTATGATAGGACATGATGGGATAATATCCTCTTGAGCCTTTTGCTCTTCAGGCTGAACAGTCTCTGCTCTTTTAGCCTCTTTTAGTGTGACAGAGTAGAACAGAACATAACAGTACAGAATGGAACAGAACAGTTGGAAGAGACATCAAGTTGGAAGACCATCAAATCCCACTGCCTGACCATTTCAGGGTCAACTAAAAGTTAAAGCATACTAATGAGGGTATTGTCCAAATTCCTCTTGGGCGCTGACAGGCATGGGTCATCAACCACCTTTCTAGGAGACCTATTCCAGTGTTTTTGACCATCTTCACAGTAAAGAAAATTTTCCTAATGTCTAGTCTAAATTTCCCTTGGTGCAACTTTGTTCTGTGTTATTAGGTAACAAGGCAAAGAGATTGACACCTCTCTTTCAGTTTCCCCTCAGGAATTTGTCCTTCTTAGCCACAAAGGACAAATAGCTAGCTCAAGGTCAGTTTGATGTCTTTACAGGACTCGGTTTGCTGAACTTCCTGAACCAAGCTGTTTGTCCTTAATATGTTTGGAAATTATTTGCAGGATAATTTGCTCCATTATATTCACCAGGAAGAGAGGTGAGAGGCTAACCAGTGTGCAGTTCCTTCTTGCCTTTTTTGAATACAAAAGTGACATTTGTGTTCTTCCAGTTCTCAGGGATCCAGTCCACAGGGACCTTCCCCAGTTATCGCAGTCTTTTAGAGATAATCAAAAGTGGCCTAGCAGTGACATTGACAAGCTCCCATGGCTCTTGTGTGTGCATCCTATCAGGACTTGTACATGCCCAGTTTGATTGTTTCCTAACAACATTATCATCCCTCCATGCTTAATCTTCCATGTGCAGGGCTTTCCCTCTTGTCACCTGAGATTCCTGAAGTCTGATTTTACCAGTGAAGATGGTGAATATGGCACTGAGTATCTAGGCCTTTTCCATGCCCTTTGTTGTCAGGTCTCTTGCCCTTTTCAAGTGCCATTTATACAGTCTATGTTTTACTGCTGGGGTACTTTTAGAATCATTCCTTGTTTCCATTGATGTTTCTGACCAGACACAGCTCTAGGTGGGCTGGACTTTCTTCTGCATAGTTGGTTTTATTCCAGGATGAGCGTGGCTTGTGTTCTTTAGCTTACTTATGTTTTTTTTTCTGAAAATAAGAGAAAATACTGTTGATTTTTTTTTCCTTCCTTTCTTATTATGCAGGAGAAAGCTTTTTTTTTTCTTTTTTTTCTTTCTTTTTTTGTTGTGTGTGTGTGTGTGCAGGAGGAAACATTCTTCGTGGCATAAACACTGATTTTTGAGGCCTCAGGTTAAGCCAGTGTTTCTAGAAGCTGAGTTTAAATTCCTATAGTTTCTCCAGACTCTCTGAGCAGCTGAGAAACTCCAAAAGTGGCATCTCACCTGTAAGCAATATAGAGGGATCTAAGCTGTCTTAGATTGTATATATATATATATATACATATATATATATAGGGATATATATATATATATCCCTACTGACAAAATGACTGACTTTGCTGAGACATGCTAGCTGATACAAGAAATTTAGAAGTTAGTCTTCTAAACACTGGCAAATTCAGTTTTTTCTCTTTTTTCTTTGCTGCTCCTGAAAAAATGCATCATTTTGAGGCTCTAAAGTATACTGGATGTCAGCAAAACACCATTAATGCTAAGAAAAAGAAGGATAATGATGAATAGTTCTTCAGCTACGACTTCTAATTATTGAAGGAAATAACAAGTGGTTTTATTTAGTGTTACCCAGTTTTGTACAGGTTCAGACCTCCAGGGACTAGCCATTTTTTCCTGTCTCTTTTTTTTCCTCAAGATCTCCAGAAGAGTAATTATGAACAGGCTGATTAACCAATGTTTGAATTAGCAATTCAGCATGTTGTTTCAGACCTTTGTTGTCTTCCTCTTATCATTTGAGTCAACTGATACTCTAAACTGAAGTTAATTTTCAGGTTGTTTACATGGAATCCAACAAGAAGAAATGGAATCAGAGAACAAAATCATAGCATATCCTGTGTTGGATGGGATCCATGAGGGCAATCAGGTCCAACTTCTGACTCTAGACAGGGGAATCCAAGAATTAAACCATATATATGAAGCTTTGCCCAAATTTTGGCCAATGACTACTTCTGTGGGGAGCCTGTTAAAGTGCATCACCAAACTCTCAGTCAAGGACTTTTCCTTAAAGTTCAGTCTGAACATCCCCTGAACAGTTTTAAGCTCTTTGCTCCTATCATTGGTCACAAGAAAGAAGAGATCGCTGCCTCCCTTTCCACTCCTATTTATGAAGAAATTGTAGGCAGCCCAGATGTCACCTCTGAGTCACCTTTAAGGATTTTTGCATCATTGTATAAGAGCAACTGCCTCTGGACAAGGAAAACAGAGAACGTGTGATCACATACCAAAGTCCACCAGATGGCATACTCCAACTTGCCTACATTTTGAGGCAGTCCTTGGGTTTTGGGGCGACTACTCGATTATGTGTCAGCCTTAGGAGCCAAGAGCATTGAACAGATGGACATACGTGTTGCTTTTTCTTTTGTTTCTTGCATCGTAAAAACTCAGAATAATACAGGCGAAAAAAAAAACTACAACATGTCTTCCCCAGGACGAACTGGAATTGTGCTGAGTCTCTGTATTGAATGTTGTTTAAGGTGATGTCATTTCCATGTAGAGCTGTTTGCTGTTATTTCTTGCTATTTCTCTTCTGTCTTGCTTTTTTTTTGCATGGGAAATTATGCAGTATTTATGGTCTCTGGAAAAAATGGTTATCTGAATGGAGGAAGGACCTGTTACCAGTATTTACAAAATAACCAACAGTGCTAATCCCAGGATATCTCTGTCCAGCTAAGCAGTTGTTTATACGAAAAATAAGAGTAAATGGCATGTCATTTGCCCTTGAAATTCAGTGGAAGTTCAGAAACCAACATGGAAATTTCAGCCTGGCATCAGCAGATTTGTAGCTGGAGGTGAGGGTATGCATAGAAAACATGAACATATACACGCCTTGTGTAAAGGACTTGAAATGTGTAATGAAGAAGCTGAGAAAAAATGCAAGTGAAGCTGAACCTTGGCAGATCCTGGAAGAGGACAAAAATGGGGGGAGGATCGGGTAGCTGAAATAGTGATAAAACAGATCAGATGAGCTGTTTCAGATCACCTTGCTTCTCCCTGGGCACAAAGGGCTTGCTTATTGCCCACTTTCTTCTTCTGTCTTTGGAATGCAGCATCATTTAGGCTCTTTGGGTGAGCGGAAAGGAAAGGCTGAGTCCCTGAAGGTGTGCCTACACCTCTGTAATCTGAGAATGTCAGATACAAGCCTGAAGCTTTGAGACTGTTTTCCTTAGTAGCTTCTTTGAGCCTGCAGAATGCTAATGACAGGGTTTATTAGAACAACAACCCCAAAGGGCATAGATAGTTTGTGGAGACAGGATCCTCATCCAAAGCTCCAGGGTTCACATCAGGGGCATTTATCCTGACATCTCTGACACAAGGCAAGCTTTGCATTTTTGCAAACCTCTGTTCGAACATATGAGTGGAACTGTCAAAATCAACCGGGTGAAACAGCTGTACGTTGTTTCTGCTCATGTACTGTCAGTTTGGTGACCATCAGCTTCTTCTCTGTGCTGGGATTTACCCATTGCTACCTTTACTGGGTAGCAACGGTAGGGAGTCTTTCATCTTGTAATGTGTTTTTATGCTTTTGGAATTTCAAGCCCTTAATACCTTTTCTGGGAGAAGGGAATGCCTTGTGAGGAACAGGAGCAGGTCCAGTAGCAAAGGTGGCTGAGTGGTGTAGCTCAGACATAGCGCTGGTATTTGCTTCCTTTGCTGTGTAAGGTAGTTCTGCCTGCTAACAAAATCAGCCACATAAGCCTCCTTACCTAACGAAGCTGGGGCTTCCGTAGCAGAAAACTCATAGTAAAAGCCTTTATGGATGGACACTTCATGGCTAAGGCTACCTGAACAGAAGCAATTTCTTGTAACTCCGTTTTTACAAAATGTACCATGTGATGATGAAAATTTTTCCTTGTGTTAACTCTGGTTAAAATTCGGCCTTATAATCAGTGGAAAACTTTTTTTCCCACCTTAAATTGTGATAGATATTAGAAGGCTCAATCTTACCAAATGTACTCAGGTCACATGCTTAAGAGACCTAGTTTTTGACAGGAAACTCTTGTCTGGTAGTTAATTGTCTTAATCGTGGAATCATGGATTAGTGTATTGTTACCTTGCACTAAGAAAAATTAGCTTTGGATTGGCTCATTAAATTGTAACTTTTAAGGGTTATTTTTCTTCCAGTGTTCTCATATTGTTCAAGGCCTTTGTCATCAATTGTTTCATATGTACATGATTCTGTTACAAACAGATGTGGAAAATAAATCCAACTAATGGCATATATGTGAACTAATTTGGAAAGTATATAATGTTTTAAAAGAAATGAAGGTTATTTTTTTATTTCTTCCTGGATGGATGTAGATTTGAGGTTGCTTTCTGTAGGTTTCTCCATATCTTGTGAAACTTTTTTCCCAGACATAGCTGAATTTCCCTCTCACTGTCCTGCCCACAAGATTATCCCATTTGGATTGAGAGTAGCGAAGCACAATTGAGGAAGATGTTATACTAAAAAAGGGACGCAAATTAAATGATGTTTTTTTGAAAGCAAATCTTACCTTCTGGCCTTAGATGAGTAAAAACTCAAGTTCAACATTTTGTGGAGCAATATTTCAGCTTACAGACAATGACAAGGAGGGGTATGTTTGGGAGTATGCATTCTCAGCAAGATGGGGGGCATGGGAGGGCTGCTTGCATTGGATTTGACCTACACGTATGCATGATACACATATGTATGATGCAGCATACTTATACTCCTGTACCTGAGAAGTGGGGAGACTTTAAGCTGACTTAGAACACCGTTTGGACCATGGCCACGCTTTTAATTTTCCTCAGTTCCTTTTCCTGACAACATTTTCACTTAAAAGAGTACCGTGCTTTGATGCTCTGGTCTGTGTTCCTGTACCTGAACTTCTAATTACTTGGAAAATACGGATAGAAGGAAGAAGTGTATGTTGTTTGTGGGCTTGTACACTATCTGAGAGACAAGTATCTGCTTTAAAATGACTCAGTATTCTTCATCCCAACTTTTCCTTAAAAGGTATACACATATGTATGTGTGAGGCAAAGTGGTGGAATTTCTCCCTGGATTTCTGAGTGCCAAGGATAAGTATTTATCTTTTCTACTTCTTCTAGGATACTTTGAATGGGATGCATTAAAAAGAATATGGCCAGACAGTCAAGGGAGGCACTCTGTTGTGCCCATTTAGAATACTGCATCCAGTTCTGGGCTCCCCAATTCAAGAAAGATAGGGAACTTCCAGAGGGAGTCCGTATTCACTCAAATATGGTGAGGGGCCTGGAGCATCTCCTGTTTGAGGAATGTCTGAGAGACCTGGGGCTGTTCAGCCTGGGAAAGGCTACGAATGAATCTTAGCAAAGCTTATAAATAACTAACAGGTGGGTATAAGAGGATGGGCCCTGGCTCTTTTTGATGGTGCTTGGTGACAAGACTGGGGCCAGTGGGCACACACTGGAACACAGGAAGTTCCATCTGAACACCAGTAAGAACTTTGCTGTGAGGGTGGCAGAGCACTGGAACAGGCTGCACAGAAATGTTTTGTAGTCTCCTTCCCTGAAGATTTTCAAAACCTGCCTGGACACTTTCCTGTGTGACCTACTGTAGGGAACCTGCTTTAGCAGGGGCTTGGACTAGATGACCTCCAGAGGTCTCTTCCAACCCCTACAGTTGTATGATTTTGTGGTCTCTTTCAGTGTATGGTTGGTTTGGTCCTGGCAAGCATCTTTTCTTTTTGTCAGTAGCATCCTGTATCAAACACAAGTCTTATGGGAAGTGGCTGAAGGAACCAGGGTTGTTTGGTCTGTAGAGGAGGCTCAGGGAAGACTTCATCACGCTCTAGTACTCCTCCCATCTCTGCTTAGAGGATAACAGCATTCTTTTCCATGACATAAGGCCACTTCCAATTTTGCATAGGATCTTTTAGAAAATAAGTTTGGTGATAACATGGGTACAGAAAGCTGAGGACTCTCTTATTTTGCTGCTGTAGTATGACTGCTTCAGACACAGCATGATAATCTGCGTCAGTAAAACCTCTGCTTGATTGGGGTTATCCTTTGCCCACTAAGTCCAGTGGGAGCTAAGCCAGGTCATTTGGTGATACGTTTGAAAAATGGACTTTGCTTCTCACTGAAAGAGCATGAGCTATCCTTTGGCCATGTGCCAAAAGGTTAATATTAATAAAGATTTGGGAAGCATTCTTTTATTTCTGCAGATTTTATTTTGTTTCACCGAATTCAGATCTTGTCAGAAAATAACAGAGTGGGATGAAGAAAATCTACCTGTAGTGTTTCTTGCCTGGGGACACCATTCTGTTAGCAGGACCCTGCCTATTTTACTAAGGGAGTACTTTCTGCCTACTCAGTTGTGTACTAAGAGCTGTGTTTAGAGGGAACTCATTTTAGCTTTGTAATGTGTCCACCTCTGAAAGAGTAGGGGTAGAATACTGCAATGAGGGGCTCACAGGGAGGGATGAGCAAGCTGCTGTCCTTTGTGACTCACAGTCAAGTGATAATTTTTACTGAAGTTCTTCTTCTTTTTATTCATGTATAACATAGTCAGCAGCCTCATATCATGACTTTTCCTCAGGCCGGTAACTTCAATCTAGCCACCTACAGGTGTCTTGTTCTGAGGCATGTTAATCAAACTTACACCATTCTTGGAAGCAGTCTGGAAAGCAGATAGCAGATGATCCTTCACACAGGCATTTCTAGGAAGCTTATTCTAAAATACTTCAAATTCCTCTGAATTAATTGTAAGAGCTGCATGTCTAAAACGGCATTGAAAATATTTGTTTCAGTGACCCATGTAGTGTCTGGTACCATCCGAGAATTCCCAGCTTATCAAAGAGATAAACATTCTGCTTTAGCATGCCATGGTGGCTGGAATAATTTCTACCATTTTGTGGTTGCGTTGTTATGATCATGTGCTGTAGCTGTTCCCACCACTTCTTGAAGAGCAGCAATTCAGATCAGGTTTCCCAACAAGCATTTTAGTTTCTTTATATGCATGCCTGGTGATTTATTGTCTTGGGGTACTGGTGTATCTTGAGTTCCTGGCCTGAATGTGGTGCAGTTTGGAATTACTGATTTTCTAATAAGGAAAACACATCAGACACAGAGACTTCTATGTTCTTAGGGCCTTCCCTTTTGCACGACTTCAAAAGAAGGAATAAGAAATTGGTGTATCATCTTGAACCAAAGCATTTGTTTGAAATTCAGAGAACAGTTTTCTTCAGTTTTAAAATATATGAAAAGTAAAAAGTCTGGAACAGAAACTGAACTTCTCTTGTGCAGCCTTTCCATGCTCATTTGGCTAGATTTGAAAACACTGAAGACTCACTCACAATGGCTGAAATCTGAGTTCAGAAGTCTCTGCTGAAACCAGTAAACCTAGCAGAGTTCCCTAGATGAAAATATCCCTGTATGCACTGGTAGTAAAAGCTGCAAGTAAGAGACATACTTTCATTGTATTTCATTGTAATCTTTGACAACAGTAGTTGCTTGTGTTTTGCAAGATAGCATATTGCTTTGGAGGGAGTTTAGGAGTGCTCAGTGCATGTTTGAGTAAATGGACCAGTCTGCAAGCACACGTCACTCTTACAGCATGGCTGTTTGGGCATATTGCTTGTGATCCCTGCAGGCCATGTCCTTTCAATGCAGATTAAAGGCAGAGGTCTCACTCTCTAGTAGAGTGCATGGCTGAGCTGATGCACACAACAGCTTCTTAGTTTTGCTTTGAGCTTGAAAACAGAAGAATAGAGATTCGTGGCTCCCCACCCCCCTGCCTAACTAAATTGACCTCTCAGAGGCATCTCTTCACCTAGTGGTGTGAGGATAATGCAGGGCTGTGTACAGAAAGAAAAGAGTAGGCCTTCTGTTGGGACAGGGCCTGGGGCTTTTCTTTAGAGAGGCATTCAAGTGTGTTAGGCTAAAACAGAAAACAGGTGAAAGAGGCCTACTCCTTGTCATATGGCTTTGGGCTAATTCTCCCTTACATTCTAGCTGCTTGATAGGAGGGTCAGTTTCTCTCATCTTTCTTCCAGTTGCTTTTGGTAATCAGGTCTCTCACATACCACCAGGCTCTTTTTATGTCAGAGCCCAGAAGAGGGGTGAAAGTGCTACCTGAGATCAGAGAGGTCTTGTACCTGAAACCTTCAACCTTCTGTCATGTTTTGATTTTACACCAACCTCAGGTTGAGCCTGTAAGTCCTCTTGTCCCCAGGCCAGATCTGTCTAATGAAGCATGCATAACCCGTCCTTTTGATGGAAAAACACTGACATCTCATAATCCTTTAATGTGCCCAACCTGAGCTGTTCCTGATTGGTCATGTCTTCTGAGCAATTTCGTATCACATACCTATATGTATTTATATGCATGTGTGTTTTACATGATCTGTTCATTTGGTCTGTTGTGTTTTACACAATTATAGCACGCCCTTTTTCCTTATTATGTAGACATAACTTACTGCACTGCAAAGCCTCCCTGTGAAAGCTTGCACATGAATGTGATGTAAAATGTGATGTAAAAAAAGAATTTTTCCTACTGCGTCAAATTTAAAAGATGAAAACTGCTTCAGGAGATCACCTGAGCATGTTCATGGATCGAAAGTGGATTCATCCACATGCTGTAGCCATTTCCTAAATACCAGTCTAAATTGCTACAGAGGGCAACAGGACCTGAAGATTGAGGGGAGGTAGTGAATTTTATGGTGTGATGTGAGCAGATGTTCTGTTTCTTTCTCTTGAAATGTGTGGGACCCTAGGTACTTAAACTGGCTCGAGGATAGTTATTTATCACTAGAAATTGCCATGTAGATTGCTTTGTGTCTTGTCTCCTTTCTCCTGAAGGACTTGTATTAGGAAAATAAGAATTCAGAGCCTTGGCACTTCCTTTCACCACAGCAGAGGGGACTCAGGTTTTTTAATGCTGCCTGACTGAAATGGTTACCTAGTCTGAGCTTACTCGTTGCATTGCTTCAGTCCAATAGAGAAGCACTTCTCAGTGTGTAAGTTACCCCATTCCACTCTCACAAGGGGATTAATCACGCTTTGGAAGTGCCAGTTTCTCTGAAGCCTGGAGCCATGGGAGTCTGGAGAATGGTGAATGAATCACCTCCCCCCTTTCAGTTGCATGTATCTCTCTCCTCTATGTTAAAGGTGAGAGATGGCAACTAAGTTCAGTGCCTTATGAACCTAATGTTGAACTTCCAGTGGCTACTTTTACTTGTTTACAAAGCTTAATTACAGTCACTAATGTTCCCCACATCAGGTCTCTTCACTGATAGGATGAAATTCTTGCTTTCCACATATTAACAGTAGCTGAGGCTGAAAGACTAGCACACAGCAGGCACCAGTGGTGTTAAATTACGTCCACATCAAAGTCAAGCTTTGCTTTTTCTGAAAACAAAAGTTAAGACTGAGGAGTTTCAAGAAAATGTAGTTATTGAGTGAGAAAATACAGTGCAAGTTATGTGGATATTGCATTGCTACATTAAAAAAGTTTCATTTGAGCTAGATTACTTAGGCTTATGGAGAAGCTTTGTTTTGATAAATACTTGTGCTCAAGTGATGCCATCCAAATATCATGCTTTAAGCTGATATTTCATATGCCTTTTACTGTTGTGTCTTGAGAAACTGGAATTTTGTGCTTCTGTTCATCCAACCTGTTTTGCTCTAAAAAATCACAAATTCCTTGGGGTAAGTGTCACCACTGTACTTTGCTTCCTATCTCCATGCATGTCCTGTCTGTTCGAATCATTCTGATTGTTTAATTCTTATGTATTTATGAAGAATATTAGCAGAAAATGTGGGTTTTTTGGAGGTACCAATGTTAGTACTGCTTAGATCTATAAAAGCAAGAGAGTTCTTTATTAAGGCATTTGCTCAAGCCTAATTTTAATTAATATGGGCTGTTAAATTGACAAATGTTTTCAAAAAGCTAGATTTATACGGGCATGTGCCAGGCCTCTGTTGCTTCTCAGCAGCCTTGTCTGATGAGGCGCTAGAGGGACTGTGAATGTCAGTCAGCATGCAGAGTATTCAGAGTCCTTCAGGATCCCTATACACTTCTGCAGTCGTTTGTTGATTACAGTGCCAAATTACAGGCTGAACAGCCACCACATCTGGCTGAAAATGGAGTGGAGCCATAAATCACAGAGGACAGCTAGCTAAGTCCTTCCCAAACTTTTGTTAACACAACTGAATTGGATTTATTTATTTTTTTCCTCCTGTGGCTTATAATGAAGGAACCAAAAGAGTTGACCTGTGTCAATGGCTTTCAGAGCTGTTTTAATTTTCTGTGGTTATACGGTCCTTAATCATTTAAAAATTCTTAATGACGGTGACTGACATCTCATTTAGTGCTCTTAATGGTAGGAAGATTCTAGAATGATGCAAATTTTGAGGCCAGATGTGAGGCCAGTTTGTACCACTGCCAGTGGTACAAACATCTAATCTCTGGTTGCTGCTCCTGAACAGATCTCTCACAGCTTTATCCCTTACTGTACCAAGAAATCCACAGTGGCATGAGGATGTACTAGACTACTCAATGAGAGGCAGCTTTTCAATCACACCTATATTTCAGAAATGCAGAATGTGGTAACTTAAATGGGCCTGGGAACATTCAACAATCCCTTGTTAGAGGTCCTGTGTTTCTGGGGTGTGAAGTAATAAAATTCTGCATGCTCTGAATGTGACACACCTCCTGTGATCAGGAAGGTATTTGTTGCCCTTCCCTCTCTTCCCCTTTGCTCCTTAAGTTCTGATTTCATTTTTCTCTTAACTACAGGTCACTTCATGGGCAACAACACAGTTATTGATGTTTTGAGGAGAGAAGGGTATGATGTAGAGCACACTCCAGCTGGACAAGCCATCAACAAGTAATGCATGCCTTTATTGTAGCTGAGCTTTTGTTGGGAGGGTGGGTTTGTAAACAATCATGAAGAGGTAGTATCAGTGGAAACTATACTAAACAGTGAGTTGGGCTCCTTATGTCCACTTTTCCATAAATGCCTACTTTTCCATAAACCAGTTAGGAAACAGGATTTTATTGGCTTTGGCCTGTATGTTTTTTGGATAAAATAAACATTTTTTTTTATTCTAAGTTTTTGCCTCTTAAAGTAATTTCGATAGAATATGCATTCTTGGTTCAGCAGGTCTGGATGCTATCTCATACCACACAGACTTCTGTGTTCCTTCATTCCTTCTAAGTGTTCAGCTGCCTTACCTTTTAACACTTTATTTCTCTTACATTGCTATTTTTTATTCTTCCATATTACTCTCAGTCGTGAATCTGGCTGCCTAGGGTCCACTTAGCTTCTTACTAGTTTGTCCCCACCATAAGTGATAGCTCTCACATCCTTTACTCTTTCCTGCGTTTATAAGCCAAGAATACTTGCTGTTCTGGTATGTCCTTTAGGTTATCCCCTTAGCCTCTCTCCAGCCTATCAGTGGGTGCCTTTATCCATCTCCATGATCTCAGTTACTATAAAATGCCAAATAATCTCTATACTTTGCAGAGGATTACCTATGCTTTCTGAACTACCTGCCACCAGCTTAGACTCTGCAGTGCTCTTCTCCCCCATTTCCAGTCTCTTGCTAAAGAAGTACCCTTGCATCCCTCAGAATACCTCCATTCTTCCCTAGCGGCACTGCTAGGGAAGACCACAGTGGAAAAAAGGTTTGATCTCAATTATGGTACTGTTTCCCTTTCATCCTCTGCGCCAGGCATGCTTTCCCTCCCTCAGTGCTTGCATCTCTGTTCCTCCTTCGTCACATTTCTGATAAGGGGCTTTTAGGATTAACAGTGGACTTTTTTCTTTTATCTGGATTGTCCAGGGGCACATGCAGAGTCTTGCGCTATGCCAGGGGCTCCATGAAGATGTGGTGCAAAATAATAAAAATATTCTTCTCCTGCTGTGATTGCTTCACCTTTCTCTTTGCAGCACTTCTGCTGCCCTTTTCAGACTGTGAAATTTAAATTCTGTCAGGCCAGATTTTTTCTATGATTACTGACATTGTCTACTTGCACTGAAGCGTTATCTAGCCCAAACACATCCCCTTAAGTACATCCAAGCATCCCCTGACCCTGCTGCCACCAGTGAGTAGGTAATCTGAGAAAGAGAAGGCCTCTGTGCTTCCACACAAGACTTAATGATCCTGTAATACTGAAGTAATGCTAAAACTCAGTCTATCAGTGTTTATGGCGATAATTAAAAAAAACAACATACTTTTGTCATCTTTCTTGTTTTTAAAAACATTCTTAGTTTAGTTATTCTTAAAAACGGCTATAGCAGCTTCTTAAAACATAAAGAGAGCTCAATATGTACTTGAGAATAAACAAAATCTTCTCATCTTTGCTAGGAGCAGGAGGAGTCTCTGTTTTGCCCCCAAAGTGTCCTTATGCAACAGACAGGGGCTCTGGGACTGGCAAAAGGAGGGGGTTTGAGTAACAGTCAAGACCCAGGAACGGACAAGCTCATTAAGTTGATCCAGCCAAGCACCTGTATTCGAACCAGTACCACCAAGAAAAGGCAGTGTGTTAGTGATTGAGAGTCGCTGTAGTACCCGTTTCCCTCCTGGACAGTATCTCTGGAGAAAAAGCTGGACATGAGCTAGCAGTGTGTACTTCTGCATCAACAGAGAGATGTCAGGAGGGAGAGGAAGGGGATTGTCTCCTTCTACTCTGCCCTCTTGAGGCCTTCCCCTCTCCCCACCCCCCCCAATACTGCATCCAAGTTTGGTGCCTCCAGCACAAGAAGGATGTGGAGCTGTTGGAGAGGGTCCAAAGGAGGCCACAAAGATACTCAGAGGGCTGGAGCACCTCTCCAGTGAAGAAAGGCTGAGGGAGCTGGGCTTGTTCAGCCTGGAGAAGAGAAAGCTCTGGGGAGTACTCATTGCCTTCCAGTATTTAAGAGAGTTTATAAACAAGATGGAGACTGATCTTTTCCATGGGCACACTGTCGATAGGAAAAGGAGAACAGTTTTGCACTAAAACAGGGGAGATTTAGATTAGATGTTTGTAGGAAATCCTTTACTCAGAGGATGGTGAGGTCCTGGCATGGCTGCCCAGAGGAACTGTGGGTGGCCCATTCCTGGAGGTGCTCAAGGTGAGGTTGGATGGGGCACTGGGCAGCCTGAGCTGGTGAGTGACATCGCTGTCCACAGCAGTGGATTGGAACTGAGTGGGCTTCCAACCCAAACCATTCCACAATTATATGATTTTATGAATCTGCTGCTCTGTTAAGAGGTAGGTGTAAGGAAATCAAGGGCAGATGACTGTGGGAAGGAAGGCTAGATCTTCACATATCAGGGAGGTGGGCATCAGTGTTTCTCAGGGAAGCTAAGCACCTGGTTTTTCTGACCATATTGTCAGAGTTCACTGTCCAACCAGCACCTTCTGTGTCTTCATAAGTACTCAGTTTGTCACTAATTGCATCTCAAACACTTTACTGGGGGGTACTGAACAGAATGTCTTTCCTGGAGCCTTGACTTTAAAGCTGACTGAGTGAGCAACCTAAAATGACACTTTAGTATTTTCTTTGAAAAAAATGTCCTAACATTTGTGAATGACATGGTAGTAAAGAGTTTCAAGAAATAAAAGTGAGATCTGTATGAGGAGAACATTTGCGGTAGGGGACAGACCCATGGCAAGAGTATGTCAGAATCCGTAGGGAATGATGAGAGCATTTCTGCATTTGTATGCCTGTTCCAGCAGTACCTCAAAGGGTCTCTGGAAGAATCACCTGTAGGCAGTTTTGCAGAAGAGGTTATATACATGAGTATCTGTTTTTCATGGTGTTCCGATAGCAATATTCCAGCATCTCCTGGCCATGTATTTGATAGGGGAGGCTGCAGGCAATAAGGTGTTCTTATCTACAGAGTGGTAGTGGTGCCCACTCAGAGATTTTCACCAATAAAAAGACAGACACAGTGAAGAAAAATCCAAGTAAAAGGAACCATAATTAGAGGACCTTTAAAGAGATAAATCATGTCCCTAGAGACAACAGGATGTGTGTCAATCACTAAAGGGAAGATGAAGGTTGGGGGATATGAGGGTGTTGTGGAGGAAAGCTGAACTATCATGGCACCTCAGAGGTGATAAAGTAATACTATGGCAATCACAATGATTCTGAAAGGAATGAATATCCCACAAATCTTTCTGCACCAGTCTCTGTCACATAAAGCTTACCACATGTGATTTTCCTCACAGGAGATAAGATCATACTCTCTTCATTTTCTGTCTACTTCGTCCCTGATCTTGCAGTCCACAATCTCACCCTCTTTCAGTATGGATCTTCTTCACTGTCTATCAAGGAGATGTGCTCACAGTGGTGAGTTAGCTTGAAAACACCAGCGATGCCAAAACATGTATACCGGTCCTCTTTCTCTCCATGGCTTTGCAGGACAGAAAAGAAACACCCCGAAATGCCGTGAAGGCTTCACTGACTGAAGTCGTGTTTCTGCACAATGGTCCGAACTCTTTTGTTACCTTTCTGAGTTCCAGTCCAATCCAGACTCCGACTTGGTCCTGTTAAAAAAAACACAAAACAAAAAAACAAAACAACAAAAAAACTTCTGCATCTCTTATCTTTATAAAGTAGTCTATAGATCAGTTAAATATTTGTGTTGTGCTCTGTGTGTTCACAGAGTGGACTGAGTATGTAAGTTTGTTCAGAAACTTGTGAACATGAAAAGAGATGGAATCTCTGTTCCAAACAAGGAAGAGAACTTTGGGTGAGGAAAGCCAAGATTGGATAGGAGACTGCATGCAGGCTGCATATCTTCTGATATGGGTGGGGAGATGCTGCTTGCTTGAAATATTATGAAACAGAGCTTGAGTAATCAGGGTGGAGCTGGTTGTCTCTTTGAGACATCCCCTTTACACTAAACTAGTTAAACTAGAATAGCCCTGACAGCCATTTCTGGGGTCTTGACTGAGTGATCTCTTGGGCTCATAGAATTGTAGAATCACTTGAGTTGGAAGGAACCCTTTAAGTCCAATTCCATTGCACTGTACAAGGACATTTGTGTCTGGATCAGGTGCTCAGAGCCCCCATCCTGCCTGACATTGAATTTCTCTGGCCTCCCTGGTCAATCTGTGCCAGTGCCTCACCACCATTATTGTAAAAAACTTATTTCTTGTATCCAACCTAAATCTCCCCTCTTTCTGTTTGAAGCAATCTCCCCTTGTCCTTTCACAATAGACCCCACTGAAGAGTCTGTCCTCTTCCTTCTGATAGACCCCCATTAGATATACTAGACAGTCACTCTCAGGTACCCCCAGAGCCTTCTCTTCTCCAGGCTGTACAGCCCCAGCTCTCCCAGCCTGTCCTCATAGGAGAGGTGTTCCATCCCTTGGAACATTTTTGTGGCCCTCCTCTGGACACACTCCAACAGATCCATGTCTCTTCTGTACTGAGGACTCCACATCTGGATGCAGTACTCCAACACCATCACAGAGCAGAGGGGCAGGATCACCTCCCTTGCCCTGCTGGCCATGCTTCTTTTGATACAGCCCATGATACAGTTGGCTTTCTGGGTTGTGAGGGCATGTTGCTGGCTCATGTCCAGCTTGCTTCCACCAGTACCTTCAGGTTCTCTTCAGCAGGGCTGTGCTCTATCCTTACATCCTACAGCACGTACCAGTAGTGGGGGTTGCCACGACCCAGGTGCAGAAGTTGCACTTGTATTTGTTGAACCTCATGCTGGTCTCACATGCTCAAGCCTGTCTGGGTCTCTCTGGATTGCATCTTGTCCTTCGTGTGTGTTGACGGCATCCCACAGCTTGGTGTCATCTGCAGACTTGCTGAGGGTGCAGTCGATGCCACTGTTGATGTATTTGATGAAGATGCTGAAGAATGCTGGTCCCAGTACTGACGCCTGAGGGACAGCACTCATCTCTAATCTCCATCCAGACATTGAGCCACTGACCATGACTCGCTGGGTGTGATCTTGTAACCAAGTCCTCATTCATCAAACAGCGTACCTGTCAAATCCACATCTTTCTGATTTGGAGAGAAAGACATTATGGGAACCACATCAAAGGCCTTAAAGTTATCAGGGACCATGCCAAACGCTTCTCAGACTTGGCATGTGAGAGAGCTGGTGTACCCTTATGGTCTGACTGCAGCATGTTTGAACTTTCAGATAATGCTGCCAGCCTAAACCAGACATTTTTAAATCTGGGACCTACTCAACTAGAAAGCTGAAGGCCTGACTCCTACTTCCTCACTGTTAGCTATAAGTACACGCAAAGCTCATGTCTGCATTGGGGTAGCGCTGTAATTACTCAGCCTCTTACCATCCCCCCACACATATGGACCTCCATACTTGTCTTAAACAATCCTTAGAATTCACCAGTTCATGTTCATTGATACGCTTATCTGAGTGGTAGTACAACATTATCTCCTTTTGCAGATCAGCATGGAGACAATACATGTTTACGCTAGAAGTAAGTACAATAGTAGTGAGTTTAGTCCTGGTCTCATAGGTCTCAGAAATGCCCCCAGTCAATGTTTTATAAATACTGTGTATTCACTACTTTGTACCTCCTGGCTTAATGAAAGAGAAAATGCTATGATAGTTACCTTGATGCTGCCATCGCTAGTCTACTCTCCTTGCAGTTGCTTGCAGACTCAGTGGTCCAAAAGATTGCTTAAAGGTATACTGAGCCATTTCCTTCTAAGATAATCATTTTCAAGATGCATTTCTGCAAACAGGACCATAGTCTGTGGACTAGCTTGTGGCTTGCCTTCTCTACCAGTGAAAGTTGTTGGTTGAGGACTGGCTCTTGGTGTGCCTTCGTTGTCCTATCCCTGCCCTTTATCCTGATCAGTACAGGAGCTGCTGGAAGAAACCAACTGAACTGTGTTCTACTGGAATTCAGATTAGAAGAGCATGGTTTGACCTCATCTGACTTTGAAAGCGATCCCTCTTTTGTCTCTTTGTAGATATGCAAAGTTATTCCCAACTGTTCTTATACCCTGGGCCCGACTGCATCTTTTTCTCTGACCCAGATTACCACTTTTCCGAAGTTTATTTTTCATTACAGACAAATATTTTGATCAGAGTATTTACTTCAGGAAGAGGAAGTAGGAATACAAGGCAGAAAAATGACCATACTTTTATATCTGGAAGAAACATTTGTTTTGTATGTGCCCTAATGATATCTGTACCAAGATTCTGCCTCAAAGCCTTTTCAAACATTATCCATGTTCCCTCCTTCTTCCAGCGGAAAACTCCCCAAAACTTTGTTAGCCTTTTCATCGTCCTCACCAGCACACCACCCCTATGTAGTGTCCCAGGAGCTCCCAGTGCCGTTGCATACTCTGAATGAGGAGGAGGAAGAGCTCTTGCCTCACCTGCTGCTCCCTGATGGCATCGATGTGCTGGAGAAGGTAGAAAGAAAGTACAAAAAGAAGAAGAAGCAGCAGAAGAAGCAAAGACTGCGACAGTTTAATGACCTATGGGTTCGCTTTGAAGAAAGGTAGTTAACAGCTGGGAAGGGGGTGGGCTTGTCATGCAAATTGGATTTTAGCTTGGACTGGTGTATCAAGTCGGCCAAGCTTCTGCAGAAGCTAGATATATTCTGAGGGTGTAGAATCTGACCCACCTCACCATGATTCTTGCTGAGACATTTACTCAAGGCTGCTTGTGCTTTCAGTGATGAAATTGCTTCTTCCTGCAGGGTTAGGTTTGTGGAAAATCAGGCATAACGTGTGGGAGCCTTGCCTAAAACATTTTACATTTGAGCTCAGGGGATTTTGAGCATGTGGTACTTCTCTTAATCACAGATGACTGGATCCACTGGTAGATGTACAGCCTAAAGTCTTGGATCTTTACCCAAGAGCAGCTGCATATGTGGAAACTCGCATGTCTAGCATATATGCTCCTTGCATTTGGACAATATTTATACAGTATTTCCAGTCTCTGTATTCTTCCAGTGCTAAAGAACATGCAAGCCCTGAGGCATGACAGGAGATCTAGAAATGGGGATGACAACCCAAAGCATGATTGAGTTAAGGTGAAGAGTGGAGCATGTTGTGGGGAGAAGGCTTGCATCTTCCTGGCAGTTTTCACCCAGAAGAGCTTTCTCACCTACAGGAATTATAGCAGCCTGCAAAAAAAGCCTGCTTTTCCCTCAAGAGCTATACTTAGGTCTGCGGACGAATGTGAGCATTAATGTTTACCTTGTGTCAAATAACACACAGACCTGATGCTAGCTCTTCTTATATCTCTGCCATGTTCAGGTTGAAAACCTGATTTTTGTGGTGCTATAAATAAACAAAAAGGTCAAAATGATGGAGAAGAGCTGCAGTTCTTAAACTAAAGTTTCTGTGTTCATTTTTTCTCTCTCAAAAACATATTTCTTCCTGGTCCCTAAGGGCCAGAGTATAACTCCTGTACTGTGCTTTATCACACCTCTTTGTCTCAGCTGTACCACTGCTTTGAGTAATACATTGCTTACACAGGCTGCAAACAGGTGCAGCAGCTTTTGGGTTTTTTGTTTTTTTTTTCTGTTCCAAGCATCAGCCTTTGCCAAACTTTTTAGATCAATCTCTTTTCTGTCTTTCTTAGAGCAATTTTCACTCCTCCTTCCAAACTAAGTGCACATAGTTTGGGGAGAAAGGGAGGCAAATGCACATGTAGAGGTTTGCATGCCCACTAGCAGACATATACACAGTCCAAGATATGCCAGTTCAACAGATCGTTATATTGATCACGTCTGATATTGCATTTTACTGTAACATTTAATTTCATAGAATCACAGAATTGTTTCAGTTGGAAGGGACTCTTAAAGGCTGTCAGGTCCAACTCCCCTGCAATGAACAGGGACACCTACACTACATCAGGTGCTCAGAGCCCAATCCAGCCTGACCTTGAGTGTCTCCAGGGATGGAAGAGAGCCCATGGACTACATTTATTTCTATTAATGTAGTTGATACCAGCTGTTTGCTTTTCTTGATAATCTGTTTAGCTGAAGCACACCAATTAATGACTTAGAGTCCTTGCCAGCCTAAGCTCCCACCCTAACCGCACACCAGTATCTTCCATTTTTCATATGCAGCTATTCTTGTGAAGTTCAGGAGCATCAGTGGGTGCCCTGAAGTAAGCATCGGTGCCTTCAGGAGATAGAATATTGGAGGATGTGTTATGACTGAATTTGAGATGTTTTAGGGAAGCATACTGGACTGCAAGTACCACAAGACATTAGTGAAGTAGAAGCAGAGCTAATTATGACAGCTTAGGAAACTATGACATAAATGTGGGAGCAGAGAACGCCTCCTTTCCTTTTTGTTAGTAATCTTTTCTATCCTCTACCAATTTAATCATCCTTTGAGCTGGCAACCTGCTCAGGCGCTTGGCTCTTTCTGCGTCTGGCTGTCCGTGCGGCCCTGTGCTGAGCGGACAGCCCCACCTGGTGGCACTGCGGACACCCGGCTCCTGCTTGCACAAAATCCCTGGGTGCCTTGTCACGGGAGTGCTCCCACGTCCCTGATGCATGAGCCTGCGCCATTCATAACTTCACGCCTGGAAATGTGAAAGATGCAGCTTCAGTGATCTAATGCAATTGTGAGGTGGCTTTGGCTGAATTGCTTTTGTTCGTGGTCCTGAATGTATGTATCAGCTAGCAGCTGTATTTCTTTGCTGCGCTGCCTGCTGGCTTCTCTGCTCAGACCTCCTATGGGGATCTTTGCACACAGAAGGGTAAGATTTTTTAAAAAGGATGCTAATTGCCTTTGATTTCCCAAAGCATTCCTGCTTTATGCAGTTAGCCACAATAAGGCAAGAACAGAGCACAACAGTTAGAGACTAGATGCAGGAAATATGATTCTGCTGCTGTGTTTGGCAGATAGATTTGCTTTTGACTTTGTCAGAATTTGTTCACACAGCATCGTGGTGCCCCAGAATGCACATCAGCCTTGTAGCTGTGGCATCACCCATGTCTTTAATCCATTGTCCAAAGAGAAAAATTGTTTGTGTAGACACTCCTGTGTCTCTTCTGAGCCTCAACCTGTTCCGCAACACTGCAGGAGCTCACTCAGCTCTGGGCTGTTAGTGTCAGCAGCCTGAAGGGTTAAAGTCCACACCTGCACCATGTGCTGCTATAATGGGAGCACAGTATTCTGTAGGCTCTCACCCAGCTCATGTTCATCACTAGACCAGGGTCCTCAGTACCACCAGCAATACTTTGAGACACTGTGATCAACACCCTATGATGTTTCTGTTTTTAGGGGATGTTTCTGGCAGGATCTCTTTCTCTTCTTAGGGGATGTCATTTAAACCCTTTGTAATTCCTGACCTGTGGAAGGGGACAAGCAGCATAGGGATGAGTGTAGTCCAGACTAAGGTGCACATAGAGAAGTATGGTAGGGGAAAATGGATTCAGCTGAAAGCAGGTGCCTCATTCCTGCAGAGCTGAGCAGAGTAATTATGCTGCAGGGATGCTCCTCTGAAGCACAGGTGATTTTTTTCTTATTTTCTGCCTAGCTGTAAGGCAAGCTGGAGGGTGTTAGGAAAGCTGTCACTTTGCCCACCTGCCTGCCTGTGCAGGAGCAGAGATCAGGCTGCCTGGGTAAGTCTGAGCACTACTAGTATTTCAGGACAGTCCTCATCCTCCTCAGCTTAATCCATGTTCTCCCTTAAAACTGATTCACGGTTAGTTGGGCTAGGGCTTCTGTACACATCAGCTTACGAGAGAGCTGCCCGTGCCCTTGAAGAAAGGGAGAGGCAAGTCTCTGCCATTACATGCCCAGCATCTTGGGTGCCCAGAAGATGAGCAGTGGGGTACAGAGGCCAGCAGTGTCCTACCGTGTGGGCTTCAGCCAATTCTGTGCTTAGTCTGGACTGACGTTCTTCTCCGCTTGCCTTGCAGTGCCACCGACCCTCCTCCCCGTATCCGTATCATCAACGGCTACATCACGGTGGAACCCCAGCCCCGGGGCCATGGACGGTTTAGTCCAGCTCGCACAGACACCAGCGGCTCTCACCAGCTCTTCCACTCCCTCCTGCTCTCACTACTGACTTTGGCTGTGCATATGATTAGGCTGCACTGAGATGTAAGGGGAGCTGAGCGGCGGGGCTCTCCTCTTAAAAAGCAAAAAAGAGACTTACTTAAAAAAAATAATAAAAAAAATGGAAGACTGTGAGCAGGACACCTGTTCTGTGGGGTGTTCTCAAACTGCCTCCTTTTCCTGAACCTGGATCATTAACACTGTTAACTGGTTTGACCTGCCCAATACAGGAGAAGACATTTTAATGAAAATGTTATTTATCCTTCTCTTGCAGAAGAGTGACTTTGTGTTATCCCATAATGCCTTGGGGAAATGTATAATGTCGCTATAACATAGCTGCTGTTCAGCTGTATGAGCCCAACTGAGTTACACTTTTTGCACCTTCGTGCCTTGTGTGGAGATTTACACACCACTAGCTTGTTTATTAGAACAGAGTATTTTGGTCATATGGACACAGCTGGGAGAAAGAGGTTAGTATTCTATGTCTCTTCTGGTAATGCTTTTAATTCTTTTTAATTCCTGCTTATTAGGGCTCCCGATTATAAATAAAGGTTCACAACAACACCTTCTACCATAGAATAAAACAGTAAAGACTTGCAAACAGAATGTTCTCTGCTGTCTGTTTTAGCACTGTTCTAAGATGGATACAACTTAACCTCCAATGTCCAGACAAGTCTCTTTAACACTAATGTGTGTTTAAGGAAAAAATGATTGCTGAGTTTTTTCAGCTTCTGTTTACTCGTGGTTTTTTATACTTGCCTCCAAAATAAGAAATTTTCAGCAGGTGGTTTTGCAACACCAGAATCAGTTTTCCCCTCTTTATCTAAATCAAGAATATATTGTTACTTTATCGTTGGATTCAATTTTTTGGAGGGGGGGGGAAGGGGGGAGGGGGGGGGGGCGGGAATCCTTTCTAATACTTCTGTGAAGCTAGACTCTGCTCCAGGAAATCTTTAGCAATTTTCTACTTATCATCAGACTTTCCAAAGTATTCTAGGTCCTTTGTTGTCTGATTAGAACAAACATACTGTTGACTCGTGGTTCTAGGAACACTGGAAGTGGCAATGTGTGGTTTTCTATCTCTGTACAGGACCTCCTCTTGTGATCGTGCTGACTCATCTCATGAGAAACACATCCTCCTTCATCTTAGAAGGGCTTCATAGCACAGGGAGGTCTCATGAGATTTTTTGCCTCACCCGTGAGAGGACTTAGCAAATTCAGGACTTGGTGCCTTGCCTGCACAGCAGATCCTTGCTCCTGTGAGACATCAAAGGATATGATTTCTTCAGACTTCTCTTGCTGTGTAAATGCTTCACTACTTTTTGTTGCTCGTAAAAAGCACTCCTTTTCCTCATCTTTCTGCTTCACACTTCTGCTTTCCTCCAGGAGGAAATGTGTTTCTAGGTGTGCTAACAGACTTTTCATCCCAAGATCTCAAATCCTGGTCCACTCAAATCCAGGAGGACTGTACATAAACAAAGCCTCAGTTTGGTGAGGAAAACAAAGAAAGCAGAGGCTGAATACTGCTGTTTGCAGCAGCACTATAGGGAAAGAAGTTTTTATGCCCTGGGGTAGAAGGTAGCTCCAATTCCTTGTATATTCCTTATGGATCCTAATGGTCAGCATCTCAAAGACATTCTGTTTTTTGTGGGATGACATAGCAGCCAGGTTGGTGACGTGCTCCTCTCTGTCTCCCTCTCTAACTGGTAGTCTGCTGGACCCTCATGGACTTGGTGTGTCTGGCCTTATTTTCCTTGGGCTCAATGTGATCTGAACAGATCTGATCAAATTGGGGATAGCTTAGCTGCAGCACTGCAAACCTGACAAACTGAGCAAATGCTTGTGTATTTATGAGTGCATCTTAGGCAGACATGAAAAGCATTACATCAGAGTGTTCTGCTATCTGCTAGCCCATGCTTCGGCATTGCTTGTCCTCCCTCTGTCTCCTCTCAGATGTGGCACAGGCTCAGTGGGCTCTGCAAACGTGGGAAGAAGGGATTGGAGAGCTTTCATGCCCTTTTTCCATTACCAGATAAAGGCTGCTCTTCATAAAATAGTCGCAGACTGGCATTTCTCTTTGTTTACTCCTCCACAGTTACTCTTGAGTTTCACTTCAGAGCTGAGTGGAACAGCCACCATCATTTTTCTTAGACTGGCATGAGAGACGGATTACTATAAGACACTCATGAATCGCAGAATCGCAGAATCGTAGGGCTTGGAAGGCACCTCCAGAGATCATCGAGTCCAAGGGACCTCCAGAGATCATCGATTCCAACCCCGAACAACAAAGAACAAAAAATGAACAACAAAGTCTGGAACTTATGCTATGGATGACTCAGTCTTGGTGATGTCGCTCATTTGTAGGTTGTTTCCAAGTGCCTGACTGTCAGGAAAACAGAGATGAATTGTGACAGATGCTTGCTTACAAAGGTTGCATCCTAACAGTCTTTCAACCCAATTTCATTCAATGTATTTTTGAGTTACATGGGCTTGGCTTGATACTTGTGGACTAGCCTAGTGGTTTGTACCCTTCATGTCTTCATCCATACCAATCATTGCTGATGGGCTGTTGAACAATAAAATCTTGAAACCATGACTGGCATGGAAACAGAGCCTTATTCTCTTTGCGTATGCTACTCAGCTGTTTAGGGTGGCCTCTGTGGAGTGCCAGGTGTTGCTCCAGTTTGTCTCTAGTTCCAAAACAAGAAACGTTTGCTTGAAGCTGGAGCAGCGAAGTTCCTAGGGCTTGCTAAAGTACCACCCTTCTCAGGGCCATGGAGCTTGGGAAAAGCAAGCATTCCATATGCTCCCAGAAGGCTTCACTGTCCCTCCAACTGTCCTGCCCATTAACTGATGTACGAGGGCTGCTCCAAAAGTAATGCCTCCTATTTTATCATACTGGTCCACAATGTCAGAGGCAGATATTGGTGGTATGGGAGTAAAGGTTGAACTTTCCTGCCAGCATCCCATTCCATTTTGTTGCCACGTGACACATGGCAGCAGAGGGGCATGAGGTCTCACATGGAAATACGGATGAAACAAAATTGTGTCACTGGACTCCTCCATGAAGAAAAAATGACACCCATGACATTGACCACTGCTTGATGGAGACCACACAGTGGGTGTGGGCACAGTGAGGTGATGTGTTTCAGCAGTGATGACAGCAACAGTGGGCCGCCTCTGCTGGTGAGGTGTTATGTGAACAGCATGCAGGCTCCTGATCATCACTGGTGAAAAAGCACAGCTAATGGTGGTGACTGTGCTGAAAAATAGTGTTTTATAGCTGAGAATGTGCCCTGTCAAACACTGTTATCGTGCACTTCCTAGCTGTCCTAGTTTCCACAGAAATAAACAGGAGGCATTACTTTCAGAACGACCTGTGTAGCTTTGGTTGCCTTGCAATCTCTCCCAAAGTCTGTCAGGGTTATGATGAATAGCAGACTTGATTCAGAAATCACTGTGAATCTACAGGTGCATCCTTCTTTAGTGGAGGAGGACTACATGCTTCCCCATTTTCTAAGCAGTGTAACAAAGCATACATTGCTATGTCTGAACATCATTTTCCATTCTCTTTCTTTGTACTTACTAATTAACCAGTGCACTCTGCTCTTCCTCACCTTACTGAAGCTGTTTTCATAAAACATCTCTTTAGTGTTGTGTGTGAATTGATCTCATTTGAGGTGATTGGGACTATTGCCTGCAGGTTTCTCATGGCCAAGATTTCTCAGCTGGGAGGCTGGTATGTGCGAAGTTATTAGCAGAACTTAAAAACTCACTCTGTTCAAAATATACTGGATTGATAATAAAATTCCCTCTGGATTAAAGTGCAACCTTGGTAAATACAGAACAAATTCTCTTTGTTTTGGCAGTTGCTTTGCTCCTATAAACTGATGTTCAGCAGTGTATTGAGACATCCTGTGAATATTTGTTGCTTGACTAAGCTTCACTAATGGACTCCTTTGCCATGACAGATACACTGTTTAATCACTGGAAGACTTCACATTTATGTACACAGCTAGGAGAAAAAGGAAGACAAACATCTTCTTTGGGAAAAGGGCTTGCGCATAAGCTCCTGTGTTTCCCAAGATAGATAGGGTTTGTGCCTTATCTTTACTTGCTGATGAAACAGGCCAGGCATTAGACACCATTTCATTTCATTTTGAAACTGGTTCACCTTCCAGCAACCACTTCCTGCATTTTCACAGCTTCTCCTTTGTCCTGCCTGTGGCTTTTAACACATTGAAGCTTTATGTTTTGGTATGTATTTGGTTAGCAGCTAGGACCTCTTGTGAAGCATGGCAGGAGGCATGGCTTCACTCAGCTTCCATCCAACTTAATGTGCTTTTCTATGGCACTGTTTTTTCTGAGCTGTGAATTCCCCTTACTGAGCTAGGGATCCAGTGCTAGTTTGCTTTCGTATCTTTTCAGAGTAAGATGTGAAAAATAAAGTTACTGAAAGAAATAATTGCTCTTCAGATAGGGCCTAGAAATATCATACACATGCCTTCTAGGTGACAATAACTGTGTGAATGGAGATGCATGAGCTCTGCAGATCATCTCTGACCCTGATGTTCCTTAAGGATCTTGCACGGTTTTGTTATTTTAAAGGTGCAGTAATGGAAAAGGACACATATTAATGCAAACAAAACAACCAAAAATAACCCCCCCTTGAGCTGTGATTCACATTTCTTTTTGCGCCGAATCTGTCCAAAGGGTTTAATTTTTTTTTTCTTCTGTTTTTAATGTTTAGTACTGCAAAAACTTCCAAAACAGACTGGGGGGGAGGAGTAGGGGAGGGGGAGGAAGTGCAGGTGTAACAGAAGGTGCATAAATAAATAGAAATGAAGAAATCTAAGCAGTTTGCTTTTTCTTCTCTCTCTCTGTGCTCCTTTTTTTTCCCCCTCTGCAACAGAGCTTCACATACCATGTTACTGTGATGACCCACCAAGTACATGTGTAATACGGTGTTTGAAAAACATCCCAGGAGATGAATTTTTTACATCTGATTTAAACATTGCGTGAAGTGTGAATTTGCTGACTTTCCTCAGAGGTCACTAGAAAGCAAGGCCACTTTCTAAGGCATTCTGATGGTGTGTACCAGGTCTTGTCTCCATGTGCAAGATTAAGTGGTGTGTGGAGCTTTGTGCTGAACTTTTGTATCATACTGGGTAATTATCTGCATCTGAACCTTCAAGGGTATGAGCTTGAACCTGAGTAAATCAAACTGACCACTGTTTTTTAAAGAGCTGGGGAAGAAATGCAATGAGAAAGAAGGATCTTCAGTAGCAGGCTCCTACCCTGACGTGTAAGGTGAGATGTGCAATATGTCACATATACACATATCTGTCCATCTATCCATCTTTACCTGGTACAGTAGTTCCACATCTGGAATTTAGCAGGCCACATAAACCTGTTTCTCTTGGGGCTCTGACATTTTTAAGCACTGTGCTACTGTGTAAACCGCTCACCCACTCTGAAGAATTTTCATCAATAGGTAAATAACTCAAATGCAGGCTACTGCAAGACACACGTGAACACAGGCTGCTTTCACCACAGTAGCGTGAACATTGATGTGTTAGCCTCTTAAATACTACCCAGCAGTTCCTGTTTCTTTTTCAGTGTTGTATACTTTTTCTGTAGCTGACACAGCTCGCTGGCACAGCTGTGCTGTTTGTGACGTTGGAATATGTTCATGGTTATACAGCTTTGCAGGGAACTTTTTGTATATCGGAAGGCGTCTGGGAACCAACCTATGCAACCTACTGTAGGGAGCCTGATTTAGCAGGAAGGTTGGACTCAGTGATCTCTGGAGGTCCCGTCCAGTCCCTACAATTCTGTGATTCTGTGATCTCTAGAGGTTCCTTCCAACCCCTGCAATTCTGTGATTCAGTGGAGAGGTTTTTTACAGTAAGGGTGGTGAGGCATTGCCACAGGTTGCCCAGAGAAGTGGTGGGTGCCCTTCCCCCCCTCATTCCTGCAGACACTAAAGGTGAGGCTGGAGGGGGCTCTGAGCACCTGATCCAGATGAAGGTGTCACTGTTCATTGCTGGGGAGTTGGACCAGATGACCTTTAAGGGTCCCTTCTGATGAAGGCAATTTTATGATTCTGTGAGTCTATGACTAGTGTGAAGTTTTGTTGTATTCATTATGATGCAGGAAAATATGAAGTCTTTGCCTCCAGAAACTGCCAAATAGTGTGTAGGATCCATCCCCATTAGTTTGGAGGGCCATGACATAGCAGGAGAGCCTCTTTAAATTTGATCAGACATCTTGAAACTTGATGCCTGAATAGCCTGGATGCGTGTAGTTTAAACAGAAGAAAGTATTCCATTCATCTGAACTCACAGCATTTCTTACTTATTGATTATTCTGAATCCAGTTATCCATTATCTGCCAGAGACACAAAGCCATAATCCTGGAGTTGTTTTATGTGGTAAAACTCAGATTTGAGGAAAATCAGTTATGTTAGGAATACTGAAAACAACACTTGTAATTAGCGTAAGAAGTCATTAGCTGGAAAGAAAATTAGACACATGGAGGAATTCACAGAAGAGCTGACAACCTCTCTGTTTCAACAGTTCAGTACCTGGACAACATGAATAGGAATAGGAATAGGAACAGTTAATCCAGGAAACATTCAGGTGTTCCACAGTGAGTAAATACGATGACCTTACACGATGACCTTCTCAGGAGACCAAGTATTATGATGTATGCAGTACAGCGATTGGTTTACAGCTTGTAAAACAATGGCAATATCCTTTTCCAAAATTTCAATGCCGTTTAGTTACAACATGGTGAATATTCTTCAGATATCCAGTTTTTCACTGCATTTATTATTTATTTAGTCTTGGTGACTTCCTCCAGTAATATGTTTGAGATCAAACTCTGAACTTCTTAGACCTAAATTTCATTAGAAAACAGAAATTTGTTTCGAAAATACTTCGGGCCTGTGAGTTGGAGATTACCATTTCTGATACATTATTTCTGATTTCTGATTAAGGTGCATTTGTTTTGTAGGTGCAAGGTGTTCAAGGGCTGTTAGCACTTTATGGGGTAAAACATAATGCATTACAAGTCTCTACAGCACCTACATCTTGGTGCACATACCCTGCCAGACCTCCCTTGGGAATCTATTACTTCGTGACCCTTCCCATCTGCAAGTATGAGAGTTCAGTCAAGAGTGATTAGTGGGCTAACAAATTATGGATCACGGACGTTTCAGTGAGTTTTACATAGTGTTATGATGTCAGCCTTCAAACTGGTAAATAAAGAAGTCAGTTTAGGTAAGGCTTAAAATCTACTGACACACATTTAAGTGGTATCAGAAGTGCCTGATATATCTGGAAGGTCCAGAACCTGGGGATTCCTCCTCCCTAGCTGCCTGAGCCTTGCTTGAGATCTCTGTCCCAGTGTGAAAATAGGAAATGAAATGCTGTTTTTGGTGTTTTGTGCCACTGTCATGTTATTCTACGGTGGGTGGTGCACCTTCATTGGAAGGGGGGCTTTTTGGAGAGACGTGATTTAGAATATGTGTTTAAACACCGGAAAAAGGGGCAATGGGAGAGAGAGTCAGGGAATCCTCCTACTGGGGGGTCCGCATGTGCATACAACACCTGCTGCACAGGACATCCACTAAATAGATTTTTATGTTGGCAGTTTTTATTGTGTGTAAAGGCAAGAGCAAAGTCCAAGGCACAAGATGAACCACACTCAGACTTCAAAGCTTCTGTTGCTGAAACAAATACCATGATGCTAAAAACAAGAAACAAAATCGTGTCTCTGCCTTTGGAAATGCGGTATGGAAGAACAAATCACAGAAGGCTGACGACAAGATCTCAAGAACTCTAGTGTGCTCTCAGCTTCCAAAACATCTCTGCATTGCTGGGAGTGTGGCTGCTAGCTGGCTTCCAGAGCAGACGCAGGAATAAATCTCTCCAGAGAGAAGGAAGCATGTTCTGAGCCCACCAAAATGCTGGTGGATTTCTAGACTCTCACAGGTCTTTGGGCCTCTTGGCAGGAGGCGCAGAGGCCTCAGAGGTGTTGGCCCTCTTCGGGGCTTGCCAAGGCGCCCTGTGTGAGCGCTCCCTCACAGTGGTGGTGCCTGATGGACCTGGCACTTCCTCCCCCGGCTCCTCCTGGGCTACTTCTTGGACAATTGGCACCAGAGCTGGGATGGAAGGAGGCTGGCTGGGATCCTCACGAAGGGCAGCGGTTGAGGGGACAGGAAGCTCTTCCCCCACGTTGGCTTCCCTGGTGCTGCTGGAGGGCTGAGGGCCATGGTCAGCAGTTCCTCTTGAGGAGGCAGCTGTACCACGGCTAGCTGCAGGACTGCCCTCCTGCCCTGTGGCTGCATGGGAGTCCTCCAGACCCAGCAGATGTTGCACCTCCCCGCTGCACAGCTGCACAGCTCGGACAATGAGCCGTTGCACAAAGCTGGTGGCCTGGCTTTGCAGAGAGCTGAGCAGCCTCAGGGCCAGGGCTCCCTCGTCCAGGCCAAAGATGCGCAGGCCAGAGATGACAAGGTGGAGCACTGCAGAGGCTGCCCTGTGGTCAGCCCCAAAGATTTGCCTCAGCTCCTGGCGCAGCCAGGGCAGCAGGTGCCGGAGCACAGCTGGGTGCTGGCGGAACACGGATGCCCAGATGGGCACCACAGGCACCTGTCCCGCAGCCCCTGGTTGGTGTTGGGGAGCTCTCCTTTCCTGCGCAGGCTGTCTGACAACAAGCTCTTCAAAGCTGTTGTCCGCACGCACTGAGTGCAAGATGGAACTCACCCTGCGTTTGCAGAGGGGGCATGTGGGCCTGCTCTCAGCCCACTGCCGGATGCAGCCAAAGCAAAACTGATGCAGGCACGGCATGACATAGCTGGCATCATCCATGGTGTCCAGGCAAATGGGGCAGCGACGGTCCAGCTCAGTGGCCATGCTGTCCAGCTGCGATGGTGGGCAGGAGAGCGCGGGGGATGAGGGGCTGCTCCTCACCCCGCTGCTGCAGCAGCAGGGGTCACGCTAGGAAAGAAGGAGAGGCCACAGTCACTCGCTGACCCCGGCAGGGGAGGAACAAGTGCCCAGGTCCCTCAGGAAGGAAACCCTCCCAGCTGCCCAGGGTGAGGCGTCCCCTTACCGGTTCCCTTTGCTGCTGCGGCCTCCTGGGTGCCCCGGCTGCCTGAGCCAGGCAGGGCGGGGAAGAAGGTCCAGTGGCTCTGGGGACGAGCACTGAGAGCGGCTGTCAGCAGCTCCCAGAGCACGAGACCAGCACCAAGGCTATCCTTGCTGCTCGCTCCAAACCTCACAGACACGCTCGGCTGGAGTGCGGGCACAAGCCAGAGTGAGAGACTCTGTGCCCGGCTACGAGCAGTGAGGGCCGAGAGGTCACAATCCACAATAGTGACATGCTGCGTATGTCACTGTTCCTCACTTAGGGGTATCGGTGCCAGTGACATCACAACGGGCGATCATCATCTGCAGCAATTCAACCCCAGCAATAGTGCCTGGGTTCTCCACAGTGCCTCTCTCTGTTCCTTTCCCTACATGAAGTATGGTCACTGTTGGCATTTTACAGCAGTGTCCAAGGCTTTGACTGAGTCTTCTCAGTGCCCCGGTTCTTCATAATCTGGACACCTATTACTGTAATGACTGTGTTGAAGTATGTTTATCATTTCCTGTCATCTGTTCATTCCTTGCTTTCAGCAATGAGCTCACTATGCCAGCCCTGTTTGTGTCCCTCTTCCTTTATCGAGCCATCCATCCACTCTTCAGCAGTATTCCACAGGGATCCCTGTGGCAGGACTTAATTTACTGGCATTTTTCTGACTTCTTAGACCACATCCATCACCGTATACTTATAGTAGAGAAAGAAACTCAACACGCCTCTGAACTTTCTCGAATCTGCAGGTGTAATGATAGCAGGACTTTTGTCATTCATTTTAGCTACTCCAGCATGGCATTGCTAACACTGATGCAAAACCTGTTCATATAAAGCATTAATTTTGAGTTCATCCAGTTCCTTTAACACACTTTGCCAAGGCTCCTGATTATTTATTTCTACCTTGATGGAAAATTACTGGTAGTTCTCTCTAAATAGAGAACTTGCTACTAGGAGCATTTGGGTGTTGGGATAAAGCAAGTAAATACATGGCATGTGTTTGATGGTAATGCCAGTGTGATCCCTGGGTTACCATTTGGACATATTGTAAGAGGATCTGGTTTTCACACACACATTTTTATAGTCATTGGTTACGCACGTTTCAAGTGTTCAAGCATTCATAAAGACACCCGAATCTGCAGTATTCATCAGCTAACACAAGATGTTGCTCACGTGCTTCAGAAAATAGCAAGCGCCATGACACATATAGTGAAGTTTCCTTTAGGCTTTAGAACAGATAACCCATGCATTAGTTAGTGCTATCTTATTCCAGAATTATTCCACCCAGTGGTAAATAGATATCTCTGCCTCTTTTTATTCGGTGAATATTTCTTCTTATTTTTTTTTATTCCGTTCAGGTAAGTCCTACCTGAATTGTGATTTGGAGGGAAATTCTTAATTGTTTTCTTAAAACATTCACCTTGTAGAAAGCGGCGATAAACAGAATAGAAATACATACACCCTTCAGTAAATACGCCGAAGTTCATACTAAGCCTCCAAAACAGCATGATCATTTTCTAAATCAACTTTGTGCTATGTCTGTTGTTATGTGTGCCACATTTTCCTCTCTGAGACAAGAAAATAGATGTGATTGAGGCACCTGTGAGAAGCTGGAACAGTTTTTGGCTCAAAGCTTGTTCAGTGATACCTGTCTGAGACATAACCTGCTGACAAGCTTTTGGAGTTAATGGCTAATTACCATGAGCACAGCGATAAGAGGACAGACATGCTGTTCCTCCTGATGAATAAAATGTGGGCACCCCGACAGCTACTATCGCCATGATGGACAGGACGTGATTCCCCTGATAACTGGGGTAGGCAGGAGTGCCCCTAACAACCTGAAGAATTCCAAGGAAGAGCAGGTATCCCCACTGCCGAACTGCAGCCGTGCAGGTCGAGACGTCCCTGACTGACTTGCTGCCTTGAAAGGCCATCTGCAGTGTTGATTTCCTCATGTTCAGATGGAACTTCCTGTGTTCCAGTTCATGCCCACTGCCCCTGCACACCACGGAAAAGAGCCTGGCCCCATCCACCTGACTCCTACCCTGTAGATATTTATAAACAATAATGAGACCCCCCCTCAGTCTTCTCCAGGCTGAACAATCCCAGCCTTTCATCATGCAGGAAATGCTCCAGGCCCTTAATCATCTTGGTGGCCTTAGATGAGACAACTCAAAATCCCATAAGCTTTGACTGCAGCTGTACAAGAAAACAGGAGGGAAGATTTGACCCTTACCAGATGCAAAATGGAGCAGCAGAAGTGCTTGAACCATGCAGGAATATCTTGCCTGTTAAATTCATAGAGATTTTGGAAGATTTTAAATACCAGAGGTACTTGATTCCTTCTCTCAGTTATGTTGCTTTTTTTTCATAGTGAGTAGTTCCTGCATCACCTACACAACTAAACACAGTCATAGACTCTCTGAGAATTTCTTGTGTTTGGTGCAGAACTAACAATAAAAGGAGTGTTACGAATGCGTGTTTTAATACTGATTCTCCTGTGGTTTGGAGTTTTGTATTTGTCTGTTTGGTTTGATTTAGTTGTTGGGTTGTTTATTCCTGTTAGATAGATAGATAGCATCTAGGCATCTAAAGCTGTACGGCCTGAAGTAGATGAACTTTTTTTTTTTCCTGTAACAGATGATGTCTGTTCAATTTGTAGGTAATGATGTCTGAGAATGTCTACCTGAGACCTTCTGTCTTTGGTCACCCATCAGAAAGAGTGACAAATTCACCATTGAGGAGCTAGCTGCGTAGTGCTGTCAATTTTACAGCAACTAAAGGGAAGTCTGGCTCCCCAGACACACCGTTCTGTTGACAAGTGCTCTGAGTTCTGTGTGAAATATAGAACAACAAGATAAAAGAAGGAGGAGACAGCAAGTAACAAGTGTGTAAATCTTAGTTTATTAAATGCTTTAATGTGGTCTGAAAGGTCTTGAGTGAGACCTATTGCATTCATAATCTAAAAGTTCTGGACAGTGCTGCCAGGACGGTTCTTTTGAAACTGACAGTATCTCACTGAAATGCTATTCCCTACCAAGGCCTGGGTGAGGGTGACCCTGTGGTGCCTTAAGAGAACATTTCTCTGATCAAGCAAGTGACAAGTGTGTAAATCTTAGTTTATTAAATGCTTTAATGTGGTCTGAAAGGTCCTGAGTGAGACCTATTGCATTTATGATCTAAAAGTTCTGGACAGTGCTGCCAGGACGGTTCTTTTGAAACTGACAGTATCTCACTGAAATGCTGTTCCCTACCAAGGCCTGGGTGAAGGTGACCCTGTGGTGTCTTAAGAGAACATTTTTCTGGTCACTAACAAACATGAGCAAAACTAATGATTTTTCATGCATATAATATTCAGAAACATGCTGATGTCTTCTTTAGTTTTTCTTAACAGAAAGTCTTTAACAAGCTTGTAAGACAAGTGTTTGTTAGCTAATTTTTTATTTTAATGGAATTTTCAGTTGGAACTGGCAGGTTTAGATGAAAAAAGATGTTTGCATTTCATTTTAAATCGTTTCTTAAAACAGAAGAGTTTTACTAACAGGATATTAAGAGTTGATTGTCCATAAATGCATAAGCTCAACAAAAATGTGTTTCCCATACTGCACCTTAGTTGCAGCGCAGCTATCATATAAAGAGACACTAGTGGTTTTTGTTTTCACGTGTAATTTTAATATTTTTCAGAGGAATAATAATATTAGGTTTAATGGCATCTCCTGCATCTTCAAAAATATGAGCTCAGAGAGAAAGTTGGTTTATAAGCTTTTGGCTTTAAAGCAGGATGCTGCTGCTCAGGAGATGATGGAGGCCATATCCTACTTGTTCTTAGCAGTTGTACCTTAAAAATTAAGTAAAAGACATGAACTTGCAGAGAAACACAGTAAACAGAAATCTGATTCAACACATGAACAATAAGCAGGGTTTACATTCTAATTAATAACAGAAGACCAATAATTTTTTACAAAACACATAAGCAAAGAAACAAGCAGAGACATTGTCCAGAATATAGGAAGGAATTTTCTAATGATGGGAAGGTACACATCAAAGTTAAAATACTGCTCTCAGTGAGGAGGCAGCGATGACTTGGCTGAGCAAAGAACAGATGCACCTCCAGCGTTCATGGACCATCTATTATTAGAGCTTTTCTGTATTTCATTCCCTGCAGCCTAGTTAAATTAAGCCAGAAATGATAATACAGAGCTGAGTTTTCCCACAGTCCTAGAGAATAGAACAATTCTGAAATTCCATATATACTACTACTAATAAAGCCACGCTAGCTTCTATGGTATTCCATGTCATCTAGGATCAGACTTCCAGTAAACATCCTGTTTTTCCTATTATCACATATCTGTCCTTCAGGTCTTGTCCCCACTATGTCCCATGTCACCCTCAACCCATTTCACCCCAACCATCAAATTTCAGAAGTCTAAGTCCTGCCACAATTTTCTTTAAAATTATCAAAGATGAACATAAATCTTCCTCTAAGGTGTCCTACCCAATTCTTTATTCATTACTTGCAGCAAAATTATGCTGATATAATATATAGACCAGGAATCAATCATTGTTAATGACTTAATTATAATGTGGTAACTACTTTTGTCTCTCATGTGAAGCTTAGATGGGGGAGCATAATGGGCTGATGATTTGAAAGGAGCATACTGTGTTTTATCTTCTGATGAGTCTAGTAGCCCATAGGCTAACAGCTGTTCTGGTTGCCTCCGATGTATGCATTCAAACTGCTTATAATGCAGGGATAAAACAACAACAACAACAAAAAGCCAACAACAACATAAGATAGATGAAGATTAAATTGAACAAAAGGCATTTTGCAAATATGCCTGATTACATGAAGGAAAAGAAAAAATGTAGAAGAAAATAATATTACCCGTACTTTATTTCCAGGGGCTAGCAATTATTTGTTCTTGACATGAATGCCTATCTCCTGACATCAGCTCCATTCTCTGTTCATGTAGATACTTCTATTTGAAAGGGCTCACAGCCACAGCCTGTGTAGCTTCTTTGCCTATAGGAAAAGATGTACAGTGATAACTTGAAATTCTGACCCACTGAGAAGACTGTTGTCTTGGGTAACTGAGGAGCAGCCAGAAAGGTTTCAGGAGCAGCATGCAGAGAAGAGGTTGTTCTTGCAAAACATAAAAGAAGAAGAAAGATTATCACTCCAAATTTAAAAGTAATCATCAGTTTCTAGATAAATTGCAGTTGTCACATTTGCTTCACCTTCCAAAAGGAGGAAAAGAAGAAAATGGCCAAAGTTCTTATTCAACAGAGTTAGTAAGCATTATAAATGGTGGGTGCAATAGGAACTGGAATTGATTCTGAAGGCCTGAGTCGAATACTGTTCAACACTTCCATCCTAAATTTTTGTTTTCAGTTAGTTTGTGACTTTACCATTAGCTGTGTTTGATAAAAACTTTCCTTGGAGCTATCTAAGCTGGGATAACACTTTATTAATAATCTTATGAAACCAAGTCCAAGTCAGATATTAGCAGCACCTCAGATCCAAGTTTCAGATGAAAAATTAGAGTCAGGATGAGCACTCTGACAATTAACCATTGATAACCTATGGTTAAATTTCAAATGCCACTGTTAGACTTCACTAGACAGTGCAGTACTATTTCCAGAGTTACCATAGTACACTGCTGTCAGAACATATCATATATTTCCTTTTTGCTGTAGGTGAAAATTTTCATTTGAAAATAACTCAGCCATTTCCAAGGACATATGAGGATGGCAAGAGACTGGTAAAAATAACTGAGACAACATGGTTTTTCACACAGGAAGAAGTTCCTCTGTGGAAATATTTGCCAAAACATACTGCAGGTGATAAGTTAACATAAGTTCAAATGGAGGTCAAAATCTGTCAGAGGTTTCTCAGCACACAGAAATGGCATCTGGTTCAGAAAAGAAAGTGCTGAAGCCAAGAACTTTTTGGCAGCTGTCAGGGTTTGAAAAAAAACAGGTCTACCGTATGCCTTTGAGTATGGAATGTCCTTATGTCCCTTTGTGGTTTCCGACCACAAGGGGCTGCCAGGAGCACAACCATCTGTTCACTGTCTGTCTCCCAGAATTCCAGGTCTGAACACTTTACTCATGAACATCTCTTCAGAACATCAGGCAGAGTGCCACATCTCCCTTTACTGCCTTGTGCATACATAGAACAATAACCTCTTCCTCCTGCAACTTTTTCTTAGTACAAACAGTAAATATTTGTGGTGTGATGTAAAAGTTATTGGTTCCCCTCTGTCCCTTTTCCAGAGTCAACAGTAATGCTCTTGCCTATATGAAACAGAAATTTACTGTTTCCAATTTATGTAAGCTATTACGGATCTTGAGAATGAGCAGTGACATTTTGGTCATTAATCGTTAATAATACGGTGCAGTTAGTTGTACTTTAATTAAACAAGTTGTGCCAGAGGAGATTTAGATTAGACATAAGGAAAAACTTTCAGAGAGTGGACAGGCACTGGAATGGCTGCCCAGGGACGTGGTGGAGTCACCGTCCCTGGCAGTGTTTAAGAGGTGTCTTGTTAATCACTAGGGACTATCTTAGCTGTAGCAAGTTGACTAAGGATGATTTAGTAACCAGGTGCTGCTTTGAAGTCTATGGTATGTAGATGTTCACTGATCTGTGTCTGTTCTGAAGCATGTGTACTTGCTTTGTTGTCAGAAGCAAGTGTATATTTGCTTTGTTGCACTAATCATTTACATGTGAGGTAATTTATGATGTTGTTTTGATCATGCATGTATAACCCTACAAGTATATAAGCGCACAAGCTGAATAATAAAGTTGAAGCTGTTCACTCACATTGAGTTTGTATGCTTCCCTAGACTTATTAGCAGGTACTCTGGCCAAGTGTTCCCTACAGTGTCTCGATGAGGAGCAACGACATATAGGTTAGTGCCTTGTGGCAGCAACAGTAATGGGGGGATGGTTGGACTAGATGATCTTGTAGGTCCTTTACAACCTTGTAATTCTATGATTCTATGATTCTACAAAAACCTGGCCACAAAGTGATTAAGGCATTGGTCTGCACATCCCGAGATGTATAATGCTGTGTACACTGCAGCCCCTCTGAAGACCTACACGTGTTGGAGCAGTGTATGGCAAGTCCAGGGAAATAAAAGGAAAATAAGTACCTTCCTTCAGCTTAGCTAACTTTTCCCCAGGGAATTAATTGATGTGAGTTGAGGAGAAACGTTAATTTGTAAGCCTAAAGGCAGAAAGATTAAAGGAATCCTGAAAACAAAGCAGGTCGATAGTTAAAAACATAGAGGGGAAGATTAGGCCAGATTCTAATATCATCAATAAGTACATTCAAATCTCTTTTCCTCTGGTGCATTAAGCTGCAGTGCTACAGATTTCAAGAACTGCACTGTTTTATGGTACAGAAGCTTTCTCACTCCAGAACGTTCCAGTGGTGAGCTAGTGGTTTCAGAAAGATAATGTCTTGCTTAAGTGGTCAGTGTGCTCCCCGTGACATTGTGCTTTCAAAGCTTTTTGTATGTACTTCAATAATAAAATGTCAAATGCTATACCTTTCTTATCTTCTTTTGTCTTCTGTCCAGGAAGTTCTTGCCAGCACTGGGACATTGGAGGATGTAATGGGAAAAGAAAAGCATCTTTCCATCAGTTTTATTCCATACCCTTGCATGTTTACTGCTGGTAGTAATGTATTGGGAAGAAGGGATATTACATCCTACTAAAATATTGGATCGTTTACCCTTTATATCCAAGCAGTACCTCATGAGATAACCAAGGTACTTGTTATGTCATAGCAGAAAATTCAGACTGTGAAAGGTTTGGAAGACATGTGCCTGCCTACAGTTTTTCTCTGAAAGTGCATTTAGCAGTCAAGATCTTCAGGTCCTTTGTGCACACACTGTATATTAAAATTGCCATCATCTAATCTCGGAGACTAGAATATTCATTCTGGTGCTGACATTAAAGCAAACAAACGGGGTTTAAACTCTGTGAAAGCTTTGAGACTTCATTCATTCACATTTGAAATTTCAGTTTTTCCAGCCCCATTTTGCATTCCCATTTGAAGGCAACATGTGCCATGAACAGATTTTCTAAAAGAAAACGTGTCCTTAAGTTCATGGAACTGGAACATTCCCTGCATTCCTGGTTTGAAATACCACTTTTTTCAAGAAATTCATCTCCTAGACTTTTTGGTTTTGTGCCCCATCTTTTCTGGACAACCTTTGATATGATACCAATGAGTAAAAGAAATCACTTGTATTCACTTACGGGAAAGCAAAGCATTGCAAAATTGTTGCTGATTCATGGGAAAAAATATCCTGAATCCGATTTAATTTGACTTTGCATACTAGTAAAAGCTTGTTATTCTTTTGGCTGCAGCTCTTTATCTGTTTCACTTTAACTGAAGTCTGATACAAGTCTCCTCATGTTTATTTGCAGTGTGCTAGAAGCAAATGGAAGTTTTGGCTTCAATAGGACTATAGGCTGTTGACACAGCCTAAGTCTAGAGTTTACTTGTCCATTTAAATTCATCTGGTCAGTGAATATTGGCAGTTATTCACAAATATGATACCTCAGTCCTCAGCATCTGAGTCTGATTTCCTTACCTAAAAAATGCATATTCTGAAAGTTTTCATAAATACATAATAATAGTCTGAATCTATTTAAACATACATATGCACATATATATGTATGCATATGTGTATCTGTACATATATAAAACTTCAAGAGACCTACTATCATGCATCAAGAATCAGCCAACAAGCAATCCCCTCTGCTTATTTTGAAATATCTTTTAAGGGTATGGTACTTTGCAGTATATTTTTAATAAGTTCATTTAGTCTTCTTTTCAAATACGGCAGTGCGACAGAAAGAATGGCATTAGAAATGACTTCCTATTCCAAAACGGCACAACAGGCTGACACATGTTGAGGCCAGTACGATAAAACCAACATGAAACCAAACTGGAACTGCTTTCTTCAGAACTGCTTAGAGCCGTGTTTACATAACACAGGCTCTCTTTACTTCATGCATTTTATAATTGCATGGTAACAGCTCACAAGCTAGCAGCTCCTGAGTCATCTGGTGGAAAATCAGCCACGTGTCTTTTGCGCATGGAAGGCCTATAGCAGAATAGTGGAATACATTTTATCACGAATTTAATATACAGCTGGCGTAGCAATGACACAGTGGAATGCTCCATTACTCCTTTATTTAATTGTTTTGGGTTTTTTTTCCAACATATAGTTGTACCTTGCACAGAACTCTGAAGCAGAGATGATCACCTTTTTGCTCACTTGTTTGCATCATGCAAAGATCTACCAGGCTAAACGAATCATTTCTACTGCAAGAAACATAAAATCACTTTTCCCTAGAGGAATAGCAGTGTTGCATAACAAAGGAGTAAAAATGCAACCTGACATTTCACCAACATAAACAGCTTCTAATCATAGCAAACTAGGAAAAGTGCAACTGAGCGTCTCGCATGGAACACTTGCACTGAGTGAAACAAGAAGCCATTTGATGGCTTAGAGCCCCATTTGAGAAGGGAGAGCTTTGTTCCCGTGCAGTTTGACCCCAGCACAGACCTGGTGTAGTTGCGCAGTCATTCAAAGGCCTGGAAATGGATCTGCTGTTTCTCCTCATTGATTCCCATGCTCTTGGGTTCACCTTGGTTCATAAAACCAACTGCGTTCAGATGGCTTGAAAATATAGCACTATCTCTTCGCTATACAGAATTTTACAAAAGGGCTCAAGGTCGTAAGAAACACTTTCATCTGGGGAAAGCAAATTATCATTTAAACCGTAAAGCGTGTTCATATGAAATAATAATAAGATTATTAATGGTTAAATTTTGTTTTAAGAAAGTTCCTTGCTTTGCTTTAGACTAGATATTAGGAAGAAATCCTTTACTGTGAGGGCGGTGAGACACTGGAACAGGTTACCCAGTGAGGCTGTGGATGCCCTCTCCCTGGAGACATTCAAGGCCAGGCTGGATGGGGCTTTGAGCAACCTGCTTTAGAGGGAAGTGGCCCTGCCTATAGCAGGGGAGATGGAACTACATGATCTTAGAAGTCCCTTCCAACCCAAACCATTCTGTGAACTCAGTGGCTCTGGGAGCTCAACATAACGTGTTCATTTTAGAGGCATGGGGCAGAAAATCTGTGTAGTTGTCTTTGCATGTGCTGGAATTGTTCAGTGGATTTGTCAGCTGAGTTCAGAATACAGTAGGTATTTTAAGAGCAATTATATTTACATTAAATTTAAGAAACTTCAAGAATTTGAAGCAGCCTCCACTCCTTTTTTTTTCCCCCCCACTTCATTTTTTTTAAGCAAAGTCTGGTTAGCCTTAATCTACTGTTTCTTTCAGATGTACGCTACTTGCATGCCATTCTTTTCCTTGAGTTTTTCTGTTGACCTCACATGTTCCGCTCTTGAGTTTCATAGCATGGCAGTGTGAATTAAACTATTACCTGGATACCTGCTTCATCACAAGAAATACCAGTTTTTATTCCCTTGGTCTGAAACTACACCGCGTTGCACACTGGAAGCAAAAGTATTATAAAGTTAAACAACAGCTGCAATAATAAAGTTTTTCTCCATTGTAAATAGATGGTTTCTAGAGAAGAACTGTAAAGTGTTACTCTGAATTTGTAATTTTGATTTTGAAAATGGAAGCTATTTTCAGTTTGATGTTGTGAGATGTTATTGCCACTCATTCTTTCTTTGCTTGTTTCTTTTCCAGGCACACCAGAAATCAAAAGAGTTGATGTTCTGGTGGATGATTTAAACATGCCTAACTTGGGTTGTTATGCCTCCTCTTCAGTGTCCTCTTGAGCTGCTTTGACAGTCCTCAGATTTTGGAAGCGTCTACGACAGGGATAAACATTATTAGAAATAAATAAAGGTCACCTCAGCTTCTAAACTATTCGTGTGCTGAATCTGATAAGGTTATTTGGATTCCTTACTTGTGTGCCATTATGGGGTTGTTCGTTTCTACTGTGTGTAAGAGTAATGAGAGGGTTGGTAAAAGCTATAACCATTCGAGGGACAGAAATACAGAGCTGTGTGAGTGACATGCTGCTTTTTTAATAACGCAGAAGCAGTAAGGCTGAAGCTAAAGGACAGGAGCCATTTTTGGAATACTTCCTTAAAAAGAGAGCTTTACTTCATTCTGAGATGGAAGAAAGCTTGAAATCCATTTTCAGATGGGATAACATTCTTACTGTCAACATGAGAGCTGGTTTTTTTTCTCATTTTCTGTTGTGAGCTCAGTATAGTGCAAGTCCATTGACAGCAAACGATAGATTGATCTGAAAAACTGTCAGGGTATTCACGCTATGTTAATAATTTTTGAATAGCAGCACACAAGTGCACCCTAATAATTCTTTATTAAGATGCTTGTGATGCTTACTTCCCTCCTGACTTCTCCTGAACCATTCTCATGATGACACTAGTGGTTTGCACTGCCAGTATTACTTGCATGTAAATGCTGATAACTACTTGCTAATGCTGTGCCTGCTTTTTCTTCTTCTAGTATGCAATAACGGCACCCCCTTCTATTCCTCCAGGTGGTGGCTACAATTCTGTAAATTCATGCTTTATTACAAAACTTTGCTTGTCTGTGCCTTCTAACACTTCCGGAGCACAAATAAAACACATTTTTCAGATTGGTAACAACTTGTGTTTTACCATAAGGTGGGAAAGAACATTTTAAATGGACTGTGCAATACAGTTAACTGTACAGATAAGTAAAGGGACCACCCTCTTTTGTTCATGGAAAACTTTCTTTTGGTTTCTGTGGAATTTGGATCTTTCCACTTCCTACGTGTCCATCTATTGATTTGACATGTGAAGTATTTTTTCTTCTTTTTCCTGGCTCCATAAACATATCAGAGAGCTTATTTATTCTACAATAAAATGTAAGCCATATATGCATATAGGTACTTATATTTTAGGAACTGTCCGGGATGGGACTGGTCCTGTGATCTTTTTACCAGGGGCCATTACCCCCTGTTGGTGAGGCCACACTTGAAGTACTGTGCGAATTTCTGTGCTCTCCAGTATGAGAGGGACATTATAACACTGGAAAGGGTCCAACAGAGGGCCACCAAGATGAAGAAGAAATGGAGCACCTGTCTGATGAGGAGAGGCTGAGAGAGCTGGAACTGTTCAGCCTGGAGAAGAGAGGGCCCCGGAGGATCATATCAACGTTTACAAGTACTTACTAGGAAGGGTACAATTCGGATGGAGCCAGGCTTTTTTCAGTGGACAAAAGGCCGTGGGCACAAACTGGTACAGAGGAGGGTCCCTCTGAGCACCAGGAAGTACTTCTTCTCCAGGTGGGTGACTGAGCACTGGTACAAGTTGTCCAGAGAGGCTGTAGACTCTCCTCCTTGGAGATCTTCAAAAGGTACCTGGACATGGGCCTACGCAGCCTGCTCTGGGTGTCCCTGCTGAAGCAGGGGTCTTGGACTAAGTGACCTCCAGAGGTTCCTTCCAACCTCAACCATTCTGTTACTCATATTTTCCCGAGTAGCACCTGTCAGTAGGCCAGGAGTACTGCTACCCAGTGACCCTGCCAGCACCTTCCAGGTACCCTACTGAGATGATCAGGAGAACTGCAGGCACCACGCTACCTACCAAGTGATCTTTGCTGTATTCCACTTTCTTCTGACCAGATCTTCTGACCTGTTTTCTTTTCTCTTTCTCTCTCTGATGTGATTATATTTGCTAGAGCAAGGTGTATGATTGTCAGTTAATCAACCTCCTACTTCAGTCTTCTGCCTCTGCATGCAGAATAGATGAAGGCAGATTGTTTTCCCTCAGACTTTATTTCCCAAAAGATGAAAAAAAGAAAGGAAATACAGTCAAAGCATTTAACCAGAAAGGTTTGCTTATGAATGAATGTAAATATAGAATTTGCTTTAATAGGGCACACATACCCTCATTCTGTCCTTTTAGCTCACGTGCTTCGTTTGTGCAGGTAGCTAATGTGTGTTGCCAGAAAACCAAATAACCAACCCTTTCTGATTCATCTTTCCCTCATTTGTTTTAAAACATGTGAGCACACACATGGAGAGGCTTCTAACTTCCTTTTCTGAATCTATATCCTTTCTGCTTTCACCGTTAATTCTGCCTTTGTGGTTTGTTTCCACTGGATTTAAAATATCCTTATGAGATACAGATTGGTAAATGCCAGAGAAGGGCAATGAACACTGAATGTAACATGATTGTGTTTACATACAGTACATTAGCTTGCAGGGACAAGGATTATTTAGTTGATAAATGAGAACAGTCAGTACAAATTATCTGAGTTTCCCGTAGTTCTGAAAGTCACTCTGAAAAATGATCTGTTCTTCGTGTTTTTCCTTGTCCCTAAAAGTGGACATAAAGAATAAAATGTCTGATATTTTTTTCAGAATATGACCTACTTGTGGGATTCACAATGGATGCAGACATTGTACATTATTATGACATACTAGTTTTATTGCTGTGAGTGACATAGGTAGTTATCCAAGTTAAATTAATTAAAGCAATCCAGCTTTGCTTCTTGCCATTTGAAGACCTGTTGCTCTTTGAATCAGTGTTTTCTTAAAGTACGATACAAGAGAGCTTACTGCCCCTTTGAAGCATCTGTGCCTGACCAGAATTTTAAAAAATAAAGAACCAATTTTAATAGACATTCACTCTACATATCGAAATGTATTCTCCTCCCTGCTTATGTTTGTGTACTACATGTATTTTTATAAGTATTATAAATGTTTTAAACAGCTTTTCTTGTAAGGTAAGTTGAAAGTATTTGTTAACAACATAATACACATTGTAATACTAAAATGTTAACAATATCAGTAGTACAAACATACATCAAGATCAAGAATGCTTTTCCTTTTTCCTTGTTCTCACTTCTAACAGGTCGCTCTGTGCAAGTGCAATACCTCTGCCATCCCATCTCTGCTCTTCATCCCTTTCCAAGAGTATAGATGGATTTCTCATGTCCCTGAAGCTTGCATCCCTGGGCCACTAGGTGGGAACTGGGAGAGTAAATCAGCCCCCTACCCCCAGGGCGAGTCTGAGACCACCTCTCAGACTGAATGTATCCAAGTCTATGGTGCTGGATGACATGCATCCCAGGGTCCTAAAGGAGCTGTCTGATATGGCTGCTGAGCTGCTCTCCATCATATTTGAAAAATCATGGCTGATGGGTGAAGTCCAATGTTGCTCCCGTTTACAAGAAAGGGTGGCAGGAGGACCCGGGGAACTACAGAGCGGTGAGCCTCACTTCTGTGCCTGGGATGATCACAGAACAGATCCTCCTAGGAGACATGTAAAGGCACATGAGGGGTGAGCAGGTGATCTGAGAGAGCCAGCATGGCTTTATCAAGAGAAGGTTGTGCCTGACCAATCTGATGGCCTTCTATGATGGAGTGACAACACTGGTGGACAAAAGGAAGGCAACCAATGCCATGTACCTCGATTGTGCAAGGCATTGACATGTTCTCCCACCACATCCTGATATCTAAATTGGAGACAGATTTGAGGGGTGGACTATTTGGTGGATAAGGAATTGGTTGGAAGGCCAAAGACACAGGGTTGTGTTGAATGGCACAATGTCCCCAGTACAGGGAAGATGTGGAGCTGTTGGAGAGGGTGCAGAGGAGGGCCATGAAGATGCTCAGAGGGGTGGAGCACCCCCCTCTGAAGACAGGCTGAGGGAGCTGGGCTTGTTCAGCCTGGAGAAGGCTGCGGGGTGACCTCATTGCAACCTTCCAGTATTTGAAGGGGAATTAAAAAAAAAGGGGGAGAATCAACTTTTTTACTTGGGTAGATAGTGATAGAACAAGGGGGAATGGTTTTAAGCTCAAGGTTTAGATAGGATGTTGGGGGAAGTTCTTCACTATGAGAGTGTTGAGGTGCTGGAACAGGCTGCCCAGAGAGGTTGTGGATGCCCCACTCCTGGAGGTGTTCAAGGCCAGGTTGGATGGGGCCCTGGGCAGCCTGGTCTAGTATTAAATATGGAGGTGGCAGGTGAAATTTGATGATCCTTGGCGTCCTTTCCAATCTAAGCCATTCTATGATTTTATGATAGAATGAAATATTCTGATTTCAACCAGCGAGGAACTCCAATTGTTTTTCACATAGGGTGTTCTCTAATGAGATTCTATAGTAGGAAGGGGTCAAAGGCAGGCTGTGTCATAGTGAAAGCCAAAGAATTTTCTATAACTATCTCAGTGACACTGGAGACCAGCAGTATTGTCATTCTACGCTGTCTGAAATTGCCAGCGAGGAATCAGATCATTTTATTTGCATTGCATTGAATATGCAACTATGTCCTGGGCAAACCTGTCAAACTTTGAGTGTGTTTATAGCCAAGGTTTGGAATCCCTGTGAACTCCGAGTATTTTATGCATAAGCCAGTTATATTTAGTGACATTCTTGCAGTGAGAGTATCACAAAAAGAGTTATTTTTAAATGTCTGAAAATAATCAAAAACAGGTGTTTTTTTTTGCATGAGTGCACAAGACAATGGGTCACATCCCTGTGTACTACATTTAGGGGGGAAATTGCTCTTTATTTGTGAAATGCCTGTGTCAACAAAAAGAGTCATTTACATTAGGAGGACCTAAGTTTTCTCCTGAAAATCTGGGAAATAAAGAGATAAACAGAAGATTACAATTGGATTGAAAGTCTGCTTGTCAGAGAAGGAGCTCGTTTATTTCACAGAATCATGGTTTTTCCTGAGCTTCAAGGGATCATCCTGTACAACCTGTCTCCACACAGCACCACCCAAAAACCAAGCTCTGTATCTGAGAGCAGTGTCTAAACACACTGAATTCACTGCCCTTTGCAGCCCACTCCTTGCCCACCACCCTCTGGCACAGACCCTTTCCCTGACCCCCAGCTGCCCCTCCCCTGGCACAGCTCCATGCCGTTCCCTCGGGCCCTGTCGCTGTCACACAGAGCAGAGCTCAGCGCTGCCCTCCACTCCCTGTGAGGAGCCATGAGGGCTCCCCTCAGCTCCTCTGCTATGCGCTGAGCACGGCCAGGGATTGCAACTGCTTTTCAGACACTTTGCCCTGCAGACCCTTTGCCATCTTTGTTATTTGTAGCAGTAGCCACTAATGCTTTGGTACTAGTAATGTACCAGTACTGGCAAGGGTTTGATGCTGTGTCTCCTCCAGAAGCAATGCTAGACTGATACATCCTAGCTCCCCACCAGCTTTCACCCGTTCCACCATTCTACTGCTTGCGCAGCCAGTTCTTACAACAACCTCTTGCCCACCAAAGCAGTAAATAAGCAGCATTTAAAAAATCCACATTTTTTTTCCCCCCCCATAGTTTTGTATTGTTGTTTGTTTGTTTTGTGTGCTTATTTCCCGATCTGGTCTGCAGAAAGGCACAGACTTCAAAACAGGCAGGAAGCAGGGCAACTGTGGGGAATACCACAGGCTGAAATAACACGCTGGCTCAACATCACTGCCTGCCCACACACAGCCTAAGGATATTAAATAGGCAGAATTTATGGGAAAATGTAGTCATTTTTACTGTAACAATTTGTATTTTTATTCGAACTCAACTTATTTTTCCAGGCATGCAGGGAGAGTCCAAAATTTATCTCCTATCCCTGATAATTTTTCAGTGATGCCAACTGATTTACTAAAAGGCATTACATTTCCTCTTGGTGCTCTACTAGAAACTGGAGAAATACCAAGTTGCTAAAAAAGAAGCCACTTACATCTTGACTGAAGGCATTTATTTCCCCTTATTAACAATTTCCTGGATGGAGGGGTGAGGTCCACCAGCAGTTCAAGAGTAAGTTGTTTAGTAGGTTAACATGTGCAGTGCCAACAGCAAAGAGATCTAACTGTCCTCTCTGCCGTCTGTCTGACCAGTCCTATGGGAAGGTGAATTGCATGAAATGTGTTTGCCAGTCCGCTCTGAGGGAACTGAAATGAAAGGAATCTGTCTCTGACATTGTGTGCCTCACACCAGAGAAAGACTAAGGCCTGGAAAAAGTTTTTTGTTTGTTTGTTTGTTTGTTTGTTTGTTTGTTTTAAGCTAAGAATTTCAGCCACATGACAATGCTGGAAAGGAATTTAGGCTCCACCATTATTTCCAAAGTCCATGAGAAAGCATAATGTCTGTATGGCAAAGGACAGTTATGAATATTAGCCAACTATCCATCTCAAGAAATCCACATCAGTCAGATCTTTGGGGAGTCTGCCACCTTCTGTTCCAGCTGAGTAGAACTTCTCGTTTTTGAGATTGCTTTCTCTGTTTCCACTGCAGAAAGAGTTGGAAGTTCTAATACACATAACAGTGTATTATGTACACATACATAACAGTCTTGCACATTGCTTGTTGTGGATGAGTATTTGGAAGATATAAATAATATTCTCAGTACTGGGGACTCCCCTAATCTATTTGAAAAGGATCAATTATATCAAGTGCTTGTAGCTAGTAGGCCTAAACTGAGAGAAATAGAAATATCAGAATGGTGCAGACAAGCGGCAACAGCTGCAGCTGCAGTGCAAGTATTGGATTACATCAGATAGCATTTCCCAGGGGAATTAAGTTAGTTCAAAGGCATGAAAAGCAAAATTAGTTGTGTCTTATATCCATGTTCTGTTTGTTTCATTTGAAAAGAGGCTGATAACACTCCTCTGTAGGTTTTCTGAAGAATGCGCTGTTCTCTGAGATGCGGGCAGAATATTCATATCCTGGTTTTAGTGAGAGGCATCCAGTGGCTACGTAGGTACTGCAGAACGGTCACTGAGGTATGTAATTAAAATGGATTTACTTGGCAGCATCCTAAGAGGAATGATTACTGATTGTTTGGAAAGGTTGGACTTCTGAAACTTAACGGTGTAGCCAAATTAACTCACTTTACCTTGTGGGAACCAGTGCTCTTAACTGAGAAAGAGGAGGGAACTGGTGAATTCATATATCCGTATCTTCACAAAGCAATTCAAGAAGTGGAAAACTGAAAAAAAAAAAAAACGGAAAAAAAAAAAAACCACAAGAATGCCTTTAAAATCAATGTGTGTATAAACATATGTAGAAGTTGTATGTGGTAAGAATGAATGTGCAGACGAAACAAGTTTCCACTTAAGTGAACATCACATAATTCAAAATAGAGGATTTAAGAAGTTTGGAGCTGGACGGTCATGATCTGATTCCAAAGTGTTGTGCTACAGGCATCTTTTTGCTAACGGACCTTCTCCAGAGTCTAATCTTCCGAGAGTACAGCATAGTCCCTAAAACAGTGTGAATTCTCCAGACACGTTGGCTTTTGGATACAGCATAAAACAAAAGGCTCATAGAGCTCACAGCTTCCCTCTATGGCCATCTGTGACCAAACAACACTAATTACACATAATGCAACAGATGACTTAAATGTGCATGGACTGGCACTGAACCACCAGAGCCGCTGTTTATACGAGCTGGAGAGAACAAATCCAAAAAACATGGATTGCTTTTCACAGACGAGTTCTTAGCTAATGAGATATGAAAGGCTTATACATGGAACAAGGAATTAAAGATAATTGTTTCTGCATAATAAATGTTTAGAGGGTCGTTCTGTAAATGTAAATGTATTTGTTGATTCTCTGGACAAAGAAGTACCGCTTGCTGAGACTCCTCCATTAACCTGGGTGGATGGTCAGTGAGAACAAGCCATCTTAGCCTCCACACAGTGAATTCAAGGACATGCAGCAACCCCAGGAAAAAGCACACACAGTTGGTGAAGGGAAACCTCTGTGGGAAAAGTAGATGTGGAAATCTGGACCTACTTACACACGGAGCATTGCAAATTTTGTCAAGCCAGGCTTTGCAATGGAAGGAGAGAAAGAAGAAAGATAGGGAAGCTGCCAAACGTGTGCAGGCAGATTTGTCAGGAAATGTCATACGGCAGGAGATTAAAATGATTAAACAAGCTCAATTTGTGCCGTTCTTTTATGTTAGGTTTAGCTTCCAAATTATTATTCTTTCACTGTGATAAAGCAGATGAAGTATACACCCCCAACCAGGAACATATCTGTTTGTTTCCACTCTGACAGTTGAAATGTTAGAACACATTTGGAGGAAAAACGAGGGCCTTATCACTAAGTTTGTTGACCTCCATGTTTAAAATTTAGTTTTCCATTCTGAAACTTAAAAAAAACCCACAACACAAAATGTCAGCATTACACAAGTCTGCCGTGATCTGTTCTTTCATTCAATATTCAAGAGACTGGACTGTTTCAAATACTCAGTATTGAAGCCCTTCAGTTTCCTATTAGGTGAGGCTTTTGTTCACAACGGGAGCCGTGTAGCTTATAGTACAGAATAAAAAACCACACAGCCGTGCTCCAAAATGCAGCAAAAACATAGAAATTCTTTCTGGCAGTTCAAACACTTAAACAGATCAAGGTGTTTAAATGAGTTCGTTTTGTGCAGTGAGGCTGAAAACCTCTGCAAATAATCTCTGTATGGTACAACCAGTGGTACAGGGTTGATTAAGATCAAATGTGTTTATGCTGATAACATGCAGTTCCGGTGGCTGTAAAAGTGGAACCATACACTTCTTTTTCCTCAGCTGACATTTACTACTGTAATGTTTTTGGAAATACAACCTATTTTTATTTTTTATTTTTTCACCAATCAGTCTTTGGTAATCATTTCTGATTTCAGCACACTATGGGTGTGAACCAGGATGTGTTTAAGGCGTTTTGGTGAGATTCAGACCTCTGAAATTATTTTTCTAGATGGTAGATACCTAATCCTGCTCTGTTTTGATTATCTGATAATCAGTCAACAGAAAAAAATGCATTCTGAGGTAAGATGCATATTGTCCAGAGAGAAATATCAGATATAAGCCAGTTGTAGACGGCCTTTGTTGCAGTCGTTGTGGCACATTGTGAAATCAGAGGTCTTTAAATCCAGGATCCACAGAACTATGAATTTAATAGGTGGGGACAGAGCTTAAATCAACAGCAAAATTCTTCTCTGGCTAAATACATATTGTAAATGTACCAATAAAAATACATATTGAAATCAGAATTATGATCATTGTTACTATAAAATGTATGAGATCATGAAAACGTACAGGAATGTTTTATGAAAAAAAAAGTTAGTCTGGTTCATAAGATCAAAAAAAAAAGTCACCTTTTGATGTCTGACCCTCCCAAACCCTCCAAGTACGATCACGTGATATAAATGCACATTTTTATTACAGAGCAAACCCCACCACAAGAATGCATGTTATTATTATTCATTTCAGAATGGACTCTACAGTATCTCTGAAACACACATATAAGAACTGCAGGGGTTGGAGGGGAACTCAAGAGATTATTGAGTCCAATGCCCCTGCCAAAGCATTTTTCCTCAGTGAGTTGCACAGTCAGGTGCCCAGGTGTGTCTTAAATATCTCCATTGAAGGAGACTGCACAACTTCTCTGACCAGCCTGTTTTACTGCTTGCAGTAAAATCATTCAATTATTATCAACCTATTTTTGCCCATGAACATTTCTACTTGATTTGGAACAGGCGTTTTAATTCTTTGTTAATTCACATTGTTTCAGGCTACACATTGTTCCCTCTATGAATCCAATATGAGGGACTTTATGTGCATAATTACAAACACTTCCACCCCTTGGGACCTGATATGTAATAGATCTGTTCATGCAGACACAGTAGTTACTGTGATCCAACAGCATCTGGGATATCCAAGTAGCCAACATCTTAATTATATACATGTTTGTGATTATAACAGAATAAATAAATATCTTGATCCAAGATGTCAGACAGGATCATGTAGCACGCTGTGTTTTTCAGCTACTCATTTCTTGCAGGCTGTTTAATGAGAATGTCTTAAAACACCGTGCTGTATTTCTTTTGACGGCTGTACTTCAGACATGTCATGAAAAGCAAGGATTCTTTGAGCTTCTGAACATGACAAAACCTGTTCTTGAGATAAATTTTGCTCCTTGTAGTGGCCAAGAAAAGCATTTCTTTCTGCATCAAGGATATTAAAGAAATTGAGTACTGGCATTTGGCATGTCTAACTGGCCTCACTCGAGTGTGCAGGCATCACAAACACTTGGAATAGGCTGCAAACTTTGTGGCTTACTTTTCTCTCCAATTTTAGTTAAACAAAGAGAAGAAAATAAGAGTAACAGAAGCAAATAAAGCGAGTATGACATGCAGTGATGTTTTTTACGTTTTAGTTAGTCTCATTCATATTTATGTGTAACATTTTCAAACAGTGTTACTGTTTCATCGGTGTGCATTCAGATCTTTGTGTTCCAAATTCCGTGACACACCACGTCCCAAATTCCGTTTGGCAGTGTGCTGAATTAAAAATGACAGGCAGAATTTGAGAGGTAATTAAACCATTCCAATCAGGAAAATAGCGTTAAAAATAAATAATTAAGTACATTAAAAAAAAAAAAAGGGGGGGGGGGGGTAAATTTTAACTGATAATACAGTGAACAATATGCATTTTGTAAAACTGAGCACAGTAGAAATCAAAGATCGTAAAAGGTCCTTTGAAAACACGTGTAGCTGAGTGTTGGTTTTTTCAATCATGATTTTTCTTGTAAATACCCTTTTTTTTTTTTAGTTTATCTGTTAATACAATACCTACTGCTGCTGTTTTTTAAATACACCAACTGTGGAATTTAAGATTGAGTAAATACCTTACGCTGCTTATTCTCGCAGTATGGATGGTGTTATTAGGATGGTCTTCTGTTTTCATGTAAGCATACTCAGTTTTCAAAATATCTATAAGAACTTGTAGTAAAGGTTAACTCTTCAGTGTTCATTATGGAAAATGGCTTGTTTATTTTCTCCTTGGTGTCAAGCATGATAAGCCAATAATGAACTTTTTGAGAAGGAAACCAAAAGCCCAGTTCTTTGGCTAACGGCCTGTCTCAAGAAATTAAATTACTTGTTCAAACCTACTGTGACTTGCCTGAAATTTCAGTGTCAGAAAAACATATGGCCAATTCCACTGGTGAAAAAGCAATTTTGGAAGCTTGCCTTTGAAACATCTGCATAGATTAAGCAACAGTTAGAGAGGTGATGACTGTTCTTCCATTCATGCTTTTATGAAGCACTAAGAGTCTGAACTGTTTCCTTGCTTGCACACATGCTACCTTACTGCGTAGTATCCTTCATTTTCTTCAAGAGGAGGCTGCTCCTCAGCTTCCAAACACGGTAAAAGTGGAGATCAAGATTTTAAAAAATTAGACTTTATGTAAAGTAAAATAAGTTAAATTAAACATGGTCCACTCTTTTTAGTAAGCATCTGTGGTAAATATCCAAAGATGAAATCACTCAAAATACGCAGTTAAGATGCTGTTTTCTGACGTTCTGTCACATTTTTCTGATTCCATCTCTTAAGCCTGACTAGGAAACAACAGGACAACTTCTTGGAGATGCCAGCTTTGTTAGAAAGCCTTAGGAATAGGATAAAGAGTATAAAAGCCTCAAATATAGTCAAAATGTTCAGAGATAATTCAGTAAGTCATAGTTTATCCGTGAAAAAGTAGAAGAGGCTTCAAAAACATGCAAGTCCACATGTATGTGGGTGGGAGCTGTACATTTGTACTACAACATATTCGAACAAGTTGAAATAAAGAGAAAAAAATCTAATCCTACCCAAGTACTCTCTTCATCTAACAGGTGATTTATTTCTTCCATGATTTCTTTCTAGTCATGAAAAGCTGGGCTATTACACTAGAACAGGACAGAAACTTTCATTACAAAAGCCATTTGACTGGAGACAGTTTACTTAGCAGAAGGCTCTGGATTAATTCTTCTATTTGTACATGAGACCTTCCATACCCATGCCTAGTGATGCTCAGCTTCTATTTTTGTTAATGCAGGCTCACCCAGTTGTTTCCTCTAAAATGAGGTAAAGCCATTTGACTTTCTAATCTACTTCATGGCCTTCAGATGGAAGCAGATCACAGTGAGGAGAATTTAACACTAGAGATTAATGATGTCAAATGATAGGTGTGTCAGTTGGCAGTTTTGAAAAAAAAAAAAAAAAAGAGAAGAAAAAAGAAACAGAAAAGGCTTTATGTCTTTTAAAATTATGTTATCACCTTTTCTTTGTAATTATACATTATTGCGTGGGAATGCCAGAGATATTTCCTTTGCTGTCCTCAGAGATGATGAAAAGCCTCTTGAAATCTTCTGAGGAGGAAGAGGAGACCAAGGAAGAGAAACTGCAGAAGCCAGGTTTATGAAACACAAGAAATAAAAATAATAATTAAAAAAACCCCACCCAACCGTAAACTTTCAGGAGAGGCAATGGGTGGAACTGAGATATGAGATGTACAATGCACGACAGTCCCTTCTGCTGTGGTGCATGCAGGACAGGCTGCAGTTGTCTCGCAGTGCTTTACCACCTACCCAGCAGGTGGCATCATAAGGACGCGAATCACATCCAATTTCTAGTTTCGCTTATCAAATCCCTGCTGTTTGCTTTTGCTGCACTGTCCAGCTGTTTGTTTTCATCCTCTTCCTTGGAGAAAGACGGCACCAATTTTGTGAACTTTCGATTGTCTTTGTAATACAGCAAGGTCAAACAAACAAAGCAGGCAAACCAACCAACCAACCAACCAAAATAAATAAATAAATAAACAAATAATAAAAATACCCACAACACTTTTTTTTTTTTTTTTTTAAACAGAACTAAGAACCTCTTTTGTGTTGGGGAATACAGAATGTGAGGCAAAGCCACCTCCTGCCCTGGCAAAATAAAATTCCATGCTAAAAAGTGTGTAAGATGCCTCTATTTCTCTTTCTGCTCTTTAGAGTAAAGTGAGTTATCTGAATGATAGCACAAGAAAGGAATATATATTCTTTTGTAAATTCTGACAGCCCTCGTGGAAAGGAAACCTCTACACAAAACCTTCAGTCAGAAAAGACAGTGAAACATGATAGTGACATAACTTCCTTCCCAGACTAGATTTCAGTAGTGCTGAAATGTTAGGCACTGCACATGGGAAGTTCCAGGAGGATGGTGACATTAAACTTGTGATGGTTGAAGTTACTCAAATTAGGATTCCAATGCTTACCTACCTAGCAGCTTTTGTAGCAGTAGGGGTACAGTAGAAAGACTCTTCCTATCAAATTACTGTTGAAATTAAAAATATATTCTCCAGAGACTCCAGAAGGTTTGTAATTTGTCACAGCTTGTCTTTTTACAGCAGTGGTCGCATATGGATACAGTCTCACAAGCAGAGAATGAGAAAGATTTAATTTCTGTACTCAGAGAAATGTGTATAGAAATATTTTGTGATTGTCAGCATTTTAATGGAGACACACAACTTGTTATATAGGCTGTGGCTACAAATTCAGTAACTAGGAAGGAGTTATATCACAGCCTGGGATTAGCCACCTTTCTTAAGTAATCTGTTTCTCTAACGTCACAGGAAAAGATTGTGGCAAAATAAATGAAAGTGAAATTGCTGAAATATATCAGAATTTCAAAATCACAATTTCTGCTTTTTTGGATATGTGCAAAATGTTCTGATTCAACCATCTTATTTATATTTGATTAGGTATCTTTGAAAATGAATAACAGAGCTTGGCATTTTCTCAATTCTTATTTACCAAAACAAATACATTTCACACAGAAAGTTAAGATCTCCTGGAAACAGCTTTCATCATGAAACTTATTCTTTTAAGTTCATTATACACAAAGATGTAACAACTTGCTTATGCTCAAATATTGTCTATAATTTCTTAATTTCTAACTACAAGAAGAGTTGCAATAGGATGTTTGTATGTCATTGCTATGGATGAGGTTAATGTTGTATACTATTAACTGTAATGGATTTTTCGTAGGTTTCATTTTACTGTTAATGGTGTGTCATTTTTTTGGCAGGATTGACAGAGGTTTCCTATGCGTATGAAGGATGTATTCAGGGAGGTGATGCTTGTCAGGGTATTGTTCTGCTGATGTCCTTTTTACGGATGATGCATGAGAGCTGTCAGAGGCACAGCTGAGTGGCGGACAAGAAACACAGCAGTTTGTAAAGCAGATTGCAGTGAAGGGATGCAAGCAGCTGCCTACAACAGCAGACACATCCCAGCAATTCTGCTGATGTGCCACAAGGGCACAGTCCCCGGCAGCTGTTGGAGCAACTGTCCCTGTAGCATCAGAGTCAGGCCAGGTTGCCAGACTGTGCAGCAATCAGAAATAATGAGAAGATCAGGCAGGTCTTCTCCAAGACTGCAGCTTCAAGAGCCTGAACCTAAAGCATTATGAATTAGGTGCAGATGAAGTCTGTATTTCCTGGGCTGGGAAATAAACTCTCATTACAGCAAAGACTAGAAGTTTGACTTCTGGCATCAGGATTGAAGTGTCTGCTCCACCTGCAGATTGGCTAATATTTAGTAAATCCAATGCTTTTTCAGCAGAGAGGGGACGAGAACTTTGTCAAATGAAACATCCAGTCTGGCTGAGCTTGAGCCCTGCGAAACAGCATGAGATGGAAACGGCAAGTGAGTAACTGTCAACCTATGCCTGTTCAGAAGGAACTTTGTGTATTTCAGTTTGTGTCCTGACATGACAGCGCAAAAAAGAGCCTTACAGTCCCAGGACACAGGTCAGCATGGAGAGCTCCACAACCTCTCTGGGCAGCCCTTGCCACTCAGAGAACAGAGATCACATGTTGCTTTTCCTGAGTAGTATTCATCAGTTGATTATTTAAAAATATGTATATATACTATATACTTTCTCCCCATCAGAATTTTTAATCAGAAAGTCTTAACCTTCATGATCTTCTGGGCCACTGAATACCACTCCCATTTCTTAGGATTAAATGAGTGGCTCTGAAGTCACAAAATGCTAGAGTTCTACTGTTCTTAAGTTTATTACTGTTACTCTGTATTAAAAGAGCATATTATCTAAGGGGAAAGTATCCCCTCATCCTGTTCATCCTATCTGCAGCAAAAGGGAGGGCCATACATCATTAGAAGTCAAGCCAGGCCTCCTTCAGCACGAGATACATTTTCTCATCACTAGAGAACCTCTCCCTGTAGCCACTGAGAAGCCTTGACAGGTGGAAGTTTTCTTTGCTGTCCCCAGTATTCAGTTCTGAAGTGCAGAAACTGCTCAAATGTATTCCTTTTAGGTTCCATCAGTAGGCCTTCAAGAAACAGAAGGACTTGCAAAGAAATGCAAGTTCGTGCGAATCACTGGCCGGTTTCTACTCAAGGACCTGTCGTACTTTGTAAGTCTGTCAGAGACAGATCCCATGTGTCAGTTTTCTTTGAAGTATTTTAAGCAGGCTAGTTTAATATTTCTGTTCAGGAAATATCACTTGGCATTATCCATACCTAAAATGCCCTATAATAATATCTTATTAACTTTGCACTGAAAATTCAGTACTTGTGGAAAATGCATTTAAAGTATTTCTCAAAAGATGGCATTTATATATTTGGAAGTTGCCCTGATTTTTTAAATTATTATTTATTTTTTGTAGGTCGTGTTTCATTGTTTCATAGCTCACGAGACCATTCGTTTCATTTGTAAGTATGTTGTGAGAAAGTTTTTGAAAAATCATGCTTCATTCCAATTGCAGATTCTGTATTAGGTGTTGCCTTAGATGACAGAGAAAAAAAAATCTGTAATTTCCAAAGCATTCATATATACAGGCCTATATATATACATATGTATATGTGTGTGTGTGTGTGTGTAAATTTACTTTTTAAGGTCAAGCTACTTAAATAAATTCTATAAAATATTCTTGGACATTGATAGAAACTTCTCTGCTCCAAAGAAGGGCTGATGATAACTAGCTTTCTCCCTGCAGGCATTTGCTTAAGCTGCTAATAGCTATCTTTGGTGACAGAAATTCTACAAGTTCCTTATACTGTCTATTGCTTTCATCACCTTTTAAAATCAGGTAATTTATACTGTAAGATGATTGAATTTAAGCAACGGAGTTCAAAAAATATTTTACTAAATCAGCTTTTTCCAAGGTTGCCTGAGATGTCTCTAGAAGGAACCTGATTCTTCTGCTCTTATTTTTCTCCATATTTCATGGTGCTTCTCTTTGTTGTGATAGTGAGACACTCCCCACAAGGCAGCACTGCTGCCCTGCCCTCTGCGTGCATTGGTTCCTTCTATGCCAGGTCAAAGATGGCCTGTGGGGATTTTCTCCTCCCCTAGCTGGGGGCAGCAGGGGTGATGCCCCTCTGTCCAGCACGCCCCAGGCCTTAACCAGGCTCTGCCTCCTTTCTAGGACTGCAAACAGGAGTGACACTGCCCATCCAGAGGGGCTCACTGGAGACTGCTGAGGCAGTGGGGCTGCAGGGAAGGCTTGTGTGGCCAGGACCAGTTCAGCATGGGGCAGAAAAGGGGAAGAAGCAGTTGACATGAACTGTAATTGGGGGGATCGGGCTAGAGACAGAAAAATCACACCAGCAAGATGGCAGAATCCATAAGCCTGGAGGTTTTGAAGAGCGGAGTGAGCGCAGTCCAGTCGCAACTGTCACAAGCCTGTAGACACACAGTCAAACCCAGGAAGAAAAAGCACTGCCCGTGAAAAATGCACTAATAACATCCTCATTTGCAGTGATATCTACGCACTGCGATACGAGAAATCTATCTTCTCCATTTAGTTCATCAGCTTCTGAGTGAATCTTTCAAAATCTAGGACGACGACGAGTGGGAGGTTAACTACTGGCTTGTTCTGTTTTGCTTTCAAAATAAATTCCTGCCGCTAAATATTTGGTGGACTATACTGAT